>CM040927.1:1063232-1385732 GCA_023029165.1 Gobiocypris rarus | reverse complement strand
GTGTTGTTTGCATGCATTTCCTTTTCCATAAACAACCTATATCTCTCACCTCCCGATATCTCTCACGTTCCCTGTCCCCACAACCTTTTAACCATCTTTTAATTAACATCATTCTTTTTTTTCTTTTCAAATGCTTCACTTTTAAACATAGTGGCTTATATCAATAATTCTCAGTTTGTATTAGTGATTCTGTATGATGTAGGGCTGTAGCGGTACGTGTATTCAGTCACGGTTCGGGTCATACAGTCAGACGCGCTCGTGTAAACGAATGAGTTATAAAAAAAGCTGTTTAGACCAAAACTAAAATTTGCCCCAGGCTGTAAACATGTTTTATTCTGCTGTAAAGTTGGGCATTTTAACATGAGCTCAATGAGATTCTGCTCCCTTCTCTAGTGGCCAGTCGAGGAACTGCAGGTTTAGTCACTTCCGTATCGGCTTTAAGAGAGACCGCGAGAGGTTGGCACTTGGTGGTAATGCAACACTGTTTGCTAACCACGACAACAGGACAAAGAACAGAAGAAGAAGACACAATCTATGCACCAAAACAAGAGTTCAGATGAAACGCAAGAGCTTGCTAGTGGCCCTACGCAGAGTTTTGGTTCATTTTTGTGACACGCTCCAAAAACGTTGGTAAAGCGGCAACCGGTTTGTTTTCCGGTTTGTTACAAAAACGCAATGTTTTGTTTTTTTATTGTGAGTGTACCTTTACAGTTACAAATGATGTCTTACTCTTATCTGTGTGACCATAAGTATTTTAAGTTGTTTCCACTGTTATAATGAAACAAAATCAGGCTCACTTCAGTCCAGTATTGAAATATGTGTGTCCTGGAAATAGGAGGCGTCAGGTGCCGCTTCCCTCGCCGCCTCCTCATGTTTTTCTCCTTCTCACTCATCTTTCTGTGATTTCTTGAAAAAGCACAATATTGAACTTTAGCCGCATTTCCACCGTGGAAACTTTCTCCAGGATCTAAGGACTTTGGGGTGGTACTCGGTGTGTTTCGACCGCAGGAACCAGGGTCTAAATAAAGTTCTCTGTAAAAATGTCCCCCTCAAAACGGCACTGCTCACAAGGTAGTATTCTTTCAAAGTTCAGGAGCTTTCGGGAGTGGGACTTGGGAGCTGCACATACTGATTGGTTGAGCTCACGCAGCATTTTATTTCAACCTAAAAGTCAGTTGCGGTGCGTGCAGTAAGAGTTGTTTGCTATTTGAATCAACAATGATGTTTAAAAAATACGACTGATTATCCAATGACTAGGTTCAGGCTTTATTAAGCTTATATGAAGAGGAAGAAATCCAGTGGGAACTGGAAAGCCGCGCGCAGTCATAAAGTAACCCCTCCTGTTCGAACCACCCCACTCCAAGCGGGACTCGAACCCGGTCCTTCAGCATGAGAGTCGGATGCTCTAACAAGGAGGATAAAGGCTGCAACCTCTAGCATCAGTCGCTAGAGCAACTCTTGACATCAGAGGAGTGAGGTTTACACAGACAGCGACTTCTAGCTGGCCTCTGTTACACTCACCCCCCAAACCTCACTCTCATCCGTGTCACAGCACCAAAGTAACCCCTCCTGTTCAAACCGCCCCGCTCCAAGCGGGACTCGAACCCGGGTCCTTCAGCATTGAAGCTTTGGTTGAAACTTCCATTGAAACTTCCATTGAAGCTTCAGCGTCCGACTCTTCAGAGAGTCGGACGCTCTAACAAGGAGGCTAAAGGCTCTTAAGATCAGGGGAGTGAGGTTTACTCACACAGCAACAACTAGCTGGCCTCCGTTACACATCACGTCACCGTAGACCGTGATGGAAATGCAGACAGCAGCAGGTATGGAGGGAAAAGAGTTCCTGGAAAAAAAGTTCCTGGGACAAATTGTTCCGGTAGAAACGTGGCTTCAATGCATCCGTCATTGTCACCCGCATGTTAATGAACTCTCATGTGGAAATAAAATGGCGGCGTAAGCTACGCACAACACGTCAATCAAACCAATAAGTTGCATTTTACCGCACTGCATTGGTCAATATATAAATTAGAGTAACAAATCAACAATTCCATAATTTTTTTCTTTTAAGCAATCATGACCCCAAAACCGAGGTACGTACCAAACCGTGACTTCTGTGTACCGGTACACCCCTACCATGTTGTGATTTGACAATCTTAGCATCTGTGAGAAAAGTTGACCATTAACAAATAGTAATAAAAAATTGTACTCAATTATATCTATCAACATTTTCCACTGCTCTCTCTCTGCTTATATACTAATTGGTGCGGATGACACAGAGCTGGCCCTCGACTCTCGTGTTTTGCGTGTGGGGATGGTGACAACGCAACAAGAGATACCAACCGTAGCCTCTGGCAATTCATCATCCTCAGTCCAATCGTTAAGATCGGGGTTAAACACCTGAATACACTTTTTATACTTCTTCTCGATCTCATTCCAGCCACCCAGGAGGTAAATCTTGTTATTCAAGGTGGCAGCTCCAGCTGTGCTCACCCCCGTGAGCAAGGGGGCGACGTAGCTCCACTGGCCGGAGTGAGGGTTGTAGCATTCAACTGGCAAGACGTCTACCCTCTCGCCACGCCCGCCCAGTTGGCTGCCGCCGAGGACGTAGGCACGATCTCCGACGGTCACCGAGCAGTGCCATCCTCTTGGGCTGCTCAGGCTGTTCTTATCCTGCCAGCTATCGGTGGATGGGTCATAAGAACATACGGCGCGAGAGTAGGCGTTGTTAATGTAACCACCGCTAACCAAGATCTTGCCGTCGATAACTGTGCTGCCATGGCAACATCTAGGGACTTCCATTGAAGCTTTCATTTGCCATTGGTTAGAGGATGGCACGTAGCACTCGACAGACGCCTGGCAGCCCTCAGAATTGCGCCCCCCTACAGCGAACAGGAGGCCATTGAAGGTGTTGAGGCTGAAATGAGTGCGCTTCTGAATCATGTTAGCCAGGTGGATCCACGTGTTGAACCGGGGGTCATATCTGATGAGAGAAATATTCATAAGTGATGCTTCAAAAACATACATGCCAGTTGACAATAATCAAAAAAAGCCATGAAATCACAATTGATAATTCTTATTTGAAGTTTTATTGCTTTTGTAGCCTGTAAGCTCCGCAGCAGACTTCTTCCCGGTTGTCCAAATTACGTCACAACAGTGTGGATTTGGAGGAAGTTTGCGAGGGCTTAGGTTTCCATTTGGGACAGGGCCTTATGATCTTGTGGACTTACAATGTCCACCGTGTGCACATGATCATGAAGTTCACAAGACTGTAGGGCAGGGGTGGGCAATTCCAGTCCTGGAGGGCCACTGTCTTACACAGTTTCGCTCCAGCCCTAATCAAACACACCTGAACCAGCTAACCAATGCCTTCAGGATTACTTCAGGTTTGATCAGGTTTGGAGCTTAACTCTGCAGGACCGTGGCCCTCCAGGACTGGAATTGCCCACCCCTGCCGTAGGGTGTCCCATTTGTCAATTTAGGACAAGGCTATTCAAATCTTACCCTGGAGGGCCAATGCACTGCAGATTTTAGCTCCAACCCTGATCAAACTCATCTACCTGTGATTTTCTAATGATCCTGAAGACATTGATTAGCATGTTCAGGTGAGTTTGATCAGGGTTGAAGCTAAAATCTGCAGTGCATTGGCCCTCCAGGGTAAGATTTGAATAGCCCCGCCGTAGGGTGTCCCATTTGTCATTTTAGGTTTCAGAAGGGTGCTCATGAGCACCATCTTTGGGTTTAATACTCACCCTTAATGCACCTGTGAGATCCATAGCAGATTTCCACCCAACATTCAAAGCGACATTACATCACAAAAGTGCAGACTTGGAGGAAGATCTCAAGGGCTTAAGGTACCATCAGGGCCTTGCGTTCTGGTGGGCTTACAATGGCCGCCACATAATTTTGAAGTCCACGAGACTGTAGGGTGTACCATTTGTCATTTTAGGTTTCAGAAGGGTGCTCGTGAGCGCCCCCCTTTGCTGTCAATATGCAACAATATTGCACTTTTGAAGCGAGATTTGCAGCAGGTTTGTTCCCGACAGTCAAAGCGGTGTTACGTCACAGACTATTAAGTGCGGATCTTTCGGAAGACATCAAGTGTTTAAGGTGCCATTTGGGACAGGGGAATCTTTTCTCTTCTCTGATGTTTACTGGTGAGCCCTACATTTTTTCTTGTTCGAGAAGTCTTTTTACTCAGATATACGTCACAATAGGGAAGAAAAGACGAGCACAACTTCCGTTTCATGGCGAAATAAGCTTTAGAAATGTATTTCTCTTTCACCGCCAAACAGAATTTTCTGTGTTTCCGTGTTTTCACTGTTAGACGCTAGGGGGGTGCTATTACGCATCTTCTGAATGAGTACAGAATCTACAGATCAAAACACTGGCGAGTAAGACGCAGTAAAGCAAGCGCTCGCATGTAAACAGATGCATATGTAAAATAATGTGATTGTCAACATTAAACATCATATGAATCAAAACTATCTCCGGTTACTGAATGAGATGTGGACCCAGGGCGAGCTACAGGACTGTGCAAGCATTAGAGGTGTTGATGGACTCCATCTCCTCCATATGTGTTTGATCATCGCTCTGAATCTGATCTGGATACAGTCTTTGACAAAAACGTGATTTTCTCAGCTTTTTGCTCAAAATGTTGCTTTTTTGTGAAACCCATATTCAAGTGTTAATAAAAAAGGAATGCATGAAGCTAGAATAAAACATTTTGTTGTTGTTGTTTAAAAGAAGAGGGTCATCTCTTTCTTTTGATATATTCATAAATCAAAATATTCTATTGGCTATTACATTTTGGTGAAAATGGTCAAAAACCATTTTGCGGTGGCTAGCAATTTTTTTTTTTTTTAAATGCTTGTGGGGAAAGTGAAACATTTTGACGACCGTTTTTCAAATAAACTTTCCCAGAGCTTCAGTTCATAGTGCAATTGTCCATGCATTTTTTATTTTTTTTGTCCTGCACCTGAGCCCAATTCTGGGTTTCGAATGTGCACACCTATTTTGTATTAGTTGACAATAAAGTCTTTGTAAAAAAAAAAATGGCTGTAAAATCTCACCTGCTGAAATTGCTGACGGCATGTTTTGCCTGGTTCCTTGCATCATTCTGGTCTTCACCACCGGCCACGTAAAGGAAGCCATCCAAAACAGCCACGCACTGGTTGAAGCTCTTTGCGGGCATCTCCGTCAGCTTGTTCCAGACATTGTCCTCATCTCTGTAGAGAATGTCCTTGCTGAGAGATTTTTCGGTTAGCGCGGGCCGTCCACCCACCGTGAGCAGCACTCGGAGGCCGCCGCGGACCTTGGTTCTTCTGGACTGCAGGATGTTCTGCTGGAATGGCAGCAGGTGGTAATTCATGGCATCGACCAATAGACGGTGGCACTCGGCATCTTGCATCATCCTGGGAACGTTCTGTACGTGACTAACAAGATCCTGGGGTGTGATGGTTCCAAAGCGAATGTTGGACAGCAGGTCAGGAGCATACTTCAGCCTCTTGGCATCGAAGTCCAACCACTTGATCGCAATCTGGAAAGCTGTGAGCTCAGAGGGCAACTGAAGCGAGTCGTCCGTGAGAAATTCGTTGATCTGCTCGTAGGTGAGCTTCAGGAACTGTTCCATTTCGGAGAACTCAATGAAGTTCTCCCGCATGAACTTCTGAGCAGCCTCTTTCGTCTCCTTCAGGTTGTACGTGTCGGCGATGTTGACAACATACATGCAGTTCTCCACACTGGTCTCCCGCATCAAGAAATCGCTGCACATCTTCACCAGAGTATGGATCTGCAACATTAAGGCTGCTGATATCGTGCTACCAATTGTGTAGAGCGACAAAGTGAGCTTTCCAGAATAGGCATATGTGATGACCGTAGCCAGACCAACAGGGGACAAATCACTGAGCTCAATCTTCTTGAGGGATGGATCCTTTCGAAGCATAGTTTGGATGTACTCGCTGCAGGAAGCCATCACGACCTTGTGAACATCAAAAGACTTGGACTTGGTTGCGACCGTCAGATCACAGAGGAAGCTGTCTTGCCTCATTGAGCCAAGACCCTCCAAGAGGTTGGGTGCATAGACGGGGTCGGTGACCTCCGTTGAGATACAACTAAAGCCATTTCCACATTCCAGGAGAGTGTTGAGCCCATTGATTTTGTTGGTTGGACCGTCCTCTACTATAATTGTCATTTCATTGATATCGGCTTTGTTCTTCTTAGCGGTCTTGTTCTTTTTAGGTGCCATGACTGTAGTGATGGGTCACAGCCAAGACCTAATTTTGACAAAAGGAGAGCAAATTTTAACCATTTATATAAACTGTATATTTTCATATATAATGGATGTTAGGGTGTACTCACACTAGGCACGGTTGCCTTGTACCTTGCACGAGCGCGATTGCCAAATGTAATAGCTCAAGAATCAATTTTTCAAAAAAGCCACATTCACTGACCATATAAAAATAGCAGGTTAGGATGTGTCCACCTAAATGTGTATAGTGGTTACAGACTGGGCCCAAATTTAATCTGGATCATATTGATCTAGATGTGGAAATCCTATGTTTTGCTATCCAGGATCAGATAACCCATCTTACTTGTGTGCCGGTTTTTCAAAGCAAAATTGGATTGGATTGGATTTGATTCAGAAACAGATACACATACAGGCTGGTAGCTATGTAAAGAACAGGTAGAATAGTCAATGTAGGGTCACTTTAAGTGCTTTATTTGAAGAGAAAAAAAAACAACACGGACAAACAAACATTCCTTCAATTTTAATTTTCCTTTCCCAGACCGCAATATAGTGTCGGTCCAGATCCGGGCCACATCTGGATTCAACGTGTAACAGATGTGGGCCGGATCTGGACCGACACTATGTTGCTGTCAGGGTTAAACAATGAAGTTCCTTAAGGGACATTGTGATGGGAGAAAACTTATATATTCCAAAGCTTTTGAGCCTCCAAGAAACTTTGCATTCACTATCAAAAGTGTATAACGCAAAACATTTGAAAGAGAATGCAAAAGCATTTGTATTAATTTTTTTTTTATCTCATATTTTTTCCTCATCAATATGCCCCTTTAGGGCGGGGGTTGTCCAGACACTGTCCTGCAGAGTTTAGCTCCTAAATCACATATTTACCTAATATATAGGTGAAGAACGGTATGTGGCAAAAGAAGTATGTCCGAATTCACAGTACTCATAAAAAAGTAGGCAAAAGTACTTCCTGTGAGATTCTGGGCCCTCATTTGTTAACGGTGCGTACGCACAGATCTGTGCGTAGTGAGTGCGTAAGAACAGTTTCACGCAATATGAGATATGAGATGGAAGGAAATATAATGAAGTCAATGCTTTTGCGTTTGCTCACAAGACCTTTTGCGCTCTTTGCAAGTGTAACAGAGGCCAGCTAGAAGTCGCGTGCGTGTAAACCTCACTCCCCTGATCTCAAGAGACGCTCTAGCGACTGATACCAGAGGTTGCAACCTTTAGCCTCCTTGTTAGAGCGTCCGACTCTCATGCCGGCGGACCCGGGGTTTAAGTAGCGCTTAGAGCAGGCAGGTTTGAACAGGAGGCGTTACACAAGTGAATGCAAAGTTTCTCAATGGAGTACAAAGGTTTTTGCGAGGGAACACAAGCATTGACACATTTTTTCCTCCATCTCATATTATGTCCCTGTAGGGGCTCCGTAGATATTGACAGATGTTTGGGGGCTTGTTTTTTTATGGCGCCAAATCTCTACTGAAAGGCTTAACCGTCTACTTCTACTTTATTATTTTAACAGTTAAACTAATCAAGAGCTAAATAAAAAAAATATATAAATCTGTGTATATCTGTGCAAATGTTGTATTTTTTTTTAACTTTTTTTTAATCAAAGGTATCTCAATCTTACTAAAAAGTTTTGAACAACACATACTGGTGGTTTGATCCAGAATTATTTATTCTTTTCAACAACCCATTTTCAAGATTTGATCCAATCCAATAGCCCAAATCTGATCAGATTACTTTTGGACAACTGCAATTTATGCAAACAATCTATTAAGTTTTGAGCAAACTGTCACATTTTACAATTTATCAGGCAATTAGCATAAGATTTCAAGTACTTTCAGCAACAAAACAACATATTCTGAACCAGTCTGTAGTGTAGAGACACTTTTCAAAACCATGTGTTGTGTTGCTTAAAGGGACAGTTCACCCAATAATTAAACTAGTTGGTCCCCATTGACTTTCCTTTACCATGGAAGTCAATGGGATATATCAACTTTTCACTTTCTTTAAAATATCTTATTTTATGTTCATCAGAAGAAAGAAACTCATACAGGTTTGGAACAACACATGTTTGGGAAACTATCCCTTTCACTGTTACAAGAAGCAAAACGCAAACAAACAGAAAAATAGGTAGGCCTGAATCCTAATAAGTGTCAAGCTTCATACCAATGCTCGTTGAATACTCAAATAAACTGTTAAGAGTTGTTATCGCAGAATATCACCTCGGCATTCCTCTCTTCGCATCTGTCACAAGTTATCACAACAACTATGGCCAAGAATAGCCTGGCAGTGTTTCACTGCTGGTCCTTTTATAGACTGGAAGTCATTGAAACCAGTCTGTCATTTCAGCACTGACACTTTTCTCCGTCTTTCTCTGTAAAATATAATAATTTATACTCATGGGATCTATCCTAAGTGCTGTATTTGTACCAGGTTCACACTCTATGACTGTAAATGACCCAGAACATTGATCTGAGACCTAAAACGCAACCCCCAATAATCCACTAGTCAACTCAAGAACACAAAGCCAAAGGTGTGAAGATCATGCTCTTTGTTGAAACTGAGGTGCTGCAAAAAACACTGAAGACTTTTTGTATATCAGACAGAATAATGAACTTACCGATGTCGAGATGAAGTGTGTGCGGGAGAAGGACAGACTTGCACCCCTCAGTCGGTGTGCAGGAGAGAGAGCCGTCCCGTCAGAGGTCCGAGTACAGAGCCGAGTAACTCCTCCTCCTCTTGCGCAAAGAGGATCTGCTCCGTTATTCCAGCAATAGGCCATCATAAAACATCCACAGGAGAGCTTTTGATGGCCTCTGAGTCTGTCAGGCTGCTTCTACACGAGGGATACACACTTAAACACATCTGAAAGAAAAAGCAGGACGCGTGTGTTTGGGTTGAGCACAGATGAACGGAACAGAACAGGCGTCTCCAGAAGCGTTTCCAAAGGTTTTTAACTTGACACACCAGACTAAAATGAACACACCAAAACTACACACATCTCAGCGCGTATAGCACTTATTTGGCTCCCGCGGAAAAAGTCATCACATTGGAACGTTAGTTCTATGGAACGTTCCATGCACTGATACATTATAACAGATCGATTATAGAACTCTCATAAGGGTTGGAATTAGTTTGTATTATATAACTAGAGCATCCGTAATTTCTTCAAACAAATACACAAACAAAAGTTACATTTATAAAAAAAAATCAAGATTTTGTATTAATGGAAATTTTTATTTATTTATCGGAAATTATGAACAAAACCCAACTAAATTACAATATCAGCCTATATGATGTAAAAATAATAATAATTAAAAAAACCCTATATAATCTTCCACTCTTTTTTATTGCAAAAATACAGAGATGATATGTTTATTCATTTGTATAAAATATACAACATGCATTGACAATAAATTTAATGTGATTGGAATATAACTGAGTAGAGTTAGCAATGATTAGCTCAAAACTGAAATATATATAACAAGAAAAATAAAAGAAGAGAGATAATCTTCTGTACATTAATTACATTGTACAAAATTAAAGTCCTTACAAAATGAGGCGTTTACTGAAGATATAATTGGATTGATATACATTTTAAATTCTTAAAATTCTTACATTTCAATTTTATTTGTAGGCAAACTTACACATTAAATTTGCGAAGATGATACATTAGATGCATAACAAAGCAAGCATTATTTATAGGGTCAGAATTAAAGTATCCAAAAAAATTTAAAGTTATAGATATTATCTTTAATAAATGTGTCAATGTCAATTGTTCAGTATAGAAACATGACCAAAATACATGATAGACAGTTTCTGTGTGGCAAAATGAGCATCTTTTATTCAAATGTTTGACGGGGAAGGCCTATTTATTATTTTGAAATATACTTTATTTGTGAGAAAGTATTTTTGTTGCAAGTACCATTTTTTTTCTTTCCAATTTCAATGTTTAAGATGAATTTCCCAGTTGGTGTTTGGAAGGATTGAGCAGCCATGACGCGTCTAACGCGTGACGCGACGCACCAGACGCGCGCGTATCAACAGCCAACAGTTAAGTGAAATCAGTAGGAAGTGTGTTTCTGATCTCTCAGTGTACTGCTCATTTGACCAAAGCTGTAAATAATCGCTTGTATCGGCGTTTAAAAGTGAGTGCTTGCGTTTGTGGAGCTTTCAGGCTCTTCCGACGGGTTTTAATGTGCCAAATTAAAGTTAAAGCTCGCTAGAATCTGGATGCGCGCTCTCTCTCTCTCTCTCTCTCTCTCTCTCACACACACACACACACACACACACACACACACACACACACAAACAAAGCACTCTTATGTGGTCCCGCCCATAAAGGTGACGAAAATTTTTTTGGCGAGACTTTGATAAGTGCACAGGTAATGCGCGCGCACGTGAGGAGATGACATGGCCGAAGTTGATGTGAAAAAGATTTTGCAGTACAAGCATCAGCTGAAAGACTCCTGTGAAGGACACACGGTAGGGCTCAGTCTGTCCTCGACACACACACACACACACACACACACACACACACACACACACACACACACACACACACACACACACACGATTTCAACCGAGTTCAGGGCCGCAGGATAAAGCCGCCGGGGCAAGCTCGCACACAGGCACCTGATCAAAGACACACACACCTCACATTAAGCCTTTCTGTGAGCTTCTCTGTGTTTTGGTATCTAGTGGGAACACAATACAACCAAACCGGGATGCATTTAAACAAGTCAACCGAATAATGAAGGCTTGAGTTTGGGTTACGTGTGTCTTATTATGTGCCATTGTTTAAATGTTCACTGGACACCTATTAAATAACCTGTGATAGCTGTAATGCACGTGTGACAACTTGCCCCGGGCCAAGTCAGCCTGACGCTTGAGAAACCATGAGTTCACTCAAACATTGCATTAAATGCACTTTGTCTGTTTTAGTCAAAAGCAACATGCTCATATATGCTGTTGACACACACACACACACACACACACACACACACACACACACACGCACACACTTTTCATATGTGAGTGTGTCCATGTTTGAATTTTTACTATTCAATATAAACCATGAGTTCACGCAACATGGCTTTAAATGCTTTTGCAGTGTTTATAAGAAAGTTATTTTTGTAATAATCACAAGTGTTTTTGCTGTTTTTAAGGCTGTTGATTTGCACACAAACGCTACTGAAATAAAAGTAATGGTGGGCCATGAATAGGCAAGAAAGGTGTCATGTCAGCAGCTGTTGACCGGCCCGAGATGGCTGGCCCTTGAGAGGGGCTCTTTCTATAAATAGCACCGCAGTTGCCTCTCTCGTGGACGGTCTGTGAGTTCAGGCGATGTGCTGCTGCTTCTGTAGTTTGATCAGCTTCCCATGCAGTGTGTTTGTGACTCTTGCAGTGCATCATTAATGTGCTGTTGTGTTGAATGCGATTGTTCATCGGCCGCTCTGAACTTCACAGATATGTGGACATCGGGCTGAGCTGTTGTTGCATCGCCCATTTATAGTGCCTTGGCTCGGGTTTCTCCATACATAGTGCCTGACCGGAGCGCTCGGTCAGCTTTTTTGACCACCGTGTGGAAATGGGTGGGACTGACCCTCTGACCCTTTTTAGAACGTCTAACTTCTGTTTGATTGATCATCATTTATGACCTTTTCAGTGTCACATGACCCTTATGTGACGTTTATTATGATCATTATCAATGTTGTGCAGTGATTTTCAGGATTATTTGATGCATAGAAACTTAAAGAGAAGGCTTTTGTAACATTACACGCTACCATTCAAAGGTTTCAAAATGGTCAGTAAGAATTTTTATTTTGAATAAAATGAATACTTTTATTCATCAATTATGCATTAAATTGCTCAAAAGTGGCATTTGACATTTATAATGTTACAAAATCTTTCAATTTCAGATAATAAATGCTGTTCTATTGGAGTTTGTATTCATCAAAGAATCCTGAAAAAAATGATCACAAATGTTTCTTGAGCATCAGATCCTCATATTGAATGATTAGTGAAGGATCATGTGACACTGAAGACTGGAGTAATGATGATAAATTCAGCTTTGATCACAGCAATAAATCACACTTTACTGTATATTTACTCAGAGAACAGCTGATCTACACTGGAGGAATATTACACTGATTTATATGCAACTTTTTGAGAAGGACCTGTGTATATATATATATCACATATTGTGATAAAAGTTAATTATTTTCCATAATGTAATTATAATTTTTTTAATACTGATGATTTTGGCATACAGCTCATGAAATGCTAATATTTTGAGATAGGAATTTGGGGTTTCAGTATATAATCATCAGTATTAAAACAATAAAATACCTGAAATATTTCAGTTGGTGTGCAATGAATCTAAAATATATGAAAGTTTAATTTTTATCATTACATTATGGAAAATAATGAACTTTTATCACAATATGCAATTTTTAAAAAGGACCTGTATATATGTATACATACACAGGTCCTTGATCTCTATCTATATCAAGATTTGTTTACAAGAAATGGCTCATTTTAATCCCAACAGCTTTTGTAATAATGTTTCAGTGCAAAATGAAACTGTGAAAAAATATTCTAATATTCACAGCTTGGTAAAGCCCATTGAGTGAATTTTTGCAAAGACATAAGTGT
This sequence comes from Gobiocypris rarus, assembly GCA_023029165.1. NCBI lineage: Eukaryota > Metazoa > Chordata > Actinopteri > Cypriniformes > Gobionidae > Gobiocypris > Gobiocypris rarus. The sequence goes on along the minus strand of CM040927.1, from coordinate 1,372,822 downwards.
TGTCGTCTTGTCATATGAGCTTCACCTGTGACTAATAATGGATCAATTAGATCTCAGGTGTGTATAAGAAGAACCCCAGTGCACTAGACCTTCACATCAACTGCAACTAGACCTCTGCAAACATGCCTAAGATTCACCCTGAGACTAAAGATTATCAAGAGGCTGAAGACCAGATCCACTGCTGATGTGGCAGACACCTTCAAAGTGTCTCAGCGTCAAGTACAGAGGATACCAAAAAGATTTGAAGAGACTGGAGACGTTTATGACAAACCCAGGTCAGGCAGACCCTGCAAGACAACTGCTCGAGAGGACCATTTGTTGGCTGGAAAATCCAAGGCCAGCCCATTTTCCACTGCAGCAGAGCTCCACGAGACCTGGTCACCTGAAGTCCCTGTGTCAACCAGAACAGTTTGTCGGATTCTGTCTCGAAATGGCCTCCATGGTCGAATCAGTGCCCAGAAGCCAGCACTAAACAAAAGACAATTGAAAACCGTGTGGCATTTGCCAAAACCACAGCCTGCTAAAAGGATGGACGCTGGAAAAGTGGCAGAAGGATTTCTCAGATGAATCTTCTGTTGAATTACACCACAGTCGCAAATATTGCAGGAGGCCTACTGGAGCCGCATGGATCCGAGATTCACCCAGAAAACAGTGAAGTTTGGTGGCGGAAAAATCATGGTCTGGGGTTTCATCCAGTATGGGGTGTAGAGATCTGCAGGGTGGAAGGCAACATCAATAGTCTAAAGTACCAAGAAATCTTACCTCTTATATTCCCAACCATAAAAGAGGCCAAATTCTGCAGCAGGATGGTGCTCCATCGCATTCTTCCATCTCCACATCAAAGTTCCTCAAGGTGAAGAAGATCAAGATGCTCCAGGATTGGCCAGCCCAGTCAGACATGAACATCATTGAGCATATGTGGGGTAGGATGAAAGAGGAAGCATGGAAGACGAAACCAAAGAATATTGATGAACTCTGGGAGGCATGCAAGACTGCTTTCTTTGCTATTCCTGATGACTTCATCAATATTAATAATAATAATTGTATGAGTCCTTGCCAAACCGCATGGATGCAGTCCTTCAAGCTCATGGAAGTCATACAAGATATTAAATTTGGATCTCAAAGCACCACTATTAATTTGCTGACATATTTTTGTATTTGCAGTAAATTTGTTCAATTTCTGTATAGGCGACAAAACTTTTGTCTTGCCAAAATTTGACCTTTCTGTCTTGATTAAATGATAAATCTTTTTCAGTGAAACTAATTAATTTCAGTGCATTAAACATCATTTGGGAGGGTTTTAGCTTTTCATATGAGCTATTTCTAACACCAATTGATGAATAAAAAATCAGGTTAATAGCAGGTGTTTCTACAAAATAGATAAGCGACACGACTTTTGTGTGTGTGTGTGTGTGTGTGTGTGTGTGTGTGTGTATAATAATATAATATAAATGTAGCTGTTTTTTCCCATTTGAAAATAATAATAAAAAAGTCTAATATACTTTTAAATGACTTTTCAAGTAAAGCAGTATTCCATGTTAAACTAGAGATGAGACATTTCTAAATCCAATTTGTGACAGTAGATTAGTTTCATCTGGTGGGAGTAAGGAAAGAAACACTTGTGTAATGCCCTGGTGTGACCACTAGATTCCCATACATCGCTATTGAGAATGAGGAGTTATGTCACAATGTTTTCACTCCGCATTGCTTTTCGGGAAGGTGGATACGCTATCCGTTGCCATGGTTATTTCGACTGTGAGACAGAGAGAGCATCTTAAGATTTGTTTGCATTTTTGAGATACAGTGCAGTTTCCTTGGGGAGAAATGGAGAAGGAGGAAGTGAAAAGAAAGGTGCTCTCTTTCTGTCCCTCCATTGAAAGTGTATGCACAGTACAGCCCATGTCCAGAAAGGTAAGAAGAAAGGGAATATTAACCTCATTAAAGTAGTCCATGTGACATCAGTGGGTTAGACTCTTCTGAAGCATCGACAATACATTTGGGTCCAAAAATAATCTCTTCCGTGTTTGTTTGAATCCCATCTTATGTCAGTAGCTTCACTGTGGACCGTGAACGTGGATTCAAACGGTGGAACGACATTAGGGGAGTCATTAATGACAGAGTTTTCATTTTTGGGTGAACTCACCCTTTAAAGCTTACGAGCGCTTGCTTTGTGTAGGCACTGATACCATAAACCAGGTTACTGATGATGTCAGGGTGTGTGAGAGGTGGTAGTCTCTAATGATAGAGCCCCTTTCAATTTCCCTCTTCTCGATTTCTCCCCAAGAAACTGTGCCGTATTTTAACAAAGCTCTCTCTATCTCACTGTCAAAATAACCATGGCAACAGAAAGTAAAATACTTAAATACTTGTTTTTATTAAGTTGTGGGTTTGGATTTATACTTCTCAAAGACTACTTTTTGTCTATTTTTACAATTTTTTTGTTGAAATGTTGATTTGAATTGTCAGTTTTTGCACTCATTTTACTACATTCAAACCTGAACACCTGAGGAGACCCTTTTGTTACACATAACATACAAATTCAATAAAATGTGACAAACATGAACAGGTATGTTGTATCACAGCTTAATAAATCTGATTTTTACCTCTTATTTGAGCCTTTTTTTACCATATTGTTACAGCCACACCAATTCATTTGTGTGTGTATGACTGGGTGTGTGTTTTGTTCTCTTGCGTATCCTCTTCCTTGCTTTTTTATTTTTTTTATTTTTTAACAGCATTCTGGCTGAATTAGTTCATTTTTATTTCACACTTTTGCAAAAACTTGCCCTGTGTTATAGTTGCACTAACATATATTTTGATCTCTTGATCATTAAGAGTGTCACCCCTTCATTGCTGTGCACTTTTGTTCTGCACAGTGGCTGATTTGTGGTTTGTATCACCAAAAGATTCTTCTTTTTTGTGTGTATTTCCCATTAATTTCCAACGTCAGTAATTTTTGACCATGAAGGAGCCAAGTGTGACTTCTTGTTTTCAACACTTTAACATATCCGAATCATCTCCATGATTTTTGTGTGTGTTCACAAAGCGAATGCGACAAAAGTCACCAAATGTCATCTCATTCCGATGAAGTGCAAATGTTTTAAAATTTCAAAGCGTACAGTTGTTTTGTTGTTGTTGTTGTTTTTGACCAAAGAGCTCTTCAATTAACTTTCATTTATGGACCATGGTGAAAGAACACAATTTCCCAGAGTGCTCTAGTTCACTTGGTTTACAAAATGGAGCAAAACAACTTGAAGCAGGACTGCAAGATGCTAATCTTAACCAGAACTACCAATAAGTTTTGCTCTTGCCAATTTTGTTGAAACGACTGCAACCACACCAACATCTAATTGATCACATCTGTTGTTCTCCTACTTTTATTGTCATTGTAATTCACAAGCTTGCCCAAACCTGGTAACAAGTTGGATTGTTTAATTTGCCTTTTCCATTTCAGCTGCTGAAAATCTTGAAGAAACTTGAAGCATTAGACATCACACTTGAAATCCTCGCTGTAAGAGATTAATGTATTTTTACTATTGAATATCCTTTTTAAATTGTGATTTTTCTTATGTGACTGTTTTGATCATCTTTTGTGAACCTTCACTGTTTGTAGGAAACTGGAATCGGAAAAGTCGTCAACTCCTTCCGGAAGCATGATGAGGCGGGAACGGTGGCCAAAATATTGGTGAATCGATGGAAATCGCTTGTCCCCAAAGACTCAAGGTCTTACAAATCTGTAATCCACCCCATTTTTTTTTTTTTTTGAGCGTGGCTTTCTCCATGTGGCATGTTGTACTCTTAGTCTTCTCGTCTTTTTGCAGTTCGAGGGGAAAGCCTGATGACGGTCTAAGCCAAAATGAAGCGCTTGATGAAGTCCAAGAGAGGAGTAAACGGGAAAACAGCCGTCTTTCAGAGAGCACCAATTCTAGAAAGAAAAATTCCAGCGCAGAAAAGAAAATCTCACATGATGTTGACAATAAATGCAAAATCAAGCCCAGTAAATCCAAATTCTTCTTGAATGGTGACAAAAAGGACAAGGCAAAAAGAGATTTGAGTGTGAATCTGGACTCCGGCCATGGCAAGGAAAAGACGAGCGCTGAGCAGACAAAGGTTTCTGCTACAAAAAAACAGCACAGCACAAAACTCGAAAAATCTTTGAAAGCAGCTCGAACACAGAGAGAGAAGAGTGGAGACTCGTGCAAGAAAGAAAAGCTGGAGAAGGCCAAAGACAAGCTAGTGTTGATGGAGGAAGGCCTTGAAACGCCCTCCATGTCGTTTGAAGCGTACCTGAGCTATGACCTCCAGCCGCCCAAACGCAAAAGATGCTTCAGCGTCACTAAAAGTCCAAAAAAGAGACTCAAAACTGCACACAAAGAGAACTCCTGTGTGTCTCTGGTGAAGGCGGGCAAGGCTGTGGCAGAAGAGCCAATGACGACGGTAAAAAAACTGGCTTTCGTTTTCCTCCAGTCCTTTAAAAGTATAATTCTCCCAAATACTTTACTTCAAGCCTTTATATATACACCGATCAGGCATAACATTATGACTTAAAAGAGGATGGAAGAGCCACAGCCACCGGGGAATACCGTTTCCATCAAAGGTTGCACATGTTCTGCAACAATGCTTAGGTAGGTGGGACGTGTCAAAGGAACATCCACATGGATGGCAGGACCCAAGGTTTCCCAGCAGAACATTGCCCAAAGCATCACACTGCCTCCGCCGGCTCGCCTTCTCCCCATAGTGCATCCTGGGGCCATGTGTTCCCCAGGTAAGCCACGCACACGCATCCGGCCATCCACGTGATGTAAAAGAACACGTGATTCCTCAGACCAGACCACCTTCTTCCATTGCTCCGTGGTCCAGTTCTGATGCTCACGTGCCACTGTTGGTGCTTTCGGCGGGGTCAGGGGTCAGCATGGGCACCCTGACTGGTCAGCGGCTGTGCCGCCCCATACACAACAAACTGCGATGCCCTGTGTATTCTGACACCTTTCTATCAGAACCAGCATTAACTTCTTGAGCAATTTGAGCTCCAGTAGCTCGTCTGTTTGATCGGACCACACGGGCCATCCTTCGCTCCACCGTGCATCAATGAGCCTGGGCCATGAGCCTGTGGCCGGTTCTCCACTGTTCCTTCCTTGGAGCACTTTTGATAGATCCTGACCACTGCAGACCGGAAACACCCCACAAGAGCTGCAGTTTTGGAGATGCTCTGACCCAGTCGTCTAGCCATCACAATCTGGCCCTTGTCAAACTCACTCAAATCCTTACGCTTGCCCATTTTTCCTGCTTCTAACACATCAACTCTGAGGACAAAATGTTCACTTGCTGCCTAATATATCCCACCCACTAACAGGTGCCGTGATGAAGAGATCATCAGTGTTATTCTCTTCACCACGTCATAATGTTATGCTTGATCGGTGTATAATGCATTATAAAATAATTTTTAATGCATTAATTATGGCTTGAAATGCCCCTGTATGAACTCATAACTCGTGCATTTTAAGTTTTAAAAAAAAAGCTATAATGCATTATAATGTACACTATGAATACATTTATGATGCATTATAGAGCTTATGTAGCCCCTTTTCAGCGCTGCGCTCACTGTGTTCTGTCTTCAGGTTTGTTTCCACAGCATGAAGGTAAGATCTTACGGATTTTTAAATCTTCCCAGTCTACTGACATTTGACATCCGTTTCAAACATTACAATACTCATGATAACTTTTGTGAACTCCACAATAAGTAATTCCGCTTCACCAGCTGATGACTCCTCCACAGCGATGCCATAGAAATATACAGAGATATCGCAAAAACAGAAGTTCAAATGCTGTGCACTTGTTTCTCTGGTGCATAAGGTCTATACAGCGCCTTAAGGTAACACTCGACAAGCACCAGTGATGGTGAGTGTATAAACAGAGTCTCCGTTGATGGGCCAGCGCTGCATCGTCATGAAAGTTTAAGCCTTGACAATTTAAATATTTGTGAAAGGAGACGCGAAAGGGAGTTCATTTTGTTACTCGCTCACTGTGTGGACAAACATCAGTAGCACGCGCCCAGAAAGCACATCTCAAACAGCTTGCGAATACTAAACTGAGCTCTCTTGCACTTGAGTGGACAAATTCACACCAAAAGATGTCAAAAATAGCGAGTATCCTAGTAAACCTATTCGGTTGTGTATTAAGTGAGTATAAACAGTTGAGAAAGTAAACGCATGTGTATCAGTATATTAGATCCGTGCATTCACTCTTAAAGTGACAGCAGCCTAATAATCCTTCTGCTGTCTGTGTTTTTAATGTTAAACAAACAACAAAGAAAACATCACTCGTTGCTCTTAACCTTTAACTTTAATAAGGATTAACTAATAAGGATGTTTAATTTATGAAGTGTTGTTTTATATTTGGTTACTTTATTATTCTGAACCTGAAAAGCACTGTTTATTTCATTTGCATCTTTGCTTCATTTTATTTATTTGTGCGTTTGCTTGTAATTTGATTCATTCTCATTTTATTACTGACAGTCTTTAATGTTTAAAATGTATACGTTTTAGCTGTGGTATCGAAATTCACAATTCTCGATTCCAATTTTCACTGGTATCGAAATTTTTGCAAAAACGGTTTCAAAATGGTCCCACTTTTTACGACCAATGATATTGGACCCACTCACTTTTATCGTCTCTAATTCAGCACACGTCTGTTTACCTACACCAATAGCTGATAAACACTTTATAGTAAACACATGTTAGCTTTATTTCCACTTTTCTAATATTTATTCAGTTCTTCAGCCTGTCCGATCTGATATGTGATGGGAAAAGTGAGAAGAGCGAGTTCGCCAAAAGCCGGATTCGAACCTCAGATCGATTTGCATCAACTTGATGCCATGCGTCTTACCCCTACACCATTACCATTACCACGGTCGGTGATTTCCGTGATTTTTGTCTAGCCGAATCTTTTTGTCTAGCCGAATCTTTGTCTAGCTGGATCTATACATAAAGGCTTTAAGTAAAGTGTTACCAAGGCCCTGTTTACACGATGGGAAAACACAGATATTTCCCTGCGTTTTGGCCTGTCATTTACACGAAAACGCTGTTTTTATCCTAGAAAACGATTTTTTCTAAAAACTCCAGCCAAAGTGGAGATTTCTGAAAATGGGAGAAATGGGAGAAACCGTTCTCAAACGTCACATTATGCGCCAGAAAATGCTTACGTCATGTGAGCGCCCAATGTTTAGAGTTAGTTAAAGGGTTAACTGTCTGCATCTTGCCATTATTTTGTCTCAAGATGCGAGTATTTTCCAATGCATGTTTATAAAAGTAATAATTGAGTCCTAACCCTGGCTTAATCTAAGCCCTGTCTGTGAAACCAGAGCTTTGTAGCTTTAGTCCACATGCAGGTTTAACATGAATTATTTCTGAGTGAACTGTCCCTTTAACTGCAGGTTCCTGAGCGGTCAGTGATGGACTTGTTAAACGTTCCTCTACCAACGAGTTTTCCTGAATGTGAGGATGTTTCTCAGTATCAGTACTTCAGTGAAAAGAAAGGTGGGTCAAAACATTGCATCCACTGAGTGTCTTCTAGCTTGACGTTGCCATAATAGGTTTATTTTTGGTCTCTATATATCTAGTGGATAGAAAGATCGCTGACGTCTGTGAAGAGGCTCCACTCTTCATTGGTCAGCGGCTGAAGAATAAGATGCAGGTGTACTCTGGCAGTAAGATGGCGTTTCTGCCCGCGATGATGACCCTGTACCAGCAGTGCATCCGAGCGCTGCAGAACAACATCGACTGTACGTTACCTGGCCTGATGATCTCCATGTTATGGTGAGTCGAGTCCGGTTTTAAAGATGTGGCTCTTCCGCAGCGCTCTATGAAATCGGAGGTGTGCCGTTTGAAATACTGGAGCCGGTGCTGGAGCGCTGCACGCCTGAGCAGCTCCTGCGGATCGAGGAGTATAATCCCGTAAGAAGGCAACTCCTGTCTTTCATAGTGAGAATGCTGGAAACTGTGTGTGTGCCGACTTGTTTTATTACGGTTTCAATGTCCAGAGTGTCTATTTACTCTAAGTGCAGATATCCTGGCTTGTTGGCAGAGGCTATTTACACTGACTCCGCCCACTGGCGTTTGATTGGGCCAGAATTAAGGAAGGTACTGTATTTTTGGATAGTGTAGGGGTAAGGAACGTGGCTGAAAGTGTTGACAAATCGACCTGAAGTTCAAATCCGACTTCTGTTGAATTCACTCCCTTTTCCCATTAAATCAGATCGAAAAGGCTTTTATTTTCAATAACAATGAAGAAAATTGGAAATGAAGTGTGTTTAATAAGTGTTTATCGGTAAGGGTATTCTCCCAATTAGGTGGCATCCATTTAAAGGTGCAGTGTGTAAGTTTTAGCGGCATCTAGTGGTGAGGTTGTGAATTGCACTCGCTCAACCCTCCTTTCGAAGCACATAGAGAAGCTACGGTGGCCGACACAGGACAAAGATATCATCGTTTGAGACCAGAGAGTAGCTAACGCTCTGTAGAAAAGTTTGTCCCTTTAGGGCTACCATAGAAACATGATGACACAAAATGGCGGCTTCACTGTAAGGGACCCGCGGTGTGTGTAGATAGAAACGGCTCATTCAATAACGGTTCATTATGTAAGGTCTTTACACGGAAAACATAGTTATGTATATTATATTGCATTTCTGTCAATAGATCCTCATAAATACTACACACTGCACCTTTAATACCACATAAATATAATAATTTACAGGGTGTTATTATTGCTTACCATTTAATTTATGCATTTTTTGTATCCGCCACTCTTCATAAGTATAAATAGCACAGGCCTACAATAATATTTACACTTGACCTATTGCAAAGAGACATACTGCTGTTTTTACAATGTAAATATAATCTATTGATATTTGCACTTGGTTTAAATAGGCGTGCCTTCAATGTTTTATAATAATAGTGAAGTCATCAAATCTATGAGAGAACTGCAATCAAAGTGTGTTAATTATACAATGACCAAACAAAATCTGTCCTTTTAATAAAATTAAAAAAAACATTTTGTAAAGAAAAATGTGTGTAAGCATGGTTTATTTGTCTACAAATTGCAAGCATACAGTAAGTGTAAGCCTTTAGTTCAAAAAGATCATGAGACATAAATTAGGGGTGCACCGATCCAACTTTTTCAGTCCCGATACCGATACTATTGTTGAATTAATAATAAACTGTACACTTTCCACCTTGAAGAGACTAAAGGCTTGTTAGACTTTACTAACTAAACATAACTAAGGCAAAATAACAGATGTATGTAAAGTGTTGAATTCTTATTTATTTAAAATGTCGGTGGGGCGATATCGATTTCGATCTTGATTCAGAATCAATTCATATATATAGCCTACTGTACAAGGTCAAATGTGTTCGTCTTAGCACTATTTTAAACATTTCTTGGGTCAAATTATATGTGCTCGCATTCATTAATATTCACTTGTGTGCGCTCTATATAAGTATCATAAATATTAGGATGCACGTTATTAACGTCTAAAATTTTCACATTTAAAGAAATCTAGTGTTTGATCATATCTAAATATTTATTAAAATGTAAAACTGCAATACTTTTTTGAGCAACTAGATTAGATACATGTATATTTATTAAACAGCCATAAAAGCACCTACTGGGTAATGGCATTACAAATGAACATTATTATTTTTTAGCCACAAAAAGACTCTAATTTTACTCTTTGAATTGTAATTCTCTATTTTAACCTTAATTACTACCCTAATATAAATAATACAAATAGTAGAAGAAAAGTATTTTAAGTGGTCATTAATTAAATCTCAAAATATTCAATAAATATTATTGAACATTTATTTAATTGAAAAACAGTTACGGTGTATGGTCACATTTGACCATCAATGAGTGTGATCAGTTAGCAAGGAATACCTTAGGGCTAAATACAAGAATAACATTAATGTTAACAGTGTTGCATCTCTATCACTCTCCATAATAAAACAATCCTGTAAATATGGTTGACTTAATAATCAATGCACACTATGCTGTACTGTTCACCAAAACTTGCTGCAAACATCTGTATAGTGAAACTGTTGTGTATCCGCTTAAGCCATTCAAATGCACTGACACAGCGCTAGAAGTATTGAGCGCTTCATGCACCAAGCGGGTCCTCCCGCGGTCTCTCTTGAGGCCGATACGGAAGTGACTTAAACTGCAGTTCATCAACTGGCCACTAGAGACCGGCTCCAGAAGAGCAGAATCTCATTGAGCTCATGTTAAAATTCCCAACTTTACAGCAGAATAAAACATGTTTACAGCCTGGGACAAATTCTAGTTTTGGTCTAAACGGCTGATTTTTGCCGACTCTCTGGCTCGCTCCATGTTGCGACACATGTGAAGCTGACGCATGACGTAGGTTCTGTTGCGACCAACAAAAAAAAACCTGGATCAGCCAGTGGATCTGTTAATTTTTCCGATCCCCGATCCAGCTAATTTGTCAGTATCGTGGTCGATATCCGATCCTAGTATCGAATCGGTGCACCCCTAAAATAAATGTGCACTACTAGTTATGCTTTCACACGCAACTTATTTCGATTTCCACTTTGTGTTCAGACCATGGCCGCCGGATCCCATCGTATGTGTGCGGGACGAGACCCACCCACTTTTACCATCTTCAATTCAGTGCATGTCTGTTCACAATGTGTTAAATCATGCTAGCAACATGTTAAATAACCGTGTTAAAAATGCTAGAAATGTGTTAATTCATGCTAACAAAAGGTTAAATAATGATAATGTGTTAAAACATGTTACCAATGTGTTAATTAATGCAAACAACATGTTAAAACAAGCTAGAAATGTGTTAATTCATGCTAGCAAAATTTTAAATATTAACGTGTTAAAACATGCTAGCAATATGCTAATGATAACGATGTGTTAATACATGCTAGCCATGTGCTAATGTATGCTATCAACATGATAAAACTTGCCATTTAATGTTACCAATGTGTTAAAAAAATGCCAAATCATAGCTAGCAACATGCTAATTAATGCTAACAATGTGTTAAAAATGCTAACAATGTTCTAATTCATGCTAGTAACGTGTTAAAATCTGTCTGTCTGTTTTCTGATAGTCAAACTTTAACTTTAAACTGTTTCAAACTGAAAACCAAAGCTTTTAAAACATCTTCAAACTTTCTGGTTAGGCTTTCTCAAGCCAACTTCAAAGTTTTTCTCAACTAATCTTTTTTTTAATGTAGTTTTTATTTGTATTTTTTTGTAAGTATCAGTGTAAGTGTAGGCCTTTAGTTCAAACGGGGTCATGAGGAATACACATGTGTTTGTGCCCGAGCGTGTGACTGAATGTGCTGAGCGGTGGTTGTGTTTTGTCACAGGTGTATGTCGGGGTGACGGACCACCTGTGGGAGAGACACTGCCAGAAAGACTTCAGAAACGCTCGGCTGATGGAGTACGAGTCCTGGAGAGAGATGTACCTGCGCATGTCCGAGGAGAGAGAGAGGAAACTGAAGCAGCTCACCAAGAGCATCGTCTCCGCTCACTCCGGGAAGCCCAAAGGTTTTCACTTTACTCCTCGTTTCCTCCTCGCACATGTCACTGACCCGAACTAGCACTGTCAGTCCTAGCTGATCTGTGTTCATACTGTAGTGATTATCAGCTGATGTGTGTGATTCAGTGCTTACAGACAGACATTGAGTAACTGTTGGGGGATCATTTGTAAGTGTAATCTGTAAGCCTTCTCTTGAAGTGTGTCTCCATAAACGCAGTCGTCCTCTGTGTAACACGGCTCTGACCATCTGTCTGCTCAGACTATGAATAGATTTGCAGAGCAACTGTGACTGTGATACTGGAGATCAGGATTCAAACACCCATGCAATCTTATTCCTGAATCCCAGTGATTCGGCTCGATGTCTATTACACCTTTGACGAGTGCGATCACAGCGAACATTCAGATCTGTGTTCGGATCCAGAGAAAGCCGTTGTTGTGTATAGATATGAAACCGCTTCACACACAGTCTTAAAGGAACATCTCCACTTTTTTTTAAATTAGGCTCATTTTCCAAGTCCCCTAGAGTTAAATAGTTGAGTTTCACCGTTTTTGAATCCATTCAGCCGATCTTTGTATCTGGCGGTAGCACTTTTAGCATAGCTTAGCATACATCATTGATTCTAATCAGTCCATTAGCATCTCATTCAAAAAACGACCAAAGACACTTTCAATATTTTTCCTGTTTAAAATTGGTCTCTTCTACAGTTACATCGTGTGCTGAGACCAACTGAAAATAAAAAGTTGTGATTTTTTTTTTTTTAAGAGTAGGAACTATTCTCTCATTCCTGCGTAATGATCAAGGAACTTTGTGGCCGTCCCTCGGGTACAGCGGCGCAATGATCACTCAAGATTCGTTTAAAAACGCTGATTCATCCAGTAAGGAAACAAGTGAAGCCTTTGAGTGAGTCATTGAATCATTCATTCAAGAGATTCGTAAAAAAATGCTGATTCATGCAGCTCATTTGCATTTAAAGGGACACAAACAAAACACTTTGTGCTAACACACTCTGGGGACTTTAGAGACTTATTTTACATTAAAAGGGGCAATCGACCACCCCTTTAACCCTTGTGCATCAATTAAAAAAAGTTACACAGGTCCATAAAGGACAAAAAATGTCATTAAGAAAATGAATCTTAGGAGCACAGACTTAAGTCTGGTCTCATTTTAAAGAAGAGCCTTGGCAGATTATTGTTGAAGTCAAACAAGTTCAAAAAGTGGAACCCAAAAAAAGATATGGAGGTTTATGAAAATGATTTGTTAATAATATTTTTTTAAATAAACATGTTGAGCTCCTAAAACTGCTAGAAAATCCAAGCCATTAATCTAAAAAAGCTGTTCCAAATTTGAGGTTGGTATCTCAAAAAATGAGCTCTCAGTAAGATTTTGTTTAGGTGCAGTGCCAACATTTGAAGCCTTGCCAACAGAATAAAAGCCTATTAACAAAGATTGCATCATTTTATAGTTAAATGGCAATGGGATTAAAATTAGCAGTTTTAATTTTTTGTACAAAAGGGGCTGGGAGGAAGTATTTTGTGTACCTAGTGCAAAATTGTTTTTTAAAAGAAATGGCGGTGAAATATTAAAATTCTAATAAAAATACACACCAGTGGCAAATTATGCAGTTAGCATTACCACAGGCAAAGTTATCAAAAAACAACACTGAAAAGCCAAAAAAAAGGTCCATAAGGATGAAGAAGAGTTAAAAACAACTCACAAAGGGTATGTGAGTTTGAATGTTTTCTCGATCTTTATGCTCAGTTATTTGTTCTTTATGCTAGCAGCTAGTAAGTAATAAATGTCAAGAACGGCAGTCATGTAGTGTGATTTGCTAAGGGAGCATTTCTCTGCACACAACTCCTATGCAGCCACAGTGTGGAAATAAATGCAGTCCGCAAAAGATGTGGTATTTTGATTGGATGTCATGATTTAAATCCTCGTTAAGATTCAAATGAACAGGGAAACTCAGCATATTGTTCACGTACCCCAGTTTGGGAGCCACTGAACTACAGCAGTAAACATGTTGTCAGAAGCTCGAGTTATTCGTTATTTTGTTTAGTTGTCTGTTGAGAATGGCGGGAGATTTGGGAACACAGAAACACTCCTGACTCTGAGTTGATGTAGAATCGTGCAGCTCTAATAGATGCTGTTGAATTCGAATGCCTTGACGTTGACCAAAAAGGGCTCATTTGGTTCTTTGCTCACTGATTTGGAGCATATATAGGGTCACGGCAGCCATCTTGCGATTGCAATAGAGGAAAAATGCGACTGCTGTGAAAACTTCATGACTGCTATTTATCTCACAATTCTGACAGTAGGGAATAAAGTGTTGCAAGATAAGTCGCAGTTACTCTCTCTATTTGACGGTGGAAATAAGCTTCCATAGCTTTGCTTCTTGTTTGCCACATAGTTCACCTTTAGGAACTGAATTGGAGGCATTCCCAATTCCCTGACAGCCCAGCATTATAACTGCTTTAACACCGCCGTCACACTTTGATAATGTGTGAAACTCTGCCGATGATGCCTAATGTCACACTTGCTGTGTTTTGGGCTTTTGTTTCTCTCTCAGGAAGGCAGGTGAAAATGGCGTTTATTCACTCAGCTGCTAAACCACCTAGAAACGTGCGGATCCAGCAGGAGATTCACGGCACGGCCGGCCCCATGACACAGCCTCACCCGACGGACAGAGCCAGGTCAGTTCAGACCCCATCGAGCCTTCGACTTCAGTCAAAGGTACTGATTGACAGAGCATCTGTCCTGTCGCTCCGCCCCACAGTAGTGTGAAACCCAATGAGAACCGAGGAAGATCCGGCTTCATTGAGCCTCCGAAACCCTCCAGCAACAGCTCCAGCCAAGCCCAAGACCCCCGCAAGATTAAACGTGAGTTTCTCATGGATCCCAGGGCTTTGCTTACTTGGGGAAAACAAGTAAAAATTCTGTCTAAATATCTAAACATTCTGAAATCAAGATGCCTTTACTAGATGAGTAAAATAACACAAGATAATGTCTTGTTTTCTGAAAAATAAATAAAGTGAGTTTTTGCTTAAAACGAGCAGAATGATCTGCCAATGGTGTAAGAGGAAGAATACTTCCATTCAAACAAGACATGATATCTTATGCAATTTCCCTCGTCTATTTCAGAATGTTTAGCTATTTGGACTGGATACAAGACAGAAATACTAAGTCAGAAAAGCATTTATATATATATTACTGAATAATAGATTTGATGTTTTTAAAGTAAGTCTCTTTTACTCACCAAGGCTGCATTGATTTGATCAAAAGTATGGTAAAATCAGTAATATTGTGAAATATTACCATTACTGAATTCTATGTGAATATATATTAAAATGTAATACCTTTTTTTGATGGAAAGCTGAATTTATCATCATTACTCCAGATCTTCAGTGTCACATGATCCTTCTGAAATCAATCTCATACGACACTGTTTTATTGATATTTATACATCAATGGAAAGCTTGTGTGCTTTGTTAGGATATGATAATATTCATTTCTTCAGACATTCCTCTTTAGCTGTATGCAGTGACTACTTTTTGGTAAAATTAAAAAATTGTAGTTTAAAGGAACGTGCCGATTTTGTGGTGCTTTATCTTATTCACTTTATCCCCCAGAGTTAGATGAGTCCATACACACCATTCTCATCTGTGTGCCGTAACTCTGTGTCTGACACACACACCACTAGCCTAGCTTAGCACAAAGACTGGAAGTAAACGGCTCGAGCTAGCCTACTGCTCAATAAGTGACAAAATAACACCAACATTTTCTAATTTACATGTTGTGACGTGTAGTGTTACATCATGTAGTAAGACCGACAGAAAATGAAAAGTTGTGATTTTTCTTGACCGATTATGGCTAGGAACTAATCTCTCATTCCTGCGTAATAATCAAGGAGCTCTGCTGCCGTCCCATGGATGCAGCGGCGCAGTGATATCACACAGTGCCTGAAAGTAGTCCCCAGCACGCTCTCTGTGCAGGCACGTTGGTTATGTTGATGGAAGTTAGCCTATTTTCAGGCGTGGAGTAATATCACTGCGCCGCTGCACTCAGGGGACAAAGCAAAGCTCCTGGATTATTACACAGAAATGAGAGTATAGTTCCTAGCCATATCAGCCTAGAAAAATTGCAACTTAGTACACAATGTAACTATACACATCACAACATGTAAATCGGAAAATGTTGGTGTTATTTTGTCACTTATTGAGCAGTCGGCTAGATGGATCCATTTACTTCCAGTCTTTGTGCTAAGCTAGGCTAGCGGTGTGTGCGTCAGACAGAGTTATGGCACACAGATGAGAATGGTTATCTAACTCTGGGGGATACCGTGAATAAGATAAAATACCAGAAAGTCAGTGTGTTCCTTTAACTTGCAAACTTTGGAAGAAGCACTATTTTTGTCAGGTATGTTTACAAGATACAACTTCAAAGTTTGTTCTTCAGACAAAAAGTGAAAGTGAACTGTATGTGACCACAAAACCAGTCATAAGGGTGGAATTGTTTTTTTTATTTTTTTTTATTGAATTTAAAAATAAAATCACCTTTAAAGTTGTCCAAATGAAGTCCTTAGCAATGCATATTATAATATATATTTTTAAAAATATATTTATGGTAGGAAAATATCTTCATGGAACATGACCGTAATATCCTTAGGATTTGTGTCATAAAAGAAAAATCTATAATTTTGACCCATGCGATGTATGGTTGGCTATTGCCACAGATACACCCGTGAGACACACATGCTGATTCCCTGCTCAGGTATTCATAAGGGTTCTTATTATATTCAATTTTGAAAACCGGTTTTTGCTGTTAAATATTTGATTGAATAACTGATACATTTATTCTCAGGATTCTTTGATGAATAGAAAGATCAGAAGAACAGCGTTTATATGAGATTGAATCTTTTGCAACAATATAAATGTCATAACTGTCACTTTTGATCAATTTATGCATCCCTTCTAAATATAAGAGTATTTTGTTTAGACTGTACATACTTTTCAACACTGATAATAATCATACATGTGTGTTGAGCATCAGATCCTCATATGAGCGTGATTAGTGAATCTGAGTAATGATGTTAAATTCAGCTTTAGGAATAAATCACACTGCACTGTATATCCACACGGAGAACGTAAGGCTAAAGCTGTTTAATGTAAAGCAGCTTAGAGACTCTTTCATTAACATTATATTGAACTTTGACCTGCGGTGATGAAGCTCTCATTCAAGCCGTGACACAGCTCTAGCTGACATTAATGACCCTGTGTAAGTGAATGAGGCTCAAGCGTGTGAAACGGAGCAGGTTCCTGTAGTCTGAAGTTTCTCCTGAAGTCTGTCTTGTGTTGTCAGGAGTGGCGCCGATGATGGCGAAGTCCCTGAAGGCCTTCAGAAAGCAGCTCAACCGCAGATGAATGTTGGCTGTAAGCCTTATCGTCGAAATTGTTTAGAGAGATTTTTTTTCAATGTTATTGGTAATTCCACAAAATGCTTACAGGATTGAAAACGTAGCACTTATTTGTATGAAGAATAATTGCACTTTTGAAAGCAAGCTGTCTCTTTGTATTGATTTTTTCCTATCATGACAGACACATTTGAATTCTAAAAATTAAAACTATAATGACCACACAACCTGTCGTCTGCTTGTGTTTGTCTCCATCTAGTGGATGTTAAGCTCAGATCTGAATGACGGGTCAGCGGGGGAAATGATGATGAAAGGACCTCACGGAGCATATAATCATGCATACAGTAGTTACGGCACATTAAATATATCAGTTGTTGCTGAAGTCAAATGTTTGCACATTTGGTGCAAATTCATGTTGGTAATCTGACTAATACTAATGCAATATTTCGTCGGGTGTTTTTGTAATCTGTGAGGATGGTTGAGCACACTTTCTCTGCATGCACATTTTGTGGAAAAGCTATCGCTCCCAGTTTTTCATGTGTTCATAAAGCTTCTGTAGCCCCGCCCTCATTGAGTTCTATTTCCACCGCATGAAGTTAAGATCTTACAGATTTATGAATGAACTGCTCGTTTTTTTTAATTAATCCACTTCACTAGCTAATACTCTTTGATGCCATTGAACTATACAGAGATATCGCAAAAACAGAACTTGGAGACGTATATGAAATATTTTATGCATGTAATCAAATACAGATGGATCAAAAGACCTAAATAAGGTGACATGAGTAGGAATATGGAGATTATATATATATATATATGTGTGTGTGTGTGACAGACAGATCAGGCATAACATTATGACCACTGACCGGTGAAGTGAATAACACTGATGATCTCTTCATCACGGCTCCTGTTAGTGGGTGGGATATATTAGGCAGCAAGTGAACATTTTGTCCTCAAAAGTTGATGTGTTAGAAGCAGGAAAAATGGGCAAGTGTAAGGATTTGAGTGAGTTTGACAAGGGCCAAATTGTGATGGCTAGACGACTGGGTCAGAGCATCTCCAAAACTGCAGCTCTTGTGGGGTGTTCCCGGTCTGCAGTGGTCAGGATCTATCAAAAGTGCTCCAAGGAAGGAACAGTGGAGAACCGGCCACAGGGTCAGGGGCGGCCCAGGCTCATTGATGCACGTGAGGAGCGAAGGCTGGCCCGTGTGGTCCGATCAAACAGACGAGCTACTGGAGCTCAAACTGCTCAAGAAGTTAATGCTGGTTCTGATAGAAAGGTGTCAGTATACACAGAGCATCGCAGTTTGTTGCGTATGGGGCGGCATAGCCGCATGCTGACCCCTGACCCCACCGTGATTATCAGAACTGGACCACGGAGCGATGGAAGAAGGTGGCCTGGACAAACAAGTCCGATCCATGGAGGCCCCACCTCACAACTTACAGGACTTAAAGGATCTGCTGCTAACATCTTGGTGCCAGATACCACAGCACACCTTCAGGGGTCTAGAGGACTCCATGCCACGACAGGGTCAGCAAAAGGGGGACCAACACAATATTCAAAATGGTCAAAATGTTATGTCTGATCAGTGTGTATATATATATATATATATATATAGGTCCTTCTCAAAAAATTAGCATATTGTGATAAAAGTTCATTATTTTCCATAATGTAATGATAAAAATTAAACTTTCATATATTTTAGATTAATTGCACACCAACTGAAATATTTCAGGTCTTTTATTGTTTTAATACTGATGATTATGGCATACAGCTCATGAAAATCCCAAATTCCTATCTCAAAAAATTAGCATATCATGAAAAGGTTCTCTAAACGAGCTATTAACCTAATCATCTGAATCAACTAATTAACTCTAAACACCTGCAAAAGATTCCTGAGGCTTTTAAAAACTCCCAGCCTGGTTCATTACTCAAAACCGCAATCATGGGTAAGACTGCCGACCTGACTGCTGTCCAGAAGGCCATCATTGACACCCTCAAGCGAGAGGGTAAGACACAGAAAGACATTTCTGAACCAATAGGCTGTTCCCAGAGTGCTGTATCAAGGCACCTCAGTGGGAAGTCTGTGGGAAGGAAAAGTGTGGCAAAAACACTGCACAACGAGAAGAGGTGACCGGACACTGAGGAAGATTGTGGAGAAGGACCGATTCCAGACCTGGGCTACAGAGAAGCAGCACTGGACTGTCGCTCAAATTTTGCATGTCATTCGGAAATCAAGGTGCCAGAGTCTGGAGGAAGACTGGGGAGAAGGAAATGCCAAAATGCCTGAAGTCCAGTGTCAAGTACCACAGTCAGTGATGGTCTGGGGTGCCATGTCAGCTGCTGGTGTTGGTCCACTGTGTTTTATCAAGGGCAGGGTCAATGCAGCTAGCTATCAGGAGATTTTGGAGCACTTCATGTTTCCATCTGCTGAAAAGCTTTATGGAGATGAAGATTTAGTTTTTCAGCACGACCTGGCACCTGCTCACAGTGCCAAAACCACTGGTAAATGGTTTACTGACCATGGTATTACTGTGCTCAATTGGCCTGCCAACTCTCCTGACCTGAACCCCATAGAGAATCTGTGGGATATTGTGAAGAGAAAGTTGAGAGACGCAAGACCCAACACTCTGGATGAGCTTAAGGCCGCTATCGAAGCATCCTGGGCCTCCATAACACCTCAGCAGTGCCACAGGCTGATCGCCTCCATGCCACGCCGCATTGAAGCAGTCATTTCTGCAAAAGGATTCCCCACCAAGTATTGAGTGCATAACTGAACATAATTATTTGAAGGTTGACTTTTTTTGTATTAAAAACACTTCTTTTTATTGGTCGGATGAAATATGCTAATTTTTGAGATAGGAATTTTGGGTTTTCATGAGCTGTATGCCAAAATCATCAGTATTAAAACAATAAAAGACCTGAAATATTTCAGTTGGTGTGTAATGAATCTAAAATATGGAAGTTTAATTTTTATCATTCCATTATGGAAAATAATGAACTTTTATCACAATATGCTAATTTTTTGAGAAGGACCTGTATAAGATTTTCGACAGAGTTTGGGGCGTTTCTGACTGTTCTTAAAGCGTGCTGGAGCTGGAGACGGTTACTGAAGCGCTGTTGTGGTTTTTGTTCTTTCTGGAAATGTACATGTGTATAGTTCAAATGTATTAATTATTTAAAACATAATTATAAAATAATTTTTACAAAAAAAATAAAACTAAAATGTGAAGAAATAACAAACCGTAGCCTACACAACCTGTTGCACTACACCGGTAGAGGTCTGGGAGTTTGAGCTTCACTTAAACCTGGGAGTAAACAAAGAGTTCACTGTTTGAAAATGAGTACGAAATATTCAAATAAAATAAGCATTCACTTCTCAAATCATTACATATATGGATGAATGGATGGATGGATAGTAGATGGATTGATAGATAGATAGATAGATAGATAGATAGATAGATAGATAGATAGATGGATAGTAGATGGATGGATGGATGGATGGATAGATAGATAGATTGATGGATAGATAGATAGATAGATAGATAGATGGATAGTAGATGGATGGATGGATGGATGGATGGATGGATGGATAGTAGATGGATGGATGGATGGATGGATGGATAGTAGATGGATGGATAGATAGTAGATGGATGGATGGATGGATGGATGGATGGATGGATAGTAGATGGATGGATGGATGGATGGATAGTAGATGGATGGATAAATAGATAGATGATGGATGGATGGATGGATGGATGGATAGATAGTAGATGGATGGATGGATGGATAGATAGTAGATGGATGGATAGATAGATAGATGGATGGATGAATGGATGGATGGATGGATGGAAAGATAGATAAGTAGATAGATAGATATATAAATAGATAAATAGATAGATGATATGGATAGTGGAGATGGATGGATAGTAGATGGATGGATGGATAGATAGATAAGTAGATAGATAGATAGATAGATAGATGGATGGATGGATGGATGGATGGATGGATGGATGGATGGATAGTAAATGGATGGGTAGTAGATGGATGGATAAATAGATAGATGATGGATGGATGGATGGATGGATAGATCGATAGAAGGATGGATAGATAAATAGATAGATGATGGATGGATGGATGGATGGATAGTAGATGGATGGATGGATACATAGATAGATAGATAGATAGATAGATAGATAGATAGATAGATACATAGATAGATAGATAGATAGATAGATAGATAGTAGATGGATGGATAAATAGATAGATGATAGATAGATGATAGATAGATGGATGGATGGATGGATGGATGGATGGATGGATGGATGGATGGATGGATGGATGGATAGATAGTAGATGGATGGATAGTAGATGGATGGATAAATAGATAGATGATGGATGGATGGATGGATGGATGGATGGATAGTAGATGGATGGATGGATAGATAGTAGATGAATGGATAGATAGTAGATGGATGGATAGATAGATAGATGGATGGATGGATGGATGGAAAGATAGATAAGTAGATAGATAGATAGATATATAAATAGATAAATAGATAGATGATATGGATAGTGGAGATGGATGGATGGATAGATAGATAAGTAGATAGATAGATAGATAGATGGATGGATGGATGGATGGATGGATGGATGGATGGATGGATGGATGGATGGATGGATAGTAAATGGATGGGTAGTAGATGGATGGATAAATAGATAGATGATGGATGGATGGATGGATGGATGGATGGATAGATCGATAGAAGGATGGATAGATAAATAGATAGATGATGGATGGATGGATGGATAGTAGATGGATGGATGGATACATAAGTTGATAGATAGATGATAGATAGATAGATAGATAGATAGATAGATAGATAGATAGATAGATAGATAGATAGATAGAGATAGATAGATAGATAGATAGATAGATAGATAGATAGATAGATAGATAGATAGATAGATAGATAGATAGATAGATAGATAGATAGATAGATAGGATGGATGGATGGATGGATGGATGGATAAATAGATAGATGATGGATGGATAGATAGATAGATAGATAGATAGATGGATGGATGGATGGATGGATGGATGGATAGATAGATAGATAGATGGATGGATGGATGGATGGATAAATAGATAGATGATGGATGGATAGATAGATAGATAGATAGATAGATGGATGGATGGATGGATGGATGGATGGATGGATGGATGGATGGATGGATAGATAGATAGATAGATAGATAGATAGATAGATAGATAGATAGATAGATAGATAGATAGATAGATAGATAGATAGATGGATGGATGGATGGATGGATGGGACGGTGGATGGATGGACGGACGGACGGACGGATGGATAGATAGATAGATAGATAGATAGGATGATGGATGGATGGATGGATGGATAAATAGATAGATGATGGATGGATGGATAGATAGATGATGGATGGATGGATGGATGGATGGATGGATGGATGGATGGATGGATGGATAGATCGATAGGATAGATAGATAGATAGATAGATAGATAGATAGATAGATAGATAGATAGATAGATAGATAGATAGATAGATAGATAGATAGATAGATAGATAGATAGATAGATAGATAGATAGATAGATAGATAGATAGATAGATAGATTTGTGAATAATGATAACTTGTTGAATGTCACATAACAGCTCAGCCAGGTGAGTTATGGGAAGTGTAGTTCCAGCTGACTGTGGTGTGTGTGTGTGTGTGTTATTGTTTACGCGCAGGGAGGGAGGGAGCGACAGAAAAGAAGGGAGGAGCCGATGGGATTCGTGACGTCGACCTGGAATGAGGGAGTGAATGTTCCGGGTCAGAAACTGGACTAAGAGGAAATAAACTCCGGCATAAGAAAAATACGAAATAAACGCAGCGAAACAGACATGTAACCGCTCACAAAGAAACATCCGGGACTCCTCTCAGCCTTCCAGGAAAGATGTTGCGAGAAAGGTGAAAAAAGCGGAAAGAAAAACTCCAGGGATCAGAGCAGAAGTGCAGCGCGACGTGTTTATGATCCCATGTTTCTGCGCGCGATACATTAGCGGCGGGATCGATACACTGTGTCCGACACCAGTTGCTCCGGCGCGCATTCGCCGTTCCCAGCTCCTCGCGCTTAGTTTTGAACTTTTCCAGCATTCGGGATTCATCCAGGGCTCGTGATGTTTCACTGTATCCCCCTGTGGCGGTGCAACCGTCACATCGAGTCGATCGATAAGCGCCACTGCTCGCTCCTCTTCGTCCCGGATGAGATCTATCGCTACAGAGGGAGTTTGGAAGAGCTTCTGCTGGACGCCAACCAGCTCCGGGATCTGCCCAAGGTAAGAGGACGCCAGCCTGTCCTGGGACCATTGCTCATCTTCTCAAAATGAATGAGAGCATTTATGGGCCGTGTCTCAAACCCTAACGCGCGGTGTGTGTATGGTGTATCCTAGAGTCAGCAGGTGTGTGTGTGTGTGTGTGTGTGTGTGTGTGTGTGTGTGTGTGTTAGTCAGCAGCAGTTTCGGGCATCATATGCACACGCCGAGTCAGCGTCGTTAGGAGTCAGTCAACATTTCCACGAAGTATGTGGTGCATTAGGTTTTATGTTCCAAATCTCAATGTAGTTTTGTGTATCAAAAGTGGCGCATCAGCTGCAGTTTCATATTCACGTTCATAATCATCATATCGAATGATTCCTGAAGGTCATGTGACACTGAAGACTGCAGTAATGATGGTAAATTCAGCTTTGATCACAGGAATTCAAATAATAGCCTACTAAAATAGAAAATGTTTATAAATTGTAATGCAATATTACATTATTCTATGCAATTGTGTTGTGCAAAAATATCTTCCTCTTTAAAAGAAAAAAGCTGTGTGCAAAGTGACCCACATTTGGTTTTTGACCATTGGAAAAATGTGTACAATTTACACACGGAGCCACATTAAGATCTCCACATCTCTGGGAATGAAACATCTAGGGCCTTTAAAATGGAGATACCAAAGGAAAAGTTAAGTAAGAACTAGAATCGAAGAGGATATTAAGATGTCTTTAATATTTCTGGAGTTACAGGCATGCAAACATGGCAAAAACTTCCACAAGAAGTGCCTTTTTCACAGATTTGAAGTGTCGCCGTTGGGATATAATGCAACACAGATTGCTAAAGTCAAATGATTTTATTAATAGATCTACCAATCTTTATGTAATAATAAAATAATGATGCTGCCATCTTTCTAAAGTCATTTTATCCCCCTGTAATTTGGCTCCAAATCTTGTGTGAAAATTGCCATTTTGACCGCCTCAGCAAAATACTGGATTACTCACTCAATATACAGACATTACATTTAATATTTTGGCTTTCATCACTATTGATGTGTGTCTTTCTTCAGAAAAAAATATACAAAATCAAAAGTTTGCACCGGGGAAATCCCTAAAAATTTGTTGATTTGGCGTGGAATGACCCCAACAGCAGGCTAGCCTCATTGGGAGTCAGCATTGTTGGTGTCAAAGACATCATTTGAGTCAGTAGCTTTTTTGGGCGTCAGATGTCAGTTCCATGTCAGACTCAGACCAAACATTATATGTTTTTGTGAATTCTCCTCTGAGTCTCAAAAGTGCTGTCTAGTTAGGTGTCTCACTAGGCTTTGAAACTCGACCGTTGTCATTGAGCAGACAACACTAGAACTCAGCAGAATGTGGTTGAGAAAAACATTGTGGGGCCTGAAATGTCAGTGGCGGGTACCAGCGAACTCTTCCTGCATTACACAATGGGGTGGCTTGGTGTAGTGGGGATATATTTGGGTATATTTCAGATAGCTGAAATGCTTTATGTTCAAACCCCACAAGGAATGATCCATGAGCTGCCTCCATGAGCAAAACCCTCAACACTCAGTTAAAGGAACTACCAGCTGGGCAGTTCCCCTGAAAACTACATTTCCCATAGGGCCGTTCTCCTGGTTGAATTTGCACCGCCAGTAGGAACTCTGCAGTGTCGTCATTCAGACACCTGGAGGATGCTGTGATCGAGCTGTGTTTTTGTTGTGTGTCGTGGGTTTAGTGATAATGGAGATGGCATGTAGGAAATGTAAGTTATGCGATTGAAAGAGCAGAAAGGAGGGCTAAGAGGTGAAATCTTCAATGAGAACGTGCAGTGCTACATATCATCAAGGCTGGGAAACACAATGCACAGCAGGGCTCCAGTCTATCATTCCCACTCAGTTCTACAGATGGAGATGCCAGCACCTGATTTGCTGGTGCTGGGGGAATTTTTAATCATAATCATAAAATTACAAAAAAAAAATGTTTTGCATTAATAAGTAGGGGTGGGAATCACAGGTCAACACACGATACGATAATATCACGATATTTTGCCCACGATAACGATGCATCACGATACCAGCGATTCTGTGACAGACGATATATTGCAAGAAAATCACTCACGATATATCACGATATCATTTTGTAAATGGGAAAAAGGACAAAAAAAAGTAATATGATCATGTATTTCATTATTAAAACTAAATAATTTAATCTTTTTTGAGATATAGCATTAAAGTACAGTAAGTGCATATAAAGCCATCAAACAGCCATGAGAGAACAGTTTTCTGTGACTAAATTATTTATAATAAAGAAAGTTATAACTTCTCCAACTTATTCATAGCAGAAACATTTCATATTTGGAAAATGCAAAATGCTCACATTGCTAAAAATGTGGAAAAAAAACACTCAGTATAAAACCTTATATAATAAAGTATGGTCACATCTAAGTACCAAGCGAGTTAACCAATCAGGAGCCGGCTTGCTGCTGTCATGTGGTCAAGTGACATAATGAGAAACCCTGCATAATTAAAAATACTGATATTTTGTCACTAAATGTAGTTTTAATGCTTTCAGTTGATAATGTAGTTGTTTAAAGCGAAAATATGTGGTTTATTTATAAAGACAGCGCCAATAAAAACCCCGTTAACCCCGGCGAGAGCAGCCTTTCCTCGGCCAGTCCCTATGGCGTTTGCCGCTGGCTCGGATGTCTCAGTAGCGGCATATCGATTAAACATGACATATTTCGTCTTGTGTACATCTAAGGGGCGATCTTTGGTCTAATGAATCTATTGTTGCCTACCAAATCATTTAGACTGAGGGCAAAGTGCAGTTTCATAACTTTAAACATATTTCTTTGCAGTGAAGAAAATCCAGTCAGTGCGTTGGCTGAACCACATTTATGTGGCTGTTAATGCATAAAAGAGTTATGACATTTTTCTCCCGGAGCACCTTGAACGCGTGTCTATTTCGCAAGAAGTCGTCGCTGCAGCCTCAAGCACAATGACGTACTGGATCAGATCCAACACGTACTGGACGCGCATGCGCAGTGGTTTTGTTCACATTTTGATGACGTCACATGCGCACGCGCAGTTGAGAGATTTGTGAACTGGATAAATACTCAAACCGCTCGCGCAAAAACAATTGTTAACATGCTCACGAAATCAGGACACACGGTTTGCATTTTCCCTTGAATGTGTACCGGTTGTACCTCGAGGATTAAAATTACAGACAATTAGGCTACTTGACTCATTTTTGCTTCCACTCAACAGCAAGTATGACCAGAATATGTTACAATTTTAACTGTTGCTTATATGTAGAGAGAAACTAGGATAAATTCAGCATCATGATGACTTATTCATCAATAATTACGTATTATTTATCAGTACTACTACTACACAGGTTAGAACAACATACAATATTGACCATATGTATGGTCAATATTGTTTGTTGTTCTAACCTGTGTAGTTATACTTGTGTAGTTATAATGTGTAGTTATAATGCGTATATGCTGGTCTTAAGTGACACATGTCACTTAAGACCAGCACATACGCATTAACTAGACTCTCACTCGCATTATAACTATGCACTAGCCATAACGAACCACCATCCAGTACGTATTGGATCTGATCCAGCTACGTCATCGTGCTACAGGCTGCAGCGAGGAGTGTCTCCTATTTCGCTTCAAATGGATTCAAAATGTTCACACGTCAAACTAGACGCGATGTTGACGCTGTATTCGCGTTCGGTGAAGCGCCACCACATGAAGTCTGGGGGTAATGCCACTCCGGGAAGCCAAAGCAGTAAACAGCCTCAACGTATATATAAATTTAAATAATCTAATAAAATATCGATACTTGGAGACAGCGTGTCGATAACGTCTCGCGGCCAGAAATATCGCGATAAATCAGCATATCGATTTTTTTTGTCCCACCCCTATTAATAAGTGCAGTTACTAATAATATTACAGGTTTGTTAATTAGAAATTTGACTGGGCTTGCCTCTGAAGGGCAAGCTAATGTAAAGAACCCCAACACTAAAATCTTTCCCAGCTCCTGTCGTGTGAACGCATTAAGAAGCGGGTGCTTCCGCCAATAGTTATAGGAACTCTGAAAACGCCTCTTAAGTGATACAGAGTAATCGTTTGAAGTAGTACTGACAAATTAGTATGCAATATGACAGGAATGGGCCGCACAGAGCTTTTCTCAATGATTTTCAACCATAATGCAAACGTGGAACCTTCCGGTTTACGGTCTTTCAGAGCGCAGATCCATGCATTGCGACACGCTCTTCAGGCTTAATGCAGAGTTAAAGGCTCCTAACCATGATGCAACTTCCTTCACCTCTCATTGCGGTGCATAAGCTCAAAAAGCCTTTCCCCTCTCTTTCACTTCAATCAGACTTCTAGGATGCGGTAAAGATTACACAAGGAAAACCAATTGGAGTACAGAAGAGCTCTCTGAGAAAAGAGCAGTGGAGGGCTTTGATAAGCTTGATAAAGAGCACGTTTGCTTGGCTCTAAAGCAGTAAATCTGATAGACTGAGATTTGAGTGTTGCTCAAAGTGATTCTTTGACATGTAATGAATTAAATCTTCCAGATCAATGACGGATTCAAACGCTGTGCCCATCAACTGCATCGCTTCTTTCTGAAAGGCAATAAAACATTCAAGACTATCATGCTTGAGCTTATCTGTGTGGCTTCTCTTCAAGGGATAATCTTGTTTTAGGGAATTCCAGTGTATTTCTTTTTGCAAGTGTGCTTGATAAAGTCCTTGATCCGGTTTCATCAAACACTCGAATGCAGAATTAAGTCAGGCATGAACATGATAAATGCTCCTTCACTCAGTTATGCTGTTTTGTCTAATTTTGTCTCATTAACAGCTGCTATTGGTCTCCACCGTATCTTGGCTGGGTTAAAAAAAGCTGAAGCTGTGTTTTATTACAGACATGTGGAAACACGAAACGCCAGTAAATTGGCCACGGATCAGACTTTCCCTTTAAGGACTGAGTGGATGAACTGAAAGCATTCCGGTTTTTAACTATTTATTGTTGGAAGCTACTTGAACTATTGAGTTCAGATATCAGTTATTCGTGTCTGAGCATGTTCATCTAGATTTCCAGTGGCTCTATTATATGTTTAATTAATACTACCTTTACACTCTTAAAAATAAAGGTTCTTTATTGGCTTTGGTTCCAGGAAGAACCTTTAACATCCAACCTTTTCATTCCACGACAGGTTCTTTATAGTGGAAAACCTTTATTGTGCACATTTATTGTAATTACTGTCAACATTGTACTTGCTTTTGTGTTGTTCACAATAGGAAGAACTTTGAATCATGTTCTGGCTGCTCTTTTTAATGCATATAGAATAAATGAAGCTTTTACAGAAGTGAAAAGAAAAAGTGGTGCTTTATGTGAAAGTATACAAAGGTTTTGTGTGAGATTCCATGTCATCTTTTTTCTTTCCTTTTTCTGTTGATAGAAATGCATAAATAAAGTATTAGGCTAAATGTCAGAAATGTATATCCACTATCTTGTCGAGGGGGTCAAAATGACAATTTGGAGATTTGGAGGCAAATTATTTGGTTCTTAAGACCACAATAAGTCTCTTTAAATACAATAAGTATTAGCTTTGAAAAGGTTTTTGACCACTGAAAATGTGACCAATTTACTCACGGAGCTGCATTAAGATCTCCATATCTCTGGGAATTAACCATATAGGGTCTTTAAAATGGAGATACCAAAAGAAAAGTTTGTTAAGAACCAAAATCTGAGAGGATATTAAGATATATTTAATTTTTCTCGAGTTACAGGCATGCAAACATGGTGCAAAAACCACAAGAAGTGCTTTTTTCCCAGGTTTGAACTGTCGCCGTTGGGATATAATGCAACACAGATTGCTAAAGTCAACAGATTTTATTAATAGATTTTCGAATCTCTGTGTAAAAATAAAATAATGGACTTTCTAAAGTCATTTTACCCCTGTAATTTGGCTCTAAATCTCAGACGAAAATTGTCATTTTGACCTCCTTGACAAAATAGTGGATTACACACTCAATATACAGGCATTACATTTAAGATTTTGGCTTTCATCATTATTGATGTGTGTCTTTCTTCATCCTGAGAAAAGTAGCGATGTCCAATAGGTTTTTAGAGTTGGATCTTTTATTGATAATGAATTGATCTACTTTACAAAAGGACAGTGGTCATCATCAGTGAATGACAATGTTAGTTTCGTCCTTTTTGAAACATGGAAACATTTCTTCTTAAAATACTGTGTGGGTGTAAGTGTAGGTTTTAAACCAGAACACAACCAGTCTGAATACTCTGAATGATTGCAATTCCTGTAAAATGTGCTGTCATCCTGTTTGACATCTCTGTTTGTTTGGCAGTCAGTCAGGTAGGACTTTTGTTGTGAGAGCAAGCAGTAGGGCTCTCTAGAGACAAATAGAAACATCTCAGGAGTGTGTATTGAGAGAGAGTTTAGTTAATGGTTGGACATTTCACTCTCCTTTACCTACCATGTGGGCCCAATGCGACCATAGGGCATTTATTTAAGAGCCCAAATCAAAGCCAACAGCATTTAGACTTACTGTTACTGAGGTTAAAGACTTGGGAAGAGGTGGAAAACCCATATCTTGAAGCCTGTTTCTTGTCGGTTTCTATTTGAATGTTCTTATCGTGGAGATTTCCTGGAATCTGAGACTTGTTGTTGGCCTAAAATGTGAGGAATGCTGTGAGGAGAGTTAATCGTGACGAAAGATGTGTGTGTGTGTGTGTGTGTGTGTGTGTGTGTGGGACCGATGCCTGTTGGTCAGAGTCACAGGCTGGATCAGGGGTCTGATGCTAGTCTGAATCATTGCTCTCTCAGCAAGCTTTGCTAATCCTTTTTCATGTGGAATACACAGTTAGACTGTAGGTCTGGGTGCAGGTAGAACGCTTTGAGAAACTCAAAATATGGGGCAAAAAGGATTACTTTTCTTAAATTGATATCAGATGATAGTTGAGCAATATCACACATGTAAGAAGGCAGTTTTTCCGGAAAATCAGCACGATTACAAGTGCGATATGAAATTGGTTTTAGACAGCAGTTAAACAAACAATAAATTAATATTGTCAGTTACATTTTTAGGCACAGTATTGTCAAACAAAGCCACAGCAGAGCCGTTATAACCCTTCAGATTCACACTTCAGATTATTGATGGAAGAAGGGACTTTTCTCCTGCTTTCTTTGTGCCTTTATGTGCTATATAGATAAGAAGTACACATTCAGACAGATTGAGTCTCTAGCTTTGTTCCCGAGTGGTTCAGCAATTTGAACGAATTGGTCATCAATGTCTTAATGAGTCGGTTTCATGTTTAATATTATTTTCTTAACATTAATAATGCCACCTCTGTAAACGATGCCACCTCTGAGCTGCATTAAGCGCTCTGTAAATGTACCTACGGTCCTGTTCACACCTGGTATTAAGAAGTGTTTATGTAAATCCGATCAGAAGTGGATGACGCAAAATACAGGTGTAAACGGGTCTAAAACGGTTTGAGCTTGTCCACTTTCAACCACCCTCCAGAGGGAAAACGCATCCCACCGGATTGCTTTATAGTGTAGACGCTAGTGCTTCACTGTATATCATGTTTTTTCCCCCACTGGACCTTTATTATAGCTTATTTAATGGTCAGGAGTACAGTAAATATGTATTTATATATATATATATATATATATATATATATATATATATATATATATATATATATATCTGTAATATTAATTTTATTTTGCCAGGTTGCAAATGAAGACATTTGAGTTTGTGTGTGTTTTAAACTTTTACTCTAATGTACAATATTAATATATTGATTCCGTGTTATACTGAACTTGTATTTTGACGGGTTGTCGTGAAGACCTTTGATTTCATGTGTGCATGTGATATGACAAATATCGCTAGTTTTATCAAATTAAACGGTGAAATGTTAATTTAACTGCACATCCTTCTTAAACTAATGGTAATAACTTACACAACAATACCTCACAAACGAACCATCTTTAATACTGTTATGCCACAGAGCCATATGACGTCCGCAATGCAGATCCAGTCACAAATTGAACTTACTGTATAAAGAGGAACAACACAGAATTTGGCAATTTTGGGAAGAATAGATCAAAAGTATCACTGTACAATGAATTAGATATCGATACGGACTAGTATCTGTGAATATTAAAGCTCATAACAGCTGTTGAAATCTGAAGTCTGTATGTTCTGCTGTTTCTCGGTGAATGAGCGCCGCGGTTTCGTCTACTATTACACTCGCGATGTCTTTCTCACGTGAACTTCATCTGTAGAGTTGCAGTCATTTAAAGGAACATCTCCACTTTTTTTGAAAATAGGCTCATTTTCCAAGTCCCCTAGAGTTAAATAGTTGAGTTTCACCGTTTTTGAATCCATTCAGCCGATCTTTGTATCTGGCGGTAGCACTTTTAGCATAGCTTAGCATACATCATTGATTCTAATCAGTCCATTAGCATCTCATTCAAAAAACGACCAAAGACACTTTCAATATTTTTCCTATTTAAAAATTTAAGACTCTACTACAGTTACATCGTGTGCTAAGACCAACTGAAAATGAAAAGTTGTGATTTTCTACACCTATATGGCTAGGAACTACTTTCTCATTCCTGCGTAATAGTCTCGGATCTTCGCGGCCGTACCATAAAAAATATTGAAAGTGTCTTTGATCATTTTTTGAATGAGATGCTAATGGATTGGTTAGAATCAATGATGTATGCTAAGCTATGCTAAAAGTGCTAGGAGCCCCAAGCTTGGTTTGAAGATGAGAAACGTCCCAAGCACAATGTTCTCACACCATTCCTGATTTCCTACACACACTCACAGCGTTCGGCTGGTCTTGCGGCTGTCAGAGATCTGAGAAGGCCCATACACTTACCCACCCAAAGACCCTCCCCTCGAAGAAATCAGGACAGAAGTGGTTGAAAGTGGACATAAGAGATGTGTAAATGGGAATCGACCAAAACGCATCTCAATACCAGGTGTAAATGCCATTTCAGATGCCGCTTCTGTGTCACCTCTGCAATGCGTTTCATTGATATTTGGTTTTATTTAATTGTTGATAACCAGAGAGTCATGATCATGATGTTTTTCATTGAAAAATTCAGATTTATTTTTACAAGCAAAAGGCCTATACCGGTTGTCGATTATTGCTGATGAAATTGCATTTGTTGTTTATTATCAGGCCAAACCGGCCTTAAACAAAAAATATCTGTTGCCATTTGAAATGATAGTCAATCACTGTTTTCTAATCCTAACAAAGATGCTACACACATTTAAATGAGATCGTATGATTTCAAGATTTAAAGCAAAACCAATGGTGTGATGTAAGCTTTGCTACATAAACATACCTGCACAAAACATAAACTGCAGACCGTGACGTGTGTGTGTGTGTGTGTGTGTGTGTGGTAAATTAAACCGCACATATGCGGCATTCATTTACACAGAAACACACAGGATTCATATGTGAATAGTCTTTTTGTGGTTTAATATACACAGGCACTAGTCTGTATCACCAGATGCATTCTCAGGAGCTGACTGAATAATGTGAATCGGTACTCGGTATTACCGACGTAATTCGGTCGGTGCCATTAAAAGTACAGAGTTCGGTACCCAACCCTAGTCTTCAGCATCTCTGGTCTGTTTACAGACTTTAATATTCCCACACAAATAACATTTTGGGAAACGATTGCAATGTGTCCAAGTACGGAATAGAGATCAGCCGAAATAAAACAAAAAAACGATTTTGTGTTTGGAGCGAAAACAGGCCGGTTCTGAGTGAGGGCCAGTCGCCCCGTGCATCTCTAGGTTTAATATGGTAAATGGTAGAGGTGTGACGAGACACAAACGATTCTGATTTAGATTATTTTGGTTATATATCAGGTACAATACATGGCACATTTTCTCAAGGAAAGGAAACCTCTGAACTAATGCTGTAAACTATGGGAGTCAGTTGGCACTACATTAGCCTACTATAATAATGAAGGTAAAAATGAACTCATTTGTATACAAACATTTAAATTTCACTCAATGATGAACATTTAAATGGTGGCTGTCATAACTTGAAGAATATTAAAAATTATAATGCATATGTAATATGGTGCATATATTTAGCAAAATGCTCCTAAGAGTTCATTTTTCTTGCTGACTAAGGAGGACGTCTGAGAAACTCTGAGCGATTCCATGTGACGATACGGATTTTGGGAAGTTTTACTGTATCTTTAAACACACTTTCAGATGCTCATTCATGTTTATTTGGCGCTGTATTGAAGGCGAGGAGATGATCAGTTCATGTGCCGCTTCTCTTGAGCTGGTCTGACACGTCGCAGCGGCAAAACTGGTTTTTGAATGTCATAATAAAATGGACGTAATTTGAAATCTGAGACTTTGTTTCATATCAGTAGTAACAAAGCACAAAGATTATTGCGATTTATTGGATGGGAGGTGCGCTACAATTTTTCATTCATCAACAGAAAACAGGATGACAAATCGATTCTTGGGATTTAAGAATCGATATCGGTCCGTTAAAATCAGAATCGATTACAATCACGAAATCTATATATTTTTTAACCTAATGTAAAAGTAGTGGTGCTTATTTCACTCTCATGACAGAGCTCATGGCGATATCACGAGACAGCTTTTCACTTCCACGCACATTTTCTGTAACCTAAAGCAAATTTGCATGCCAATCATTTTTTCATTTGAATTAAAAGTGGAGTAATTTAATGATTTCCAATGAATGGGAGGAAATGGGTCAGTTTTCAGTTTTATGTGTATCATCTTGTACTCTGAAGGTTATCATTGTGACTGTTAGCTCTGAGTCGAACTGTGTTTGATTCCAATCAGGCTTCAAATATTGACAGAGGGGTTAAAAAGGTTAATGTAAGTGTGCTGAAGGGTGGAGGAGGGGCGACAGCCGCCGAGCTTCATTAACCGGAAGAACGGGTTCAGCGTCCGCCCAATAACACGCCAATACCACTTGATAGGTTTTGTCCTCTCATAGATCGCAGGTTTCATTCATTCCCTTAATAAACAGTAGCAGCCATCGCAGCGGAAGCATTGAGATCAATGCGGTGTGAACTTCCGAATCTAAAGAGCTCTATTGTGTGCCGTACCTGTTGCAGTCTGGGAGGTTTCTGTGGGTCTATTGTCTCGACGATGTTCTCTTCCTGTGCAACCCTAACGTGTTTATTACAGAGTGAGAAGAGAGACCAAAAAACAAGAAGAGTAACATTTCTGTTCTTCTCTTTTTGATAATGGCCTGTTTGTGTTTGTGGTGGAGTTGTACACTTCATTTGTGACTGGGTTAGTTAGTCAGTGAAGGAGGTCAAATGTCAAGTGCAGTTGAGTTAGTCATTCTGTGTGTGTGTGTGTGTGTCACTGTTTTCTAATCCTAACAAAGATGCTACACACATTTAAATTAGATCGTATGATTTCAAGATTTAAAACAAAACCAGTGGTGTGATGTAAGCTTTGCTACATAAACATACCTGCACAAAACATAAACTGCAGACCGTGACGTGTGTGTGTGTGTGTGTGTGTGTGTGTGTGTGTGCGCGCATGTATGCGTCGGATGGCAGCTGTTTCATGTTTAAATGTAAACCCAAATAAGTTTGCACAACTTTAACCCTTGTGTGACATTATGGACATTTCCATTTGGTTGTTTTGTCATTTTGTCTGTGTTAATGCCAATTACATACATTTTGGCACAGGTGTGTATTTGAATTGGAATTGTACTATTTCACCCCCATTTCCGTTAAAAAATCAATAGTTCAAAAACACAAAATAGTTCCTATCAGCACCGTTTGGACAAAAATGTCCCCATTGAAACCCATTAAAACTGCAACTATTAAGCCCAGGGCCATTTAACTATACAATGATGCAATCTTTGTTAATAGGCTTTCATTCTGTTGGCAAGGCTTCAACATTTTAATTTGTACTTTTTATTTTACCAGATGCTGCCATTTTCTCAGGTTAGGCCAATAAAGCAAATACTCACTTTATTCCTGTTTTCTGTTTATGCTCAGGGGCATTTGTGTGTGTGTGATGAGGCTTAGGGGCAGTGTGTGTGTGGTGTGTGTTTAGGGGCAGTGTGTGTGTGTGTGAGGTAGGGGTGTGTGTGTGTGTGTGGGTAGGTTTAGGGGCTGTGTGTGTGTGTGGGTAGGTTTAGGGGCTGTGTGTGTGTGGCTGTGTGTGTGTCTGTGTGTGTGATGGCTAGGTTTGGGGTGTGTGTGTGTGATGGGTAGGTTTAGGGGCAGTGTGTGTGTGTGATGGGTAGGTTTAGGCTGTGTGTGTGATGTGTCTGTGTGTGTGTGTGTGTGATGTAGGTTTAGGGGCTGTGTGTGTGTGTGTGTGTGTGTGTTTAGGGGCTGTGTGTGTGTGTGTGTGTGTAGTCTGTTTAGGTCAGTGTGTGTGTGTGTGTGTGTGTGTGTGTGTGTGTGTGTGTGGTAGTGTCAGTGTGTGTGATGTGTGTGTGTGTTTAGGCTGTGTGTGTGTGTGTGTGTGTGTGATGGGTAGGTTTTAGGTGTGTGTGTGTGTGTGTGTGTGTGATGGAGTGTGTGTGTTAGGGTCAGTGTGTGTGATGGATAGGTTTAGCAGTGTGTGTGTGTGTGAAATGTAGTGTTTAGGGTCAGTGTGTGTGTGTGTGGGTAGGTTTAGGGTCTGTGTGTGTGTGTGTGTGTGTGTGTGTGTGTTGTGTGTGATGGGTAGTGTGTGTGTGTGTGGCAGTGTGTGTGTGTGTGTGTGTGTGTGTGTGTGTGTGTGTGTGATGGGTAGGTTTAGGGGCTGTGTGTGTGTGTGTGATGGCTAGGTTTAGGGGCATGGTCTGTGTGTGTGTGTGTGTCTGTGTGTGTGTGTGTGTGTGTGTGTGTGTGTGTGTGTGTGGACTGGTAATCCCTACGGTATGGGGACAAAATGTCCCCACAAAGATGGCAATATCCAAATTTTTGTCCTTGTGGGGACATTTTTTTGGTCCCCATGAGGAAAACATCTTATAAATCACACTAAGTGATGTTTTTTGAAAAAGTAAAAATGCAGCATGTCTCCTGTGATGGGTTGGTTTGTCTGTGTCTGTGTGTGTCTGTGTGTGTGTGTGTGTGTGTGTGTGTGATGTAGGTTTAGCTGTGTGTGTGTGTGTGTGTGTGTGTGTGTGTGTGTGTGTGTGTGTGTGTGTGTGTGTGTGTGTGTGTGTGTGTGTGTGTGTGTGTGTGTGTGTGTGTGTGTGATGGGTAGGTAGGTTTAGGGGCTGTGTGTTTGTAATTGGTAGGTTTAGGGTCAGTGTGTGTGTGTGTGTGTGATGGATAGGTTTAGGGTCAGTGTGTGTGATGGATAGGTTTAGTGGCAGTGTGTGTATGAAATGTAGGTTTAGGGTCAGTGTGTGTGTGTGTGTGATGGGTAGGTTTAGGGTCAGTGTGTGTGTGTCTGTGTGTGTGTGTGTGTGTGTGTGTGTGTGTGATGGGTATGTTTAGGGTCAGTGTGTGTGTGATTTTTGTGTGTGTGTGTGTGTGTGTGTGATGGTAGGTTTAGGGGCAGTGTGTGTGTGATGGTAGGGGTTAGGGTGTGTGTGTGTGATGGTAGGTTTAGGGTCAGTGTGTGTGTGTGATGGGTATGTTTAGGGTGTGTGTGTGTCAGTGTGTGTGTGTGTGTGTGTGTGTGTGTGTGATGGGTATGTTTAGGGTCAGTGTGTGTGTGTGATGGGTAGGTTTATGGTCAGTGTGTGTGTGATGGGTATGTTTAGGGTCAGTGTGTGTGTGTGATGGGTATTTTTAGGGTCAGTGTGTGTGTGATGGGTATGTTTAGGGTCAGTGTGTGTGTGATGGGTAGGTTTAGTGTGTGAGTCTGTGTGTGTGTGTCAGTGTGTGTGTGTGTGTAGAGTCAGAGCTGTAGGGCTGTGTGTGTGTGTGATGGGTATGTTTAGGGTCAGTGTGTGTGTGTGATGGGTAGGTTTAGGGTCAGTGTGTGTGTGATGGGTATGTTTAGGGTCAGTGTGTGTGTGTGATGGGTAGGTTTAGGAAGTGTGTGTGTGTGATGGGTATGTTTAGGGTCAGTGTGTGTGTGTGATGGATATGTTTAGGGTCAGTGTGTGTGTGATGGGTAGGTTTAGGGGCAGTGTGTGTGTGTGATGGGTATTTTTAGGGTCAGTGTGTGTGTGTGTGTGATGGGTAGGTTTAGGGGCAGTGTGTGTGTGTGATGGGTAGGTTTAGGGTCAGTGTGTGTGTGTGTGTGATGGGTATGTTTAGGGTCGGTGTGTGTGTGTGTGTGTGTGTGATGGGTAGGTTTAGGGGCAGTGTGTGTGTTTTATGGGTATGTTTAGGGTCAGTGTGTGTGTGTGATGGGTAGGTTTAGGGTCAGTGTGTGATGGGTATGTTTAGGGTCAGTGTGTGTGTGTGTGTGTGTGTTAGGGAAGTGTGTGTGTGTGTGATGGGTATGTTTAGGGTCAGTGTGTGTGTGATGGGTAGGTTTAGGGTCAGTGTGTGTGTGATGGGTATGTTTACGGTCAGTGTGTGTGTGTGATGGGTATGTTTAGGGTCAGTGTGTGTGTGATGGGTAGGTTTAGGGGCAGTGTGTGTGTGTGATGGGTATTTTTAGGGTCAGTGTGTGTGTGTGTGTGTGTGTGTGATGGGTAGGTTTAGGGGCAGTGTGTGTGTGATGGGTAGGTTTAGAGTCAGTGTGTGTTCTGTGTGTGTGTGT
Source organism: Gobiocypris rarus (assembly GCA_023029165.1). Lineage (NCBI taxonomy): Eukaryota > Metazoa > Chordata > Actinopteri > Cypriniformes > Gobionidae > Gobiocypris > Gobiocypris rarus. The sequence continues at coordinate 1,334,766 of CM040927.1, read as the reverse complement.
GTGTGTGTGTGTGTGTGTGTGTGTGTGTGTGTGTGTGTGTGATGGGTATGTTTAGGGTCAGTGTGTGTGTGTGATGGGTAGGTTTATGGTCAGTGTGTGTGTGATGGGTATGTTTAGGGTCAGTGTGTGTGTGATGGGTATTTTTAGGGTCAGTGTGTGTGTGATGGGTATGTTTAGGGTCAGTGTGTGTGTGTGATGGGTAGGTTTAGGGTCAGTGTGTGTGTGTTATGGGTATGTTTAGGGTCAGTGTGTGTGTGTGTGATGAGTAGGTTTAGGGAAGTGTGTGTGTGTGTGTGTGATGGGTATGTTTAGGGTCAGTGTGTGTGTGATGGGTAGGTTTAGGGTCAGTGTGTGTGTGATGGGTATGTTTAGGGTCAGTGTGTGTGTGTGATGGGTAGGTTTAAGGGAAGTGTGTGTGTGATGGGTATGTTTAGGGTCAGTGTGTGTGTGTGATGGATATGTTTAGGGTCGGTGTGTGTGTGTGTGTGATGGGTAGGTTTAGGGGCAGTGTGTGTGTGATGGGTATGTTTAGGTCAGTGTGTGTGTGTGTTTTAGGTGTGTGTGTGATGGGTATGTTTAGGGTCAGTGTGTGTGTGTGTGTGATGGGTAGGTTTAGGGGAAGTGTGTGTGTGTGTGATGGGTATGTTTAGGGTCAGTGTGTGTGTGTGATGGGTAGGTTTAGGGTCAGTGTGTGTGTGATGGGTATGTTTACGGTCAGTGTGTGTGTGTGATGGGTATGTTTAGGGTCAGTGTGTGTGTGATGGGTATGTTTAGGGTCAGTGTGTGTGTGTGATGGGTAGGTTTAGGGTCAGTGTGTGTGTGTGATGGGTATGTTTAGGGTCAGTGTGTGTGTGTGTGATGGGTAGGTTTAGGGGAAGTGTGTGTGTGTGTGTAATGGGTATGTTTAGGGTCAGTGTGTGTGTGTGATGGGTAGGTTTAGGGTCAGTGTGTGTGTGATGGGTATGTTTAGGGTCAGTGTGTGTGTGATGGGTATGTTTAGGGTCAGTGTGTGTGTGATGGGTATGTTTAGGGTCAGTGTGTGTGTGTGTGTGTGATGGGTAGGTTTAGGGGAAGTGTGTGTGTGTGTGTGTGTGATGGGTATGTTTAGGGTCAGTGTGTGTGTGTGATGGGTAGGTTTAGGGTCAGTGTGTGTGTGATGGGTATGTTTAGGGTCAGTGTGTGTGTGTGATGGGTAGGTTTAAGGGAAGTGTGTGAGTGATGGGTAGGTTTAGGGTCAGTGTGTGTGTGTGATGGGTATGTTTAAGGTCAGTGTGTGTGTGTGTGTGTGTGATGGGTATGTTTAGGGTCAATGTGTGTGTGATGGGTAGGTTTAGGGGCAGTCTGTGTGTGTGATGGGTAGGTTTAGGGGCAGTGTGTGTGTGATGGGTAGGTTTAGGGTCAGTGTGTGTGTGTGTGATGGGTATGTTTAGGGTCAGTGTGTGTGTGTGATGGGTAGGTTTAGGGGCAGTGTGTGTGTGTGATGGGTATGTTTAGGGTCAGTGTGTGTGTGTGTGATGGGTAGGTTTAGGGTCAGTGTGTGTGTGTGATGGGAAGGTTTAGGGTTAGTGTGTGTGTGTGTGTGTGTGTGATGGGTAGGTTTAGGGTCAGTGTGTGTGTGTGATGGGTATGTTTAGGGTCAGTGTGTGTGTGATGGGTATGTTTAGGGTCAGTGTGTGTGTGTGATGGGTAGGTTTAGGGTCAGTGTGTGTGTGATGGGTAGGTTTAGGGGCAGTGTGTGTGTGTGTGATGGGAAGGTTTAGGGTCAGTGTGTGTGTGATGGGTATGTTTAGGGTCAGTGTGTGTGTGATGGGTATGTTTAGGGTCAGTGTGTGTGTGATGGGTAGGTTTAGGGTCAGTGTGTGATGGGTAGGTTTAGGGTCAGTGTGTGTGTGTGATGGGAAGGTTTAGGGTCAGTGTGTGTGTGATGGGTAGGTTTAGGGGCAGTGTGTGTGTGTGATGGGTATGTTTAGGGTCAGTGTGTGTGTGATGGGTATGTTTAGGGTCAGTGTGTGTGTGTGATGGGTAGGTTTAGGGTCAGTGTGTGATGGGTAGGTTTAGGGTGTGTGTGTGTGTGATGGGGTTTAGGTGTGTGTGTGTGATGGGTAGGTTTAGGGGCAGTGTGTGTGATGGGAAGGTTTAGTGTGTGTGTGTGATGGGTAGGTTTAGGGTCAGTGTGTGTGTGATGGGTAGGTTTAGGGTCAGTGTGTGTGTGTGATGGGTAGGTTTAGAGTCAGTGTGTGTGTGATGGGTAGGTTTAGGGTCAGTGTGTGTGTGTGATTGGAAGGTTTAGGGTCAGTGTGTTTGTGATGGGTAGGTTTAGGGTCAGTGTGTGTGTGTGATTGGAAGGTTTAGGGTCAGTGTGTTTGTGATGGGTAGGTTTAGGGTCAGTGTGTGTGTGTGATTGGAAGGTTTAGGGTCAGTGTGTGTGTGTGATGGGTAGGTTTAGAGTCAGTGTGTGTGTGATGGGTAGGTTTAGGGTCAGTGTGTGTGTGTGATGAGTAGGTTTAGTGTAAGGGGATAGAATATATAGTTTATACGGTATAAAAACCATTACGTCTATGGAATGTCCCCATAAAACATGGAAACACTATGTGTGTGTGTGTGTGTGTGCTTGTAATATTTGAAAGAGAAAAATAGCAAATCACATAATCCAAGCGCTCAGCTGTGTAGGGATGTCACTAGTACAGGAACTTCGGTACCAAGTCGGTACTGAAATTAAACAAATGTGACGATACCAGTATTTCTGTCGTACCGACTCCCGAGTATATCCGGTACCCGCAGCTGCGTTCAGTCGCTTCCGTGTTCATCTAAGCACAGGGCTCCAGACTGCAGCCAAAAATATACTAGTGTCTGTGAATATTAAAAATATTACTCCTGCATGTTCTGCGCCTCCGTGTGAATGACGGGTGCCGATGCCCGGGTGTGTGTGCTCGCGCGTCGCTCGTTCTCTTTGTAGTCTCTGCCGTGTGTCACTTTATAAGTATATCACTCAAAGGTCTTCACGGCAACCCGTCAAAATAAAAGCTGGGTTTAATGTGAAGAAATTGACAATATATTAGGCTACTGTTGTACATTTAGATTTAGCTGCGTCTTTATGTAATAATAATACGCCTCTACTAATGATAATAATTATGCCTAGATCGCTGCTTATTTTACACTTGATCTTTTTTTTATAAAACGATGTTTACTTTTAAACAGCATACAGACTTTGAATGTTTATGTATTATTTACTTATAATGTCATAAATAATTATCATCATAAATAAAATAAAAATGTTTGAAAAAATAAAAACGTTTTGCTGTGGTACTGAAATTGGTACAGAGTACAGTAAAAATTGTATGTATTGGTACTGACTACGTGACATCCCTACCGCTGTGTCCATGGCTTTGATTGTCTAGCAGTTTTAGAGTTGTTTCATAAAATATATATTTTATTTAAAATATAATTCATAAGTCATTTTCATAAACTTAAACCTCTACAACTTTCCTTTCTAAACTTTTGACTTCAACAATAGTCTACCATTGGTCTTTAAAAACCAAACTTAAGTCTGTGCTCCCAATATTCATATATTTTTTTTATGACAGTTTTTGATATGGACATGTTTGTCCTCTATGGACCTATGTGTTACTTATATTAAATTGATGCACAAGGGTTAAGTAATACATTTTATACATTTATGCATTTTAATTATTCTTCACTTGAAATGTTTGAGTACAATAATTAATACATTCAACCTAAAATGTACATGCAAATTCAATGCAAACATTTGTATTAGTATAAACCTAGCTACACTGTAAAGCCAACTCAAATTAAGCAAATAGTTCAAACAAATGAACTTTTATGAGTGTTTAGAACTTACAAAACTCACACAATTTAAGTAATCTGAATTGTTACATTGTTTTGAGTTTGATGAACTTGTTTTCTTTTTAAAAAAAACTTAAATTTACCTGAAACTGGGATTTCTATTTCCAAGCATGCTTTGCCATAACACTCAAAAGGGAGAGTAAATGCCAAAAATTAGGTGTTATATAATGTTTGTGCCAGATTAATGTTAAGGTGGAGATTTAGAAGTGTTTAATATTTTGCTATGCTAGTTTAGGAAGAGTTTCTGTTATGTTGGTTTCCATCATGTGACGAGAACAGATAAATATTCAATGTTTTATATTGCTGTCCTCCTTCAGCGAGTGCTATGCTAATGCTATCAAAGCACTGTGTAACCAGTTAGCAAGGTGGCATTTATTAAAGTGGCTAGACAAGTTTTCACTACAAAAAAATTAAGATTACATAATATTTTTAAGTTAAACGTATAAATTGGATTACTCAAATATTTCAAGTTCAGAGCAGTTAAAATGTATGATTACAAAGTTCTGCTTACTTAAATATTCAATTTCTTAGCTTAAAAAAATTGCCTCTTTTTTTAGTTTTGCCAACTTATTCAGGTTTACAGTGTAGCTATAATGAGCTATGCTAATTTTCTAAAACATTAACAATAGTGTGGTATAGCATGAATGAGTGCAGCAATATAAAGCTTGTTCTCAAACTAAGTCACATGATGGAAACTCTCCAAAAACCCACATTAACAGAAACTCTACATTAGCATAACAAGACCTACTAAATCTAACACTTAACATTAATCTTGCACAAAAAAATGTAATTTTAGCATTTACTCTGCCCTTTGAGTGCCATGGGCAAAGCATGCTGGGAAATAGAAATCCCAGCCCAGTTTCAGTTAAACTTCAGTTCGTCTAAACTAAAATAAATGATTTCATGAAACTCAAAACAATGAAACAGTTCAGATTTCTTAAAATATATCAGTTCTGTGAACTTGAAAGAACAAGAAACTGCTAAATACTCAAAAAAGTTCATTTGACTGAACTCATTTGTTTAATTTAAGTTTGTCCTACTCAAATCAAATTGGGGTTTACAGTGTATCACACACAAATACAAAACTAGAACTGGTTTGAAAATATTGATTTCTCAGTCCTCATTTTGATGAATTGATCTCGATTCTTAAATCCCAAGACTCTCTCTCTTTCTATCAGTCTGTGCTGTTTTCAGTTGATACATGAACAAAACTTCACCAAACAGTATTTGTTACGCTTCTCCCGTCCAATAAATCACAAAAATGACGTCAGAACATCATGTCTCATGTAATTGCTCAATCAGTGTTTAAATCGCGGAAAGACGTCAAATAAACATCTTGTAAACAATCTGTCCCTCTTGCAGCTGCACATTTTGGACTTATTGTAGTTTGTTTTTTGAGGATGTGGGACAGCCGGCTAGTAAAGCACTACAGTAAAACTACAGGTCATGAACTAGCTCTTCTGCATCAGAGACCGATAGCATGTTCTGTAGCTTAGCAGTGTTTCTGAGGTGGAAGATGGCTGTTTTTTGACATGAAATATGGTTTCCAAAAGATGAGTTGTTTAAGAGTGATTCAGGACCGATCTGAGAGCAACTCTGAGCGATGAAAATACACTTAGTGAGGTGGCGCGGCTGACCCCGTTGCTACTTATGACACAGTCTTTTGAAGCCTGCGATTGGTTGGTTGTCCAAGAAGGAAAAAAAGAGTGCTTTTAAGAGTCTATATAAGCCTTCAGTTTGAAATTACAGGCGTCATATTTCCTGTTTTACCATACTCCTTAGGCTCGCTAGTCTTAGGCTCGCTAGTGTTTTTACACACGAAAAAGTGTGTTTAAGCCAGTTATTTATATATTTTACTGTAGTGTGTCAGTAGGAAATATCAGTTTGCATTTCCAAACAATAATTTTGCAATTCATTGTAATAATCCAGTGAGATTTTTTTTTTCTATGCACAAGAAGTCTGACAGCAGCCGGTCTGATCTCAGGATCATCGAGTCTGTGTGTGATTACATGAAGAAACTGAGACAGACTAAATCCAGAAGAACTGAGGAACGTCTCCCAGACACTTGAGGAAACCTTCCTGCAGAACTACAGCACTGGGAAAAGTTCAGGCACTCGTGAGAATGCTGTCAAAAATAATAACCGAAATAGCTTTTATTTATGAATGAACTTCTGTTAACTAAATCAAATGAATATTTGGGGTGAGCACCCTTTGCGTTTGAAACGGCTTTTATCTCCTGCATCTCTTCCTACACCTGTTCCTGTAGTTCTGCAGGAAGGGTTCCTCAAGTGTCTGGGAGACATTCCTCAGTTCTTCTGGATTTAGTCCACCTCAGTTTCTTCTGTTTCTTCATGTAATCACAGACAGACTCGATGATGAAGATGAGATCAGATCTCCATGTGGAGCAGAGAGACTATTGTCAGACTCTTTATGCTTACAAAAATCACCCTGTACACAAAACTGACGGTTCAGTATGACTGGGAAGAAAACACTAAATATAAAATAGCTTTTTTTTTTTTATTAAACAGTGGTTTACTGAACAAATTGTGTCTGTCCTGAATTCATTTATAACTAAAAGTTTCTTGAAGATAAAAATGATCTCTGCTAATGCTGTAAACTATAGGAGCTCTTACTTACACATAATATTTAAGGTTAACAACAGAGCTCAAACTATTAGCCTATATTCAGCTGATATTCATGTTTAGATATAATAATCATCACTCAAATAACATATTGAATGCAAACGTAAACTTCACATGAGGCAGTTTTTGCACTAATTTCTAATTCTAATTATAAAATTATGTTTTTACTCGTTGAATGCCTCCTGAGGTCATGTGATGCTCATTGTTCTCAAGCTGTTTTATTGACATCTGATTGAGCGATTACACCACATATGACGAGTTTCAGTTGTAGTTTCCTCAACACACCTACAGATGTTCATTCATGTTTATTCTTTGACTATGACGAGATGATCGCGTTCACTCACGCCCCGCACCACCGCTTGAACTGATGTGTATATACAGTGATCAGTCACGCCACATTAAAGAGCGTCAAAACGGCATTTATCGTTTGAATTTCGTGATAAAATGGACAGAATACTTAATATTTTTGTGTAAGAACTTGTATTGAAGCGTGTTCCGCGTGTAAAACAAGCCGACTGTTAACTGTTTAAGGCTGCATTCGGTACACACGTGCATCATACCAGATGTCCTGTACCGAAACGCTTCTGTACAAATATGTGTAACGATACACCCCTAGTATATGTGTGTATGTATGTGTATATACATACATTGCTTATAGAGTAGCTTTGTCACTAGGAGCTACTCCTTGCATTAATACTTGTCATGAATACGGGCCCTGATCTTTATATGTATATGTGTATATATATATATATATATATATATATATATATATATATATATATATATATATATATATATATATATATATATATATATATATATATATTCTTTATTTTTCATTTACCATGCTGTTAATGTTGTACTTAATGTATTTAAATGGAAATGAACAGCGACACAATACGGTTCTGAAAGTGCTGTAATTGTGTGATCTCTTTGCTTATACGTAGAAGGTTGTGACAGACCCAAATCATAATTTCTCTGCTAAAGAAACTCTTAAGCCTCATTAAAGTCCTCGTCCTTACTCCTAACACTTTTGGACCTTAAGACCTCTATTAAGGGTTAAGATGCTTTCTGAATGACTTTCTTCTTTACTAGGCTTTTTTGTTTAACTTCAAGAGGAAATGCCGACCTTTCTTAACATTTTGTCACTAGGAGCTACTCCTTGCATTAATATTTGTCATGAATATGGGCCCTGATCTTTAACTGTAGAGGATGGAGTAACAGTACATACTTTTAGATGCAAATTGTATTCTAAGAGATTCTGTGTGCAGGTTATTGGTCCAATAAATACATCAGGCTCAGTCTTATTTACATTTAATGGGTCATCAAATTACAGGTCATCCAATATTTTATATCTTTTAACACACTCTGTCAACTTGAATAATTTAGACATATTTCATCTGGTCGTGATGAACTGAGTATCATCAGGATAACAGTGGAAACTAACAGTGGAAAGTGACTAGTATGTTTTCTATTGATATTGTTAAGGGGAAGCTTGTAAATTGAAAATAGGAAAGGGCCTAAAACAGAGCCTTGTGGCACTCCGTAATTCACTGACTTGGATAATTCCCTGTGTAAATGAACAGAATGGTAACTGTCTGATGATCGGTACAATCTAAACCACCTTAATGTCTGTCTCTGAATGCATACGGCGTGTCTACGGCAGAGAGGACAATTATCTGTACACAAAACTTGCATTTTGTGAAGCTATTGTATAACTTCAGCGTGCTTGGCGGTGTGAATCACCATCTATTTCTGTTGAAAAGAGCAGCTTTGATATTCTCTTTTTGTGGTTCATGGAAGAAAGTACAAAGTACATGTCAGGGTTGGAGCGATGAGTTGAATTAATTATAATTTTTTTCATTCTGAGTGAACCATTTCATTAAATCCCATAGATTAGTTTTAACTGTCCATGCAAGTTAAGGCATATGTAATTATTTGCATAATTTATTTATTTTTCATTGTCCAGAATTGCTCGTCTTTGTTGTGTCTTCCTTTAAATCACCATGCCGGTCTTCAGATTCTGTGAAACGCAATGCATTATTCATTTATTGCATGAACTCAGAGCAGTCACACAGCTTTTGAAGTCAGTTTCACACCGTTCTCTGCTGGCTGTCCAACAGAGATGTAAAGCTTACCTGAATTATACTGAAAAGTTTTTGGTTTTTTTCATCACTCAAAAGAAGTCTATAGATGTCATGCATGGACTCTAAGAAACTAAACACATATATGGTCACTGTCTTAAGAAAGTGCAACACCCTGTCCTAAGGCAAGTTCAGGGAGGACAGAAACTCAGAGAGCAAAAGGGCAAAAGATCACTTGATCTTTATGAGTATGAATAGTCCATAAGGAAAATGTATTTTAATGTTAATTTATGAACCTTTAAAGCAGAGCTCTGAGGTTCTTAATCACTTTAAACTTTAAATGAATAGTTTTAAATTTCTCCATGGTTTTCAGTTTGATTGTCATTCGCAATGCTTCATGGGATTGTAGTTCTTTCCGTTGTTAAAGCAGTCTTTTACCTTTTTACGTATGACTTTCTGTATGTGTGAAAGCCCCCCCACTGGTGAAAGTACCACAGGAAGCAGGCATCCGGTGGCTGAGTGTTTGCCTGAAGGGTCAGATGCAGTTATAGGCTCAAAGTGGCCAGTAAAAAAAGTACAAGAATCATTAATAGTCATTGGAAGTGGATCCAGAATCATTCCTAATGATTCCCATTGTCGGTGTAATTAAGCATTCAAAAGGTTTGTCTGTAAGGTTATGCTGAAACCGTTAACCGTTTCACTCACACTCTGATTTGTTCCTAAGTCTCTCGATTGTGTTGAACACGTACAGGAAGTTGCTTGTAACGGCCTTTGTGCTGGTTTATGGGGTGCTTCAAGCGCATCAGCCGTGGAGCCAGTGAGAGGTGGGAGGAACTCAACAAGTAGGTCAGGCAGATAGACATGAATAGCTGATTACATCACAGAGCGCCGTACACTGAGCTGCCTCTGCCAGGCCACTGGACATTAGTCATTACTAACCTCTTTAACTAGTTCTGTTTGTACCCCTTTTGCATGGGGAGTTTCTTGTGTGTCTTGTATTTCTAGACCTGCACATCAATAATACTGAAATGCGAGTTTGTAGAGCATCAGAATTACCCATAATCCTCTCTAAACATTGCATAGGCTATGCTTGGAATATCATACTGCTCATACTATTTCTACAGGATGTAGTATACAAATGTTCTGTATGCAAGGAATTTACATTTGCAAAATGTGCAGTATACAGCAACAAAGCATATTGCGTGGAATCCCACAATGCATTGCACTTGACTTGACTTATTGATTATTGAATAAGAAATGTTACATTATTTATTTGCAAGGTGATAGATGAACAGCACATTTACTAAGTGTTATGGTCATGTTCCCTTTATTATTTAAAAAAAAAGTCTAAAAAATTTGTATACTGCCTAAAATGCATTATGTAATGATCTAGTATTCAAAAACACTGATTCTGATTATTGACAGTAATAAAACAAGTGAACTCTTTATGAGTGAGTCATTGAATCATTCACTCGAGATTCGTTCAAAAACACTGATTCATCCAGTAATGAAACAAGTGAACTATTTATGAGTGAGTCATTGAATCATTCACTCAAGAGATTCGTTCAAAAACACTGATTCATCCAGTAATGAAACAAGGGAAGTCTTTATGAGTGAGTCATTGAATCATTCACTCAAGAGATTTGTTTTTAAATAATTCTTTAAAATTAATTAAACATTTTAAAAAAGACTGCAGCCATTATCATGTTGTCAGAACCTCTAGTAAATTATACATCTTTTTGTTTAGTTGTCTGTCTGTCTGTCAGAATTGTGATTCTCAGCTCTATTGTGTACAAAGTGTACATTGTGTCCCGCTCAAATCTGTTTTGCATTATGTATTGCATATGTAAGCATTGTACCAAACAATACCTTGTTTTATACTGTTTATAAATAAGTGCATAGTAGTTAAAGAATCCTAATATAAAGTGGGACCAATGTTTGGTAATTAAACAGTTTTGAAGACCATTAACTTAAAACTCTGAAAAAGTCATACAAGTTTGGAAATTAATGAGTGAGTAATTAATGGGTGAAATTAATGGGTGAATAATGTTAATGATAATTTTTGGGAGAACTAACCCTTTAAATGTCTTGCATTACACAAGCACTAGTCCTTCAACCATACAGTAAATATTGCACTGTGTATTGATGATTGTGCATCACTTGCTCTGTTTCAGCAATTCTTCAACTTGACCAAGCTGAGAAAACTCGGCCTGAGTGACAATGAGATCCAGCAGCTGTCGGGGGATGTAGCGAACTTCAACCTGCTCGTAGAGCTAGACATCTCTCGAAATGGTAAGAAGCTCCATGGCTTATCGGACTGAGGTTTAATTACTGTGCGTGTGTGAGAAACTTTGGCCTCCCGTGTCCTGCCCTTTCCACACACTCCCAGTATACGCCCAGCATATTTCAGCAGCTGGGTTTCTGTGCTCCGCAATTACGGACAGCTCTTCAGTGCCGTTCAGCCATTCCCAGCATATCCACGGCCAAAATTGAGTTTTCTTTCCGGCTATTTTTGCCGTTTTTGTTCAAGCGCCATTTTTAAAACCAGTCTTTGTGGTTTGTGGTGTCTCGTGGTTTTAAATGCCCGGTGTCTTTCATAAAAAGCTTGTAATTCTGCCATCATGTTTTTCTAGACCTGTATGTCTTACTTTCTTCTATGAACACCACAGAGGCTTTTTGGGGTGAACTGTCCCTTTAAGAACAGTTTAAGCTGGGCATCATATTCTAGTTGATCTCTGATCTCTCTTAGTTATAGCACCTTTTTATGGCAGGCATATAAAAGAATGAAATACTGGCTTTGTTCCAAACCCTTGTGAGCCACCTTGCTGTCCACTTCCCACATAGACCGGTAACTTGTAAGACGGCATTTTAAATGAAATGAAAGGCTCTAGTTAGGCAGCAACCAATGGAGTGCAACAGTAAAGATCCCCTTCAGTTTCTCTGTAGGTGATTGACTACTGTGAGCTGTGAGGTTGTCAATCGATGGGATATGCTCACAGACCACGTTAGTTCAACTCATTTTTAATTGATGTTTGGCATTGGAATTCCTCATGAAAATTCCTACAAGAAAAGATTTGTCAATGATCTGTAGCGTTTTCATCTTTACACGTTTCTCTTTATTTGAAGAAAATAAATGCTTGAAAATGGGTGATCACACACTAGTTCAAAACAGTTAATCTAATCACCAAACAGGCAAACGTTCAGTTCATGAATGAGTCGATGAGCTATATTAAACCTTTAGACTTAATTCAAGCTACAGAAGGACCAACCTTTTGCTGTAAAATACACAAAACACATTTGATCTGGCCTGTTTTAAATGATTTTGTTCTGTTGTTTAAATATGTGGCACTCCCATTAAAAACGATTGAAATAATACGCTGACCTTTGGAAAAACTGCTTTAGTGGTCACAGCCAACCACTTACATCTAGCACTGTGGATGACGTATAATAATACTAATAATATTTCAAGACTGGAAACTTTCCACTGTCTGATCGTTCCCTATCCCCTATATAGTGCACAGTCTGATCGTTTTCCTATCCCTTATATAGGGCACGGTCTGATTGCTCCCTATCCCTATATAGTGCACAGTCTGATCGTTTTCCTATCCCTTATATAGGGCACGGTCTGATTGCTCCCTATCCCCTATATAGTGCACCGTCTGATCATTCTCTATCCCCTATATAGTGCACCGTCTGATCATTCTCTATCCCCTATATAGTGCACCGTCTGATCATTCTCTATCCCCTATATAGTGCACTGTCTGATCGTTCCCTATCCCCTATATAGTGCATCGTCTGATCGTTCCCTATCCCCTATATAGTGCACTGTCTGATCGTTCCCTATCCCCTATATAGTGCACCGTCTGATCGTTCCCTATCCCCTATATAGTGCACCGTCTGATCGTTCCCTATCCCTTATATAGGGCACAGTCTGATTGCTCCCTATCCCCTATATAGTGCACCATCTGATCGTTCCCTATCCCCTATATAGTGCACTGTCTGAATCGTTCCCTATCCCCTATATAGTGCACTGTCTGATCGTTCTTTATTCTCTATATAGTACACAGTCTGATCGTTCCCTATCCCCTATATAGTGCACAGTCTGATCGTTTTCCTATCCCTTATATAGGGCACGGTCTGATTGCTCCCTATCCCCTATATAGAGCACTGTCTGATCATTCTCTATCCCCTATATAGTGCACCGTCTGATCATTCTCTATCCCCTATATAGTGCACCGTCTGATCATTCTCTATCCCCTATATAGTGCACTGTCTGATCGTTCCCTATCCCCTATATAGTGCACCGTCTGATCGTTCCCTATCCCCTATATAGTGCACCGTCTGATCGGTCCCTATCCCTATATAGTCCACAGTCTGATCGTTCCTATCCCTATATAGTGCACCGTCTGATCGTTCCTATCCCTATATAGTGCACCGTCTGATCGTTCCCTATCCCCTATATAGTGCACCGTCTGATCGTTCCCTATCCCTTATATAGGGCACAGTCTGATTGCTCCCTATCCCCTATATAGTGCACCATCTGATCGTTCCCTATCCCCTATATAGTGCACTGTCTGAATCGTTCCCTATCCCCTATATAGAGCACTGTCTCATCATTCTCTATCCCATTTATAGTGCACTGTCTGATCGTTCCCTATCCCCTTTATAGTGCAAAGTCTGATGGCTCCCTATCCCCAATATTGTGCACTGTCTGATCATTCTCTATCCCATTTATAGTGCACTGTCTGATCGTTCCCTATCCCCTTTTTAGGGCACAGTCTGATTGCTCCGTATCCCCTATATATTGCACTGTCTGAATCGTTCCCTGTCCGCTATAAAGTGCACTGTCTGATCGTTCCCTATCCCCTATATAGTGCAGTCTGATCATTCTCTATCCCCTATATAGTGCACAGGCTGATCGTTCCCTATCCCTTATATAGTGCACCGTCTGATCGTTCTCTATCCCCTATATAGTGAACTGTCTGATCGGTCCCTATCCCTATATAGTCCACAGTCTGATCGTTCCCTATCTCCTATATAGTGCACTGTCTGATCGTTCCCTATCCCCTATATAGTCCACCGTCTGATCGTTCCCTATCCCCTATATAGTGCATAGTCTGATCGATCCTATCTACTATATAGTCCATCCTTTGATCGTTCCTATCCCTATATAGTGCACTGTCTGATCGTTCCCTATCCCCTATATAGTGCACTGTCTGATCGTTCCCTATCCCCTTTATAGTGCACCGTCTGATCGTTCCCTATCCCGTATATAGTGCACTGTCTGATTGTTCCCTATCCCCTTTATAGTGCAATGTATGATCATTCCCTATCCCCTATATAGTGCACCGTCTAATCGTTCCCTATCCCTATATAGTGCACTGTCTGATCGTTCTATCCCTATATAGTGCACTGTCTGATCGTTCCCTATCCCTATAAAGTGCATTGTCTTATGGTTCCCTATCCCCTATATAGTGCACCGTCTGATGGTTCCTATCCCTTTATAGTGCAATGTATAATGCTTCCCTATCCCCTATATAGTGCACCGTCTGATCGTTCCTATCCCTATATAGTGCACCGTCTGATCGTTCCCTATGCCCTATATAGTGCACTGTCTGATCGTTCCTATCCCTATATAGTGCACCGTCTGATCGTTCCTATCCCTATATAGTGCACTGTCTGATCGTTCCCTATCCCTATATAGTGCACCGTCTGATCGTTCCCTATCCCCTATATAGTGCACAGTCTGATAGTTCCCTATCCCCTATATAGTGCACCGTCTGATCGTTCTCTATCCCTATATAGTGCACCGTCTGATCGTTTCCTATCCCTATATAGTGCACCGTCTGATCGTTCCTATCCCTATATAGTGCACCGTCTGATCGTTCCCTATCCCCTATATAGTGCACCGTCTGATCGTTCCCTATCCCTATATAGTGCACCGTCTGATCGTTCCTATCCCTATATAGTGCACCGTCTGATGGTTCCATATCTCCTATATAGTGCACTGTCTGATCGCTCCATATCTCCTATAAAGAGCACTGTCTGATCGTTCCTATCCCCTATATAGTGCACCGTCTGATCGTTCCTTATCCCCTATATAGTGCACTGTCTGATCGTTCCTATCCCCTGTATAGTGCAATGTATGATCGTTCCCTATCCCTATATAGTGCACCGTCTCATCGCTCCTATCCCTATATAGTGCACTGTCTGATCGTTCCTATCCCTATATAGTGCACCGTCTGATCGTTCCCTATTCCTATATAGTGCACTGTCTGATCGCTCCATATCTCCTATAAAGAGCACTGTCTGATCGTTCCCTATCCCTATATAGTGCACTGTTTGATCGCTCCATATCTCCTATAAAGAGCACTGTCTGAATCATTCCCTATCCCCTATATGGTGCACCGTCTGATCGTTCCTATCCCTATATAGTGCACCGTCTGATAGTTCCTATCCCTTTATAGTGCACTGTCTGATCGCTCCTATCCCCTGTATAGTGCAATGTATGATCGTTCCCTATCCCCTATATAGTGCACCGTCTCATCGTTCCCTATCCCTATATAGTGCACTGTCTGATCGCTTCCTATCCCTATATAGTGCACCGTCTGATCGTTCCCTATCCCTATATAGTGCACTGTCTGATCGCTCCATATCTCCTATAAAGAGCACTGTCTGATCGTTCCCTATCCCTATATAGTGCACTGTATGATCCTCCATATCTCCTATAAAGAGCACTGTCTGATCGTTCTATCCCTATATAGTGCACTGTTTGATCGTTCCCTATCCCCTATATAGTGCACTGTCTGATCATTCCCTATCCCCTATATAGTGCACTGTCTGATCGTTCCTATCCCTATATAGTGCACCATCTGATCGTTCCCTATCCCCTATATAGTGCACTGTCTGATCGCTCCATATCTCCTATAAAGAGCACTGTCTGATCGTTCCCTATCCCCTATATAGTGCACTGTCTGATCGTTCCCTATCCCCTATATAGTGCACCGTCTGATGGTTCCCTATCCCCTATATAGTGCAGTCTGATCGTTCCCTATCCCTATATAGTGCACCGTCTGATCGTTCTCTATCCCCTATATAGTGCACCGTCTGATCGTTCCCTATCCCCTATATAGTGCACCGTCTGATCGTTCCTATCCCTATATAGTGCACCGTCTGATCGTTCCTATCCCTATATAGTGCACCGTCTGATCGTTCCCTATCCCCTATATAGTGCACCGTCTGATCGTTCCCTATCCCTATATAGTGCACCGTCTGATCGTTCCCTATCTCCTATATAGTGCACTGTCTGATCGTCCCTATCTCCTATAAAGTGCACTGTCTGATCGTTCCCTATCCCTATATAGTGCACCGTCTGATCGTTCCTTATCCCCTATATAGTGCACTGTCTGATCGTTCCCTATCCCTATAGTGCAATGTATGATCGTTCCCTATCCCTATATAGTGCACCGTCTCATCGTTCCCTATCCCTATATAGTGCACTGTCTGATCGTTCCCTATCCCTATATAGTGCACCGTCTGATCGTTTCCTATCCCTATATAGTGCACTGTCTGATCGCTCCATATCTCCTATAAAGAGTGCACTGTCTGATCGTTCCTATCCCTATATAGTGCACTGTCTGATCGCTCCATATCTCCTATAAAGAGCACTGTCTGATCGTTCCCTATCCCTATATAGTGCACTGTTTGATCGCTCCATATCTCCTATAAAGAGCACTGTCTGAATCATTCCCTATCCCTATATAGTGCACAGTCTGATCGTTCCCTATCCCTATATAGTGCACCGTCTGATAGTTCCCTATCCCCTTTATAGTGCACTGTCTGATCGTTCCCTATCCCTGTATAGTGCAATGTATGATCGTTCCCTATCCCCTATATAGTGCACCGTCTCATCGTTCCCTATCCCTATATAGTGCACTGTCTGATCGTTCCCTATCACCTATTTAGTGCACCGTCTGATCGTTCCTATCCCTATATAGTGCACTGTCTGATCGCTCCATATCTCCTATAAAGAGCACTGTCTGATCGTTCCTATCCCTATATAGTGCACTGTCTGATCACTCCATATCTCCTATAAAGAGCACTGTCTGATCGTTCCTATCCCCTATATAGTGCACTGTCTGATCGTTCCTATCCCTATATAGTGCACTGTCTGATCATTCCCTATCCCTATATAGTGCACTGTCTGATCGTTCCCTATCCCCTATATAGTGCACCATCTGATCGTTCCTATCCCCTATATAGTGCACTGTCTGATCGCTCCATATCTCCTATAAAGAGCACTGTCTGATCGTTCCCTATCCCCTATATAGTGCACCGTCTGATCTCCCTATCCCTATATAGTGCACTGTCTGATCGTTCCCTATCCCTATGTAGTGCACTGTCTGATCGTTCCCTATCCCCTTTATAGTGCACCTGTCTGATCGTTCCCTATCCCTATATAGAGCACTGTCTGAATCATTCCCTGTCCCCTATAAAGTGCACTGTCTGATCGTTCCCTATCCCCTATACAGTGCACTGTCTGAATCATTCCCTATCCCCTATATAGTGCACAGGCTGATCGGTTCCCTATCCCCAATATTGTGCACTGTCTGATCATTCTCTATCCCATTTATAGTGCACTGTCTGATCGTTCCCTATCCCCTTTTTAGGGCACAGTCTGATTGCTCCTATCCCTATATATTGCACTGTCTGAATGGTTCCTGTCCGCTATAAAGTGCACTGTCTGATCCTTCCCTATCCCTATATAGTGCAGTCTGATCGTCTCTATCCCCTATATAGTGCACAGGCTGATCGTTCCCTATCCCTTATATAGTGCACCGTCTGATCGTTCTCTATCCCCTATATAGTGAACTGTCTGATCGGTCCCTATCCCTATATAGTCCACAGTCTGATCGTTCCCTATCTCCTATATAGTGCACTGTCTGATGGTTCCCTATCCCCTATATAGTCCACCGTCTGATCGTTCCCTATCCCCTATATAGTGCACAGTCTGATCGCTCCCTATCTCCTATATAGTCCATCCTTTGATGCGTTCCTATCCCTATATAGTGCACTGTCTGATCGTTCCCTATCCCTATATAGTGCACTGTCTGATCGTTCCCAATCCCTTCATAGTGCATCGCCTGATGGCTCCCTATCCCGTATATAGTGCACTGTCTGATTGTTCCCTATCCCCTTTATAGTGCAATGTATGATCATTCCCTATCCCCTATATAGTGCACCGTCTAATCGTTCCTATCCCTATATAGTGCACTGTCTGATCGTTCCCTATCCCCTATATAGTGCACTGTCTGATCGTTCCCTATCCCCTATATAGTGCATTGTCTTATCGTTCCCTATCCCCTATATAGTGCACCGTCTGATCGTTCCCTATCCCCTTTATAGTGCTCTGTCTGATCGTTCCCTATCCCCTGTATAGTGCAATGTATAATCGTTCCCTATCCCCTATATAGTGCACCGTCTGATCGTTCCCTATCCCCTATAGTGCACCGTCTGATCGCTCCCTATCCCCTATATAGTGCACCGTCTGATAGTTCCCTATCCCCTATATAGTGCACTGTCTGATCGTTCCCTATCCCCTATATAGTGCACTGTCTGATCGTTTCCCTATCCCTATATAGTGCACCGTCTGATCGTTCTCTATCCCCTATATAGTGCACCGTCTGATCGTTCCCTATCCCCTATATAGTGCACTGTCTGATCGTTCCCTATCCCCTATATAGTGCACCGTCTGATCGTTCCCTATCCCCTATATAGTGCACCGTCTGATCGTTCCCTTTCCCTATATAGTGCACCGTCTGATCGTTCCCTATCCCCTATATAGTGCACAGTCTGATCGTTCCCTATCCCCTATATAGTGCACCGTCTGATCGTTCTCTATCCCCTATATAGTGCACCGTCTGATCGTTCCCTATCCCCTGTATAGTGCAATGTATGATCGTTCCCTATCCCCTATATAGTGCACCGTCTCATCGTTCCCTATCCCCTATATAGTGCACTGTCTGATCGTTCCCTATCCCCTATATAGTGCACCGTCTGATCGTTCCCTATCCCCTATATAGTGCACTGTCTGATCGCTCCATATCTCCTATAAAGAGCACTGTCTGATCGCTCCATATCTCCTATAAAGAGCACTGTCTGATCGTTCCCTATCCCCTATATAGTGCACTGTCTGATCGCTCCATATCTCCTATAAAGAGCACTGTCTGAATCATTCCCTATCCCCTATATAGTGCACCGTCTGATCGTTCCCTATCCCCTATAAAGAGCACTGTCTGATAGTTCCCTATCCCCTTTATAGTGCACTGTCTGATCGTTCCCTATCCCCTGTATAGTGCAATGTATGATCGTTCCCTATCCCCTATATAGTGCACCGTCTCATCGTTCCCTATCCCCTATATAGTGCACTGTCTGATCGTTCCCTATCCCCTATATAGTGCACCGTCTGATCGTTCCCTATCCCCTTTTTAGGGCACAGTCTGATTGCTCCGTATCCCCTATATATTGCACTGTCTGAATCGTTCTCTGTCCGCTATAAAGTGCACTGTCTGATCGTTCCCTATCCCCTATATAGTGCAGTCTGATCGTTCTCTATCCCCTATATAGTGCACAGGCTGATCGTTCCCTATCCCTTATATAGTGCACCGTCTGATCGTTCTCTATCCCCTATATAGTGAACTGTCTGATCGGTCCCTATCCCTATATAGTCCACAGTCTGATCGTTCCCTATCCCCTATATAGTGCACCGTCTGATCGTTCCCTATCCCCTATATAGTCCACCGTCTGATCGTTCCCTATCCCCTATATAGTGCACAGTCTGATCGCTCCCTATCTCCTATATAGTCCATCCTTTGATCGTTCCCTATCCCCTATATAGTGCACTGTCTGATCGTTCCCTATCCCCTATATAGTGCACTGTCTGATCGTTCCCTATCCCCTATATAGTGCACCGTCTGATCGTTCCCTATCCCCTATATAGTGCACCGTCTGATCGTTCCCTATCCCTATATAGTGCACCGTCTGATGGATTCCCTATCCCTATATAGTGCACCGTCTGATCGTTCCCTATCCCCTATATAGTGCACTGTCTGATCGTTCCTATCCCTATATAGTGCACTGTCTGATCGTTCCCTATCCCCTATATAGTGCACCGTCTGATCGTTCTCTATCCCCTATATAGTGCACCGTCTGATCGTTCCTATCCCTATATAGTGCACAGTCTGATCGTTCCTATCCCTATATAGTGCACCGTTTGATCGTTCCTATCCCTATATAGTGCACTGTCTGATCGTTCCCTATCCCTATATAGTGCACCGTCTGATCGTTCCCTATCCCCTATATAGTGCACCGTCTGATCGTTCCCTATCCCTATATAGTGCACCGTCTGATCGTTCTCTATCCCCTATATAGTGCACCGTCTGATCGTTCCCTATCCCCTATATAGTGCACCGTCTGATCGTTCCCTATCCCCTATATAGTGCACCGTCTGATCGTTCCCTATCCCTTATATAGTGCACCGTCTGATCGTTCCATATCTCCTATATAGTGCACTGTCTGATCGCTCCATATCTCCTATAAGAGCACTGTCTGATCGTTCCTATCCCTATAAAGAGCACTGTCTGATCGTTCCTATCCCCTATATAGTGCACCGTCTGATCGTTCCATATCTCCTATATAGTGCACTGTCTGATCGCTCCATATCTCCTATAAAGAGCACTGTCTGATAGTTCCCTATCCCCTATAGTGCACTGTCTGATCGTTCCCTATCCCCTATA
Source organism: Gobiocypris rarus (assembly GCA_023029165.1). Classification (NCBI taxonomy): domain Eukaryota; kingdom Metazoa; phylum Chordata; class Actinopteri; order Cypriniformes; family Gobionidae; genus Gobiocypris; species Gobiocypris rarus. The sequence continues at coordinate 1,314,381 of CM040927.1, read as the reverse complement.
TAGTGCACTGTCTGATCGCTCCTATCCCTGTATAGTGCAATGTATGATCGTTCCTATCCCTATATAGTGCACCGTCTGATCGTTCCTATCCCCTATATAGTGCACTGTCTGATCGTTCCCTATCCCTATATAGTGCACTGTCTGATCGTTCCCTATCCCCTATATAGTGCACTGTCTGATCGTTCCCTATCCCCTATAAAGTGCATTGTCTTATCGTTCCTATCCCTATATAGTGCACCGTCTGATCGTTCCCTATCCCCTTTATAGTGCAATGTATAATCGTTCCCTATCCCTATATAGTGCACCGTCTGATCGTTTCCCTATCCTATATAGTGCACCGTCTGATCGCTCCTATGCCCTATATAGTGCACTGTCTGATCGTTCCCTATCCCTATATAGTGCACCGTCTGATCGTTCCTATCCCCTATATATAGTGCACTGTCTGATCGCTTTCCTATCCCCTATATAGTGCACCGTCTGATCGTTCCTATCCCCTATATAGTGCACAGTCTGATAGTTCCCTATCCCTATATAGTGCACCGTCTGATCGTTCTCTATCCCCTATATAGTGCACCGTCTGATCGTTCCCTATCCCCTATATAGTGCACCGTCTGATCGTTCCCTATCCCCTATATAGTGCACCGTCTGATCGTTCCCTATCCCTATATAGTGCACCGTCTGATCGTTCCCTATCCCTATAGTGCACCGTCTGATCGTTCCCTATCCCTTATATAGTGCACCGTCTGATCGTTCCATATCTCCTATATAGTGCACTGTCTGATCGCTCCATATCTCCTATAAAGAGCACTGTCTGATCGTTCCCTATCCCCTATATAGTGCACCGTCTGATCGCTTCCTATCCCCTATATAGTGCACTGTCTGATCGTTCCCTATCCCTGTATAGTGCAATGTATGATCGTCCCCTATCCCCTATATAGTGCACCGTCTGATCGTTCCCTATCCCCTATATAGTGCACTGTCTGATCGTTCCCTATCCCCTATATAGTGCACCGTCTGATCGTTCCTATTCCTATATAGTGCACTGTCTGATCGCTCCATATCTCCTATAAAGAGCACTGTCTGATCGCTTCCCTATCCCCTATATAGTGCACTGTTTGATCGCTCCATATCCCCTATATAGTGCACCGTCTGATCGTTCCCTATCCCTATATAGTGCACTGTCTGATCGCTCCATATCTCCTATAAAGAGCACTGTCTGATCGCTCCATATCTCCTATAAAGAGCACTGTCTGATCGTTCCCTATCCCTATATAGTGCACTGTCTGATCGCTCCATATCTCCTATAAAGAGCACTGTCTGAATCATTCCCTATCCCCTATATAGTGCACCGTCTGATCGTTCCCTATCCCCTATAAAGAGCACTGTCTGATAGTTCCCTATCCCCTTTATAGTGCACTGTCTGATCGTTCCCTATCCCCTGTATAGTGCAATGTATGATCGTTCCCTATCCCTATATAGTGCACCGTCTGATCGTTCCTATCCCTATATAGTGCACTGTCTGATCGTTCCCTATCCCTATAGTGCACCGTCTGATCGTTTCCCTATCCCTTTTTGGGGCACAGTCTGATTGCTCCGTATCCCCTATATATTGCACTGTCTGAATCGTTCTCTATCCGCTATAAAGTGCACTGTCTGATCGTTCCCTATCCCCTATATAGTGCAGTCTGATCGTTCTCTATCCCCTATATAGTGCACAGGCTGATCGTTCCCTATCCCTTATATAGTGCACCGTCTGATCGTTCTCTATCCCCTATATAGTGAACTGTCTGATCGGTCCCTATCCCTATATAGTCCACAGTCTGATCGTTCCCTATCCCCTATATAGTGCACCGTCTGATCGTTCCCTATCCCCTATATAGTCCACCGTCTGATCGTTCCCTATCCCCTATATAGTGCACAGTCTGATCGCTCCCTATCTCCTATATAGTCCATCCTTTGATCGTTCCCTATCCCCTATATAGTGCACTGTCTGATCGTTCCCTATCCCCTATATAGTGCACTGTCTGATCGCTTCCTATCCCTATATAGTGCACCGTCTGATCGCTTCCCTATCCCTATATAGTGCACCGTCTGATCGTTCCCTATCCCCTATATAGTGCACCGTCTGATCGTTCCCTATCCCCTATATAGTGCACCGTCTGATCGTTCCCTATCCCCTATATAGTGCACTGTCTGATCGTTCCCTATCCCTATATAGTGCACTGTCTGATCGCTTCCCTATCCCCTATATAGTGCACCGTCTGATCGTTCTCTATCCCTATATAGTGCACCGTCTGATCGTTCCCTATCCCTATATAGTGCACAGTCTGATCGTTCCCTATCCCCTATATAGTGCACCGTTTGATCGTTCCTATCCCTATATAGTGCACTGTCTGATCGTTCCCTATCCCTATATAGTGCACCGTCTGATCGTTCCCTATCCCCTATATAGTGCACAGTCTGATCGTTCCCTATCCCTATATAGTGCACCGTCTGATCGTTCTCTATCCCCTATATAGTGCACCTTCTGATCGCTCCTATCCCTATATAGTGCACCGTCTGATCGTTCCCTATCCCCTATATAGTGCACCGTCTGATCGTTCCCTATCCCTATATAGTGCACCGTCTGATCGTTCCATATCTCCTATATAGTGCACTGTCTGATCGCTCCATATCTCCTATAAAGAGCACTGTCTGATCGTTCCTATCCCTATAAAGAGCACTGTCTGATCGTTCCCTATCCCTATATAGTGCACCGTCTGATCGTTCCATATCTCCTATATAGTGCACTGTCTGATCGCTCCATATCTCCTATAAAGAGCACTGTCTGATAGTTCCTATCCCCTATATAGTGCACTGTCTGATCGTTCCCTATCCCTATATAGTGCACTGTCTGATCGTTCCTATCCCTGTATAGTGCAATGTATGATCGTTCCCTATCCCTATATAGTGCACCGTCTGATCGTTCCCTATCCCTATATAGTGCACTGTCTGATCGCTCCTATCCCTATATAGTGCACTGTCTGATCGCTTCCCTATCCCTATATAGTGCACTGTCTGATCGTTCCCTATCCCTATAAAGTGCATTGTCTGATCGTTCCCTATCCCTATATAGTGCACCGTCTGATCGTTCCTATCCCCTTTATAGTGCAATGTATAATCGTTCCCTATCCCCTATATAGTGCACTGTCTGATCGTTCCTATCCCCTATATAGTGCACCGTCTGATCGTTCCTATTCCCTATATAGTGCACTGTCTGATCGTTCCCTATCCCCTATATAGTGCACCGTCTGATCGTTCCCTATCCCCTATATAGTGCACTGTCTGATCGCTTCCTATCCCTATATAGTGCACCGTCTGATCGCTCCCTATCCCCTATATAGTGCACAGTCTGATCGTTTCCTATTCCCTATATAGTGCACCGTCTGATCGTTCTCTATCCCTATATAGTGCACCGTCTGATCGTTCCCTATCCCCTATATAGTGCACCGTCTGATCGTTCCCTATCCCCTATATAGTGCACCGTCTGATCGTTCCCTATCCCCTATATAGTGCACTGTCTGATCGTTCCCTATCCCCTATATAGTGCACCGTCTGATCGTTCCCTATCCCTATATAGTGCACCGTCTGATCGTTCCATATCTCCTATATAGTGCACTGTCTGATCGCTCCATATCTCCTATAAAGAGCACAGTCTGATCGTTCCTATCTCCTATATAGTGCACCGTCTGATCGTTCCCTATCCCCTATATAGTGCACTGTCTGAATCGTTCCCTATCCCCTGTATAGTGCAATGTATGATCGTTCCCTATCCCCTATATAGTGCACCGTCTCATCGTTCCCTATCCCCTATATAGTGCACTGTCTGATCGTTCCCTATCCCCTATATAGTGCACTGTCTGATCGCTCCCTATTCCCTATATAGTGCACTGTCTGATCGCTCCATATCTCCTATAAAGAGCACTGTCTGATCGTTCCCTATCCCCTATATAGTGCACTGTTTGATCGCTCCATATCTCCTATAAAGAGCACTGTCTGAATCATTCCCTATCCCCTATATGGTGCACCGTCTGATCGTTCCCTATCCCCTATATAGTGCACCGTCTGATAGTTCCCTATCCCCTTTATAGTGCACTGTCTGATCGTTCCCTATCCCCTGTATAGTGCAATGTATGATCGTTCCCTATCCCCTATATAGTGCACCGTCTCATCGTTCCCTATCCCCTATATAGTGCACTGTCTGATCGCTCCCTATCCCCTATATAGTGCACCGTCTGATCGTTCCCTATCCCCTATATAGTGCACTGTCTGATCGCTCCATATCTCCTATAAAGAGCACTGTCTGATCGTTCCCTATCCCCTATATAGTGCACTGTCTGATCACTCCATATCTCCTATAAAGAGCACTGTCTGATCAGTCCCTATCCCCTATATAGTGCACTGTCTGATCGTTCCCTATCCCCTATATAGTGCACTGTCTGATCATTCCCTATCCCCTATATAGTGCACTGTCTGATCGTTCCCTATCCCCTATATAGTGCACCATCTGATCGTTCCCTATCCCCTATATAGTGCACTGTCTGATCGCTCCATATCTCCTATAAAGAGCACTGTCTGATCGTTCCCTATCCCCTATATAGTGCACTGTCTGATCGTTCCCTATCCCCTATATAGTGCACCGTCTGATCGTTCCCTATCCCTATATAGTGCACAGTCTGATCGTTCCTATCCCCTATATAGTGCACCGTCTGATCGTTCTCTATCCCTATATAGTGCACCGTCTGATCGTTTCCCTATCCCTATATAGTGCACCGTCTGATCGTTTCCCTATCCCCTATATAGTGCACCGTCTGATCGTTCCCTATCCCTATATAGTGCACCGTCTGATCGCTCCCTATCCCCTATATAGTGCACCGTCTGATCGTTCCCTATCCCTATATAGTGCACCGTCTGATCGTTCCATATCTCCTATTTAGTGCACTGTCTGATCGCTCCATATCTCCTATAAAGAGCACTGTCTGATCGTTCCCTATCCCCTATATAGTGCACTGTCTGATCGTTCCCTATCCCCTGTATAGTGCACTGTCTGATCGTTCCCTATCCCTGTATAGTGCAATGTATGATCGTTCCCTATCCCCTATATAGTGCACCGTCTGATCGTTCCCTATCCCCTATATAGTGCACTGTCTGATCGTTCCCTATCCCCTATATAGTGCACCGTCTGATCGTTCCCTATCCCCTATATAGTGCACTGTCTGATCGCTCCATATCTCCTATAAAGAGCACTGTCTGATCGTTCCCTATCCCCTATATAGTGCACTGTCTGATCGCTCCATATCTCCTATAAGAGCACTGTTTGATCGTTCCCTATCCCCTATATAGTGCACTGTTTGATCGCTCCATATCTCCTATAAAGAGCACTGTCTGAATCATTCCTATCCCCTATATAGTGCACAGTCTGATCGTTCCCTATCCCTATATAGTGCACCGTCTGATAGTTCCCTATCCCCTTTATAGTGCACTGTCTGATCGTTCCCTATCCCCTGTATAGTGCAATGTATGATCGTTCCCTATCCCCTATATAGTGCACCGTCTCATCGTTCCCTATCCCCTATATAGTGCACTGTCTGATCGTTCCCTATCCCCTATATAGTGCACCGTCTGATCGTTCCCTATCCCCTATATAGTGCACTGTCTGATCGCTCCATATCTCCTATAAAGAGCACTGTCTGATCGTTCCCTATCCCCTATATAGTGCACTGTCTGATCACTCCATATCTCCTATAAAGAGCACTGTCTGATCGTTCCCTATCCCCTATATAGTGCACTGTCTGATCGTTCCCTATCCCCTATATAGTGCACTGTCTGATCATTCCCTATCCCCTATATAGTGCACTGTCTGATCGTTCCCTATCCCCTATATAGTGCACCATCTGATCGTTCCCTATCCCCTATATAGTGCACTGTCTGATCGCTCCATATCTCCTATAAAGAGCACTGTCTGATCGTTCCCTATCCCCTATATAGTGCACCGTCTGATCGTTCCCTATCCCCTATATAGTGCACTGTCTGATCGTTCCCTATCCCCTATATAGTGCACTGTCTGATCGTTCCCTATCCCCTATATAGTGCACAGGCTGATCGTTCCCTATCCCCTATATAGAGCACTGTCTGAATCATTCCCTGTCCCCTATAAAGTGCACTGTCTGATCGTTCCCTATCCCCTATACAGTGCACTGTCTGAATCATTCCCTATCCCCTATATAGTGCACAGGCTGATCGTTCCCTATCCCCAATATTGTGCACTGTCTGATCATTCTCTATCCCATTTATAGTGCACTGTCTGATCGTTCCCTATCCCCTTTTTAGGGCACAGTCTGATTGCTCCGTATCCCCTATATATTGCACTGTCTGAATCGTTCCCTGTCCGCTATAAAGTGCACTGTCTGATCGTTCCCTATCCCCTATATAGTGCAGTCTGATCGTTCTCTATCCCCTATATAGTGCACAGGCTGATCGTTCCCTATCCCTTATATAGTGCACCGTCTGATCGTTCTCTATCCCCTATATAGTGAACTGTCTGATCGGTCCCTATCCCTATATAGTCCACAGTCTGATCGTTCCCTATCTCCTATATAGTGCACTGTCTGATCGTTCCCTATCCCCTATATAGTCCACCGTCTGATCGTTCCCTATCCCCTATATAGTGCACAGTCTGATCGCTCCCTATCTCCTATATAGTCCATCCTTTGATCGTTCCCTATCCCCTATATAGTGCACTGTCTGATCGTTCCCTATCCCCTATATAGTGCACTGTCTGATCGTTCCCTATCCCCTTTATAGTGCACCGTCTGATCGTTCCCTATCCCCTATATAGTGCACTGTCTGATTGTTCCCTATCCCCTTTATAGTGCAATGTATGATCATTCCCTATCCCCTATATAGTGCACCGTCTAATCGTTCCCTATCCCCTATATAGTGCACTGTCTGATCGTTCCCTATCCCCTATATAGTGCACTGTCTGATCGTTCCCTATCCCTATATAGTGCATTGTCTTATCGTTCCTATCCCTATATAGTGCACCGTCTGATCGTTCCCTATCCCCTTTATAGTGCTCTGTCTGATCGTTCCCTATCCCCTGTATAGTGCAATGTATAATCGTTCCCTATCCCCTATATAGTGCACCGTCTGATCGTTCCCTATCCCCTATATAGTGCACCGTCTGATCGTTCCCTATCCCCTATATAGTGCACCGTCTGATCGTTCCCTATCCCCTATATAGTGCACCGTCTGATCGTTCTTTATTCTCTATATAGTACACAGTCTGATCGTTCCCTATCCCCTATATAGTGCACAGTCTGATCGTTCCCTATCCCCTATATAGTGCACCGTCTGATCGTTCTCTATCCCCTATATAGTGCACCGTCTGATCGTTCCCTATCCCCTGTATAGTGCAATGTATGATCGTTCCCTATCCCCTATATAGTGCACCGTCTCATCGTTCCCTATCCCCTATATAGTGCACTGTCTGATCGTTCCCTATCCCCTATATAGTGCACCGTCTGATCGTTCCCTATCCCCTATATAGTGCACTGTCTGATCGCTCCATATCTCCTATAAAGAGCACTGTCTGATCGCTCCATATCTCCTATAAAGAGCACTGTCTGATCGTTCCCTATCCCCTATATAGTGCACTGTCTGATCGCTCCATATCTCCTATAAAGAGCACTGTCTGAATCATTCCCTATCCCCTATATAGTGCACTGTCTGATCGTTCCCTATCCCCTATATAGTGCACTGTCTGATCGTTCCCTATCCCCTATATAGTGCACCGTCTGATCGTTCTCTATCCCCTATATAGTGCACCGTCTGATCGTTCCCTATCCCCTATATAGTGCACTGTCTGATCGTTCCTATCCCTATATAGTGCACCGTCTGATCGTTCCCTATCCCCTATATAGTGCACCGTCTGATCGTTCCCTTTCCCCTATATAGTGCACCGTCTGATCGTTTCCTATCCCTATATAGTGCACAGTCTGATCGTTCCCTATCCCCTATATAGTGCACCGTCTGATCGTTCTCTATCCCCTATATAGTGCACCGTCTGATCGTTCCCTATCCCCTGTATAGTGCAATGTATGATCGTTCCCTATCCCCTATATAGTGCACCGTCTCATCGTTCCCTATCCCCTATATAGTGCACAGTCTGATCGTTCCCTATCCCCTATATAGTGCACCGTCTGATCGCTTCCTATCCCCTATATAGTGCACTGTCTGATCGCTCCATATCTCCTATAAAGTGCACTGTCTGATCGCTCCATATCTCCTATAAAGAGCACTGTCTGATCGTTCCCTATCCCCTATATAGTGCACTGTCTGATCGCTCCATATCTCCTATAAAGAGCACTGTCTGAATCATTCCCTATCCCCTATATAGTGCACCGTCTGATCGTTCCCTATCCCCTATAAAGAGCACTGTCTGATAGTTCCTATCCCTTTATAGTGCACTGTCTGATCGTTCCCTATTCCCCTGTATAGTGCAATGTATGATCGTCCCCTATCCCCTATATAGTGCACCGTCTGATCGTTCCCTATCCCCTATAGTGCACTGTCTGATCGCTCCCTATCCCCTATATAGTGCACCGTCTGATCGTTCCCTATCCCCTTTTTAGGGCACAGTCTGATTGCTCCGTATCCCCTATATATTGCACTGTCTGAATCGTTCTCTGTCCGCTATAAAGTGCACTGTCTGATCGTTCCCTATCCCCTATATAGTGCAGTCTGATCGTTCTCTATCCCCTATATAGTGCACAGGCTGATCGTTCCCTATCCCTTATATAGTGCACCGTCTGATCGTTCTCTATCCCCTATATAGTGAACTGTCTGATCGGTCCCTATCCCTATATAGTCCACAGTCTGATCGTTCCCTATCCCCTATATAGTGCACTGTCTGATCGTTCCCTATCCCCTATATAGTCCACCGTCTGATCGTTCCCTATCCCCTATATAGTGCACAGTCTGATCGCTCCCTATCTCCTATATAGTCCATCCTTTGATCGTTCCCTATCCCCTATATAGTGCACTGTCTGATCGTTCCCTATCCCCTATATAGTGCACTGTCTGATCGTTCCCTATCCCCTATATAGTGCACCGTCTGATCGTTCCCTATCCCCTATATAGTGCACCGTCTGATCGTTCCCTATCCCCTATATAGTGCACCGTCTGATCGTTCCCTATCCCTATATAGTGCACCGTCTGATCGTTCCCTATCCCCTATATAGTGCACTGTCTGATCGTTCCCTATCCCCTATATAGTGCACTGTCTGATCGTTCCCTATCCCCTATATAGTGCACCGTCTGATCGTTCTCTATCCCCTATATAGTGCACCGTCTGATCGTTCCCTATCCCCTATAGTGCACAGTCTGATCGTTCCCTATCCCCTATATAGTGCACCGTTTGATCGTTCCTCTATCCCTATTTAGTGCACTGTCTGATCGTTCCCTATCCCCTATATAGTGCACCGTCTGATCGTTCCTATCCCCTATATAGTGCACAGTCTGATCGTTCCCTATCCCCTATATAGTGCACCGTCTGATCGTTCTCTATCCCCTATATAGTGCACCTTCTGATCGCTTCCCTATCCCCTATATAGTGCACCGTCTGATCGTTCCTATCCCTATATAGTGCACCGTCTGATCGTTCCCTATCCCTATATAGTGCACCGTCTGATCGTTCCATATCTCCTATATAGTGCACTGTCTGATCGCTCCATATCTCCTATAAAGAGCACTGTCTGATCGTTCCCTATCCCTATAAAGAGCACTGTCTGATCGTTCCTATCCCCTATATAGTGCACCGTCTGATCGCTCCATATCTCCTATATAGTGCACTGTCTGATCGCTCCATATCTCCTATAAAGAGCACTGTCTGATCGTTCCCTATCCCCTATATAGTGCACTGTCTGAATCGTTCCCTATCCCTATATAGTGCACTGTCTGATCGTTCCTATCCCCTGTATAGTGCAATGTATGATCGTTCCTATCCCTATATAGTGCACCGTCTGATCGTTCCCTATCCTATATAGTGCACTGTCTGATCGTTCCCTATCCCTATATAGTGCACCGTCTGATCGTTCCCTATCCCCTATATAGTGCACTGTCTGATCGCTCCATATCTCCTATAAAGAGCACTGTTTGATCGTTCCCTATCCCCTATATAGTGCACTGTTTGATCGCTCCATATCTCCTATAAAGAGCACTGTCTGAATCATTCCCTATCCCCTATATAGTGCACCGTCTGATCGTTCCCTATCCCCTATATAGTGCACCGTCTGATAGTTCCCTATCCCCTTTATAGTGCACTGTCTGATCGTTCCCTATCCCTGTATAGTGCAATGTATGATGATCGTTTCCTATCCCTATATAGTGCACAGTCTCATCGTTCCCTATCCCTATATAGTGCACTGTCTGATCGTTCCCTATCCCCTAAATAGTGCACCGTCTGATCGTTCCTATCCCCTATATAGTGCACCGTCTCATCGTTCCCTATCCCTATATAGTGCACTGTCTGATCGTTCCTATCCCCTATATAGTGCACCATCTGATCGCTCCCTATCCCCTATATAGTGCACTGTCTGATCGCTCCATATCTCCTATAAAGAGCACTGTCTGATCGTTCCTATCCCCTATATAGTGCACTGTTTGATCGCTCCATATCTCCTATAAAGAGCACTGTCTGAATCATTCCCTATCCCTATATAGTGCACAGTCTGATCGCTCCTATCTCCTATATAGTCCATCCTTTGATCGTTCCTATCCCTATATAGTGCACTGTCTGTTAGTTCCCTATCCCCTATATAGTGCACTGTCTGATCGTTCCCTATCCCTATATAGTGCATTGTCTTATCGTTCCCTATCCCTATATAGTGCACTGTCTGATCGTTCCCTATCCCTTTATAGTGCTCTGTCTGATCGTTCCTATCCCTGTATAGTGCAATGTATAATGATCGTTCCTATCCCTATATAGTGCACCGTCTGATCGTTCCCTATCCCTATATAGTGCACCGTCTGATGATCGTTCCTATCCCTATATAGTGCACCGTCTGATCGTTCCTATCCCCTATATAGTGCACCGTCTGATCGTTCCCTATCCCTATATAGTGCACCGTCTGATCGTTCCCTATCCCTATATAGTGCACTGTCTGATCGTTCCCTATCCCTATATAGTGCACTGTCTGATCGTTCCCTATCCCTATATAGTGCACCGTCTGATCGTTCTCTATCCCTATATAGTGCACCGTCTGATCGCTCCCTATCCCCTATATAGTGCACAGTCTGATCGTTCCCTATCCCTATATAGTGCACCGTTTGATCGCTTTCCCCTATAGTGCACTGTCTGATCGCTCCTATCCCCTATATAGTGCACCGTCTGATCGTTCCCTATCCCCTATATAGTGCACAGTCTGATCGTTTCCCTATCCCTATATAGTGCACCGTCTGATCGTTCTCTATCCCTATATAGTGCACCGTCTGATCGTTCCCTATCCCCTATATAGTGCACCGTCTGATCGTTCCCTATCCCCTATATAGTGCACCGTCTGATCGTTCCCTATCCCCTATATAGTGCACAGTCTGATCGTTCCCTATCCCCTATATAGTGCACTGTCTGATCGCTCCTATCCCCTATATAGTGCACTGTCTGATCGTTCCTATCCCTATAAAGAGCACTGTCTGATCGTTCTCTATCCCCTATATAGTGCACCGTCTGATCGTTCCATATCTCCTATATAGTGCACTGTCTGATCGCTCCATATCTCCTATAAAGAGCACTGTCTGATCGTTCCCTATCCCCTATATAGTGCACTGTCTGATCGTTCCCTATCCCCTATATAGTGCACTGTCTGAATCGTTCCCTATCCCCTGTATAGTGCAATGTATGATCGTTCCCTATCCCCTATATAGTGCACCGTCTCATCATTCCCTATCCCCTATATAGTGCACTGTCTGATCGTTCCCTATCCCCTATATAGTGCACCGTCTGATCGTTCCCTATCCCCTATATAGTGCACTGTCTGATCGCTCCATATCTCCTATAAAGAGCACTGTTTGATCGTTCCCTATCCCCTATATAGTGCACTGTTTGATCGCTCCATATCTCCTATAAAGAGCACTGTCTGAATCATTCCCTATCCCCTATATGGTGCACCGTCTGATCGTTCCCTATCCCCTATATAGTGCACCGTCTGATAGTTCCCTATCCCCTTTATAGTGCACTGTCTGATCGTTCCCTATCCCCTGTATAGTGCAATGTATGATCGTTCCCTATCCCCTATATAGTGCACCGTCTCATCGTTCCCTATCCCCTATATAGTGCACTGTCTGATCGTTCCCTATCCCCTATATAGTGCACCGTCTGATCGTTCCCTATCCCCTATATAGTGCACTGTCTGATCGCTCCATATCTCCTATAAAGAGCACTGTCTGATCGTTCCCTATCCCCTATATAGTGCACTGTCTGATCACTCCATATCTCCTATATAGTGCACCGTCTGATCGTTCCTATCCCTATATAGTGCACCGTCTGATAGTTCCTATCCCTTTATAGTGCACTGTCTGATCGTTCCCTATCCTGTATAGTGCAATGTATGATCGTTCCCTATCCCTATATAGTGCACTGTCTCATCGTTCCCTATCCCCTATATAGTGCACTGTCTGATCACTCCATATCTCCTATAAAGAGCACTGTCTGATCGTTCCCTATCCCTATATAGTGCACTGTCTGATCGTTCCCTATCCCTATATAGTGCACTGTCTGATCATTCCCTATGCCCTATATAGTGCACTGTCTGATCGTTCCCTATCCCCTATATAGTGCACCATCTGATCGTTCCCTATCCCCTATATAGTGCACTGTCTGATCGCTCCATATCTCCTATAAAGTGCACTGTCTGATCGTTCCCTATCCCTATATAGTGCACTGTCTGATCGTACCTATCCCTATATAGTGCACCGTCTGATCGTTCCCTATCCCTATATAGTGCACTGTCTGATCGTTCCCTATCCCCTATAGTGCACTGTCTGATCGTTCCTATCCCCTTTATAGTGCACTGTCTGATGCGTTCCCTATCCCTATATAGTGCACTGTCTGATCGTTCCCTATCCCTATATAGTGCACTGTCTGATCATTCCATATCTCCTATAAAAGGCACTGTCTGAATCATTCCCTATCCCCTATATAGTGCACCGTCTGATCGTTCCCTATCCCCTATATAGTGCACAAGTGAGCGATTTCAGCCATAGCTTCAGCGTCTGTTTATAATGTAGGGGGCGTGGCTTCAGATTCTAGAGAGCATTTGATTGGACAGAAAATCTGATGAGAAGATGAAGTGCAGAATGATGTCATCAAAATCATTGTTCCATATTAGCAGAAGTGAAATATAATGGTGCAGTGCTCTACTAAGTAAAAGAATTCCTAGCACTCACAAATGTTAAGGAAGATGGGAAATTGTGTCTCTGGCTCTGCATTTATGTTGGAAGTGCACCAGTGATGCCTTAATGCTGTGTCTACACAAGCAGCTCTCTAGGTTTTGGTACAAAGCCATAGTTTTGAATATCGCAAGGTGTTTATTGTTGTAAGTGGATTCAATCTGTTTCCTCTCTTTCCCCACAGAAATTAAGGAACTCCCTGAAAGCATTTCATACTGTAAAACCCTCCAAGTAGCAGATTTTAGTGGAAATCCTTTGACAAGGTAATTGATGTGCATTTCTAATACTTCATAACTACAGACATATCATTTAAAAAGTGGTGTAAACATGCCATATGTTAACTGCTTGGGGCCTGGGTGTTTCTCTAAACGAGTCTTAATTACATGTGTAATACACCACACACATGCGGTTTATTGATGGTGTCCTAATAGCTGTGCTGTGCTCGACAGGTCATGCGTTATGCATTAGCGCTGGATCCACCTCGGCTCAGTTTGCCCATTTGTTCCCCATTTTGCTGGATGTTACAATGCTTGACTCTTGCTGTATTATTTGGTTAATTATTTACCAAACCTCCATATGGTTTTCTTTCTTTCTTGTTAGCAGTTTTTTTGTTTCGTTCATGATTTATGTTGTCATTAATATAGAGTTGAGTGTGTGATCATGTCTTTCACCTGTCCACCACTTTATCGTTATTAATCTCTCTGTCATCCCCTGTGTGATCTGAGAGTTCATGCTTGTTTTGGTTGTGTTTCAGGTTGCCAGAAAGTTTTTCGGAACTGCAGAATTTAACATGCCTTTCCATCAATGACATTTCTTTACAAAAACTCCCAAACGACATTGGAAAGTAAGTGCTTTTTTCTCCTCTGTTGTGCATCTTTCAGCTGCAATCCAGTTTTTCATGCACACTCATTTCATTATGTGGCTCTTGGTTTGCAATATATAGAGGGATCATTTCTCTCATTGATCAGCAGGGTTTAATTTTAGATGGACTGACTTTATTTACTAATATCCATCCTAGTTGTGATGTCTTTCTTCCCCTTATTGGTAATGGGCGTTTGGTTGATGTGTGCTGTAAGAAGTCTGACCAATCAGAGCAGACTGGGTCATCTGACCAATCAGAGCAGACCAATCACAACAGACTGGGTCATCTGACCAATCAGAGCAGACCAATCACAGCAGACTGGGCCAACTGACCAATCAGAGTAGACCAATCACAAGAGACTGAGCCATCTGACCAATCAGAGCAGACCAATCACAAGAGACTGAGCCAACTGACCAATCAGAGCAGACCAATCACAACAGACTGAGCCATCTGACCAATCAGAGTAGACCAATCACAACAGACTGAGCCATCTGACCAATCAGAGCAGACCAATCACAAGAGACTGAGCCAACTGACCAATCAGAGCAGACCAATCACAACAGACTGAGCCATCTGACCAATCAGAGCAGACCAATCACAACAGACTGAGACATCTGACCAATCAGAGCAGACCAATCACAATAGACTGAGCCATCTGACCAATCAGAGTAGACCAATCACAACAGACTGAGCCATCTGACCAATCAGAGCAGACCAATCACAACAGACTGAGCCATCTGACCAATCAGAGTAGACCAATCACAACAGACTGAGCCATCTGACCAATCAGAGCAGACCAATCACACCAGACTGAGCCATCTTACCAATCAGAGCAGACCAATCACAATAGACTGAGCCATCTGACCAATCAGAGCAGACCAATCACACCAGACTGAGACATCTGACCAATCAGAGCAGACCAATCACACCAGACTGAGACATCTGACCAATCAGAGCAGACCAATCACACCAGACTGAGCCATCTCACCAATCAGAGCAGACCAATCACAATAGACTGAGCCATCTGACCAATCAGAGCAGACCAATCACAATAGACTGAGCCATCTGACCAATCAGAGTAGACCAATCACACCAGACTGAGACATCTGACCAATCAGAGCAGACCAATCACAACAGACTGAGACATCTGACCAATCAGAGCAGACCAATCACAACAGACTGGGCCATCTGACCAATCAGAGCAGACCAATCACAACAGACTGGGCCATCTGACCAATCAGAGCAGACCAATCACAACAGACTGAGCATTCTGACCAATCAGAGCAAACCAATCACAACAGACTGAGCCATCTGACCAATCAGAGCAGACCAGTCACAACAGACTGAGCATTCTGACCAATCAGAGCAGAGCAGCTCTCAGAAATGAGGGGTTTAGGAGAAAATTAAAGTGTTTTTTTTAATGATGGTAAACCTGTTGTAGGAGACTCCAAAACAACATCAGGGACCTTCAAAAAAGCACAATAAGGGCACTTAAACAAATAAAAAATCATTCTGATACGTGACTTCCAGTCAGTGTCTTGTGTAGTTTAGTCTCTGATTGGTCAGAATGCTCAGTCTGTGTGTCTCCAGGACGACATATTGTTTGTTAAAAACAGTCCGGCATGCATGCGAGTGTCTCGGCCGGTCACTCCAGCGTATGTTAATATCACCTCCCAGCATTGTCTCCTCAGTAACTTGGACTTCATTCAGATTGAAATCTGGGAAACGTCTGGGTAACTCTTGTTTTCCCTCCCTTGTGTGATTCCATGGCTCTCTTCATTTCCTGTGTAATTTCCTCTTCCGTGCTTGTCGTCCCTCTATCTCAGCCCAATGCCCGTCTGACCCTTCAGAAAGTGTCGAGACGTTTCCTGATTAATCCCTTTTTATGAAGAGCAAGTTGATTTATTGTTATTGAGTATATATGAGTTATTCAACTGTAAATGCCTATTCACACCAAGGACGATAAAAGAATAGCAGACTGCATATTATAACTTTAACGACAGCGGCACAGAGGAACCTTATCGCTGGAATCACATTCACAGTGATTATTTTCAGCTGACGAAGAATAAAATCATGACAGCCAATCAGAATCCATCCTGCTTTAACGAGCCCGAGCATTTAAAGCGACAGGAGGCTAAACTGCAGCGTACTCATAATGAACATTGTACTTATTATTATCTATCTATTCTCTTAATGTGATGTGTTTTCCGTTTTTTTATGTATTCTTTTTGTACTATGATGCTGTGTTGACCTGCCAAGGGACTACAGATGAAAATTAGCTTTATAGCTAACTCTGGCGCATTTACATTTTGAGTGTAAACAAAAAAATGTTGATTGATGTGCTTTGTCCCTTTCAAATAAAAAAAAAAAAAAAAAAAAACAGAATGAGGCTGGACTGGGACACGGTTTCAGGACAGGAAGTCTCACACTCATCCAGGCCATCCCATACTCCCACAACACATTTTGAAACCACAGACTACCTTATTCTCATATGGCCATCACATAAAAAGGTCTGAACCCTTGGCCTGGGTGCATGCAAAATATATAAAGGTTTCTCTGTAGTATTACATTAGGACAATGTGGTGATGATGTTTTATCTTAAAGGAACATCTCCAATTTTTTGTCAAATTAGGCTCATTTTCCAAGTCCCCTAGAGTTAAATAGTTGAGTTTCACCGTTTTTGAATCCATTCAGCCGATCTTTGTATCTGGCGGTAGCACTTTTAGCATAGCTTAGCATACATCATTGATTCTAATCAGTCCATTAGTATCTCATTCAAAAAACGACCAAAGACACTTTCAATATTTCTCCTGTTTAAAACTTTAAGACTCTTCTACAGTTACATCGTGTATCATCGTGTAAGATCAACTGAAAATGAAAAGTTGTGATTTTCTACACCTATATGCCTAGGAACTACTTTCTCATTCCTGTGTAAAAGTCTCGGATCTTCACGGCCGTACCATGGCTCACGTTCAGAAAATACGTACAGAAATAAAAAAAGTCTGTACCAGCAGCTCTCATACAAGAGCAATGCTTGTGGACTTCAGCTTACTCTGAATAACTAACACACAGCTGCTCTTATACACAAATACATAACAGAGACTAAGACTTATGACTTCAAACTAAATCCTGAGCACAGACACATTTTTTTTGCTGTATACCACAATCAATAACAACTTTTATGAAATGAAAATCTGAACACTATACAGCATGTTATATGCATGTGTGTTTGGGACAGAGGGGAACACATATATGCTGCCCGTCATAAATCAAAGCATGAGGAGAACAGCGGGAATCTGACAGAATGGACGATATTCGTCTGTATTTGCAATACATGAGCCGCAGTTCAACTGCGTGAGACTAACGCTGCCAGTGTGAAATTACAACGTGCGCGCACGGCTCCAGCTCTCCATACACACTGCTCCAGCTCTCCATACACACTGCTCCAGCTCCATACACACTGCTCCAGCTCCATACGCTGCTCCAGCTCCATACGCGCTGCTCCAGCTCTCCACACGCACTGCTCCAGCCTCACGCACTGCTCCAGCTCTCCATACACGCACTGCTCCAGCTCTCCACACGCACTGCCCAGCTCTCCATACGCACTGCTCCAGCGGTTCCAGCTCTCCTGCTCCAGCTCTCCATACGCACTGCTCCAGCCTCCATACGCACTGCTCCAGCTCCACACGCACTGCTCCAGCTCCACACGCACTGCTCCAGCTCTCCATACACACTGCTCCAGCGGTTCCAGCTCCATACGCACTGCTCCAGTGGTTCCAGCTCTCCATACGCACTGCTCCAGCGTTCCAGCTCTCCATACACACTGCTCCAGCTCTCCACACGCACTGCTCCAGCGTTTCCAGCTCTCCATACACACTGCTCCAGCTCTCCATACACACTGCTCCAGCTCTCCATACGCACTGCTCCAGCGGTTCCAGCTCTCCATATGCAGTGCTCCAGCTCCACACGCACTGCTCCAGTGGTTCCAGCTCTCCACACGCAGTGCTCCAGCTCTCCATACACACTGCTCCAGCTCTCCATACGCACTGCTCCAGCTCCACACGCACTGCTCCAGCTCTCCATACGCACTGCTCCAGCGGTTCCAGCTCTCCATACGCACTGCTCCAGCGGTTCCAGCTCTCCATACGCACTGCTCCAGCTCTCCATACGCACTGCTCCAGCTCCACACGCACTGCTCCAGCCTCCACACGCACTGCTCCAGCTCTCCACACGCACTGCTCCAGCTCCATACGAACTGCTCCAGCGGTTCCAGCTCTCCACACGCACTGCTCCAGCTCTCCATACGCACTGCTCCAGCTCTCCATACGCACTGCTCCAGCTCTCCACACGCACTGCTCCAGCTCTCCATTCGCGCTGCTCCAGCTCCATTCGCGCTGCTCCAGCTCTCCATACGCACTGCTCCAGCTCCACACGCACTGCTCCAGCTCTCCATACGCTCTGCTCCAGCTCTCCATACGCACTGCTCCAGCTCTCCATACGCACTGCTCCAGCTCTCCATTCGCGCTGCTCCAGCTCTCCATTCGCGCTGCTCCAGCTCTCCATTCGCACTGCTCCAGCTCTCCACACGCACTGCTCCAGCTCCATACGCACTGCTCCAGCTCTCCATACGCACTGCTCCAGCTCTCCATACGCACTGCTCCAGCTCTCCATTCGCGCTGCTCCAGCTCTCCATTCGCGCTGCTCCAGCTCTCCATTCGCACTGCTCCAGCTCCATACGCACTGCTCCAGCTCTCCATACGCTCTGCTCCAGCTCCACACGCACTGCTCCAGCTCTCCACACGCACTGCTCCAGCTCTCCATACGCACTGCTCCAGCGGTTCCAGCTCTCCACACGCACTGCTCCAGCGGTTCCAGCTCTCCATACGCACTGCTCCAGCTCTCCATACGCACTGCTCCAGCTCTCCATACGCACTGCTCCAGCTCTCCATACGCGCTGCTCCAGCTCTCCATTCGCGCTGCTCCAGCTCTCCATACGCACTGCTCCAGCTCTCCATACGCACTGCTCCAGCGGTTCCAGCTCTCCATACGCACTGCTCCAGCGGTTCCAGCTCTCCATACGCACTGCTCCAGCTCTCCACACGCACTGCTCCAGCTCTCCACACGCACTGCTCCAGCTCTCCATACGCACTGCTCCAGCTCTCCATACGCACTGCTCCAGCTCCATACGCACTGCTCCAGCTCTCATACGCACTGCTCCAGCTCTCCATACGCCGCTGCCCAGCTCTCCATACGCGCTGCTCCAGCTCTCCACACGCGCTGCTCCAGCTCTCCATACGCACTGCTCCAGCTCTCCATACGCACTGCTCCAGCTCTCCATACGCACTGCTCCAGCTCTCCATACGCACTGCTCCAGCTCTCCACACGCGCTGCTCCAGCTCTCCATACGCGCTGCTCCAGCTCTCCACACGCGCTGCTCCAGCTCCACACGCACTGCTCCAGCTCTCCATACGCGCTGATCCAGCTCTCCATACGCACTGCTCCAGCCATCTGCTCCAGCTATCCATACGCACTGCTCCAGCTCTCCATACGCACTGCTCCAGCTCCACATACGCACTGCTCCAGCTATCCATACGCACTGCTCCAGCTCTCCATACGCGCTGCTCCAGCTCTCCATACGCACTGCTCCAGCTCTCCATAC
The DNA here is from genome assembly GCA_023029165.1 of Gobiocypris rarus. Lineage (NCBI taxonomy): Eukaryota > Metazoa > Chordata > Actinopteri > Cypriniformes > Gobionidae > Gobiocypris > Gobiocypris rarus. The sequence continues at coordinate 1,294,375 of CM040927.1, read as the reverse complement.
GCACTGCTCCAGCTCTCCATACGCGCTGCTCCAGCTCTCCATACGCACTGCTCCAGCTCTCCCCACGCACTGCTCCAGCTCTCCACGCGCTGCTCCAGCTCTCCATACGCCGCTGCTCCAGCTCTCCATACGCCGCTGATCCAGCTCTCCATACGCACTGCTCCAGCTATCTGCTCCAGCTATCCATACGCACTGCTCCAGCTCTCCATACGCACTGCTCCAGCTATCTGCTCCAGCTCTCCATACGCGCTGATCCAGCTCTCCATACGCACTGCTCCAGCTATCTGCTCCAGCTCTCCATACGCACTGCTCCAGCTCTCCATACGCACTGCTCCAGCTCTCCATACGCACTGCTCCAGCTCTCCATACGCACTGCTCCAGCGCTCCAGCCATCTGCTCCATACGCACTGCTCCAGCTCTCCACACGCACTGCTCCAGCTCTCCATACGCACTGCTCCAGCTCTCCATACGCACTGCTCCAGCTCTCCATACACACTGCTCCAGCTCTCCATACACACTGCTCCAGCTCTCCATACACACTGATCCAGCTCTCCATACACACTGCTCCAGCCATCTGCTCCAGCTATCCATACGCACTGCTCCAGCTCTCCATACGCACTGCCCAGCCTCTACACGCACTGCTCCAGCTCTCCATACGCACTGCTCCAGCTCTCCATACGCTGCTCCAGCTCTCCATACGCGCTGCTCCAGCTCTCCACACGCGCTGCTCCAGCTCCACACGCACTGCTCCAGCTCCACACGCACTGATCCAGCTCTCCATACGCACTGCCCAGCCATCTGCTCCAGCCATCCATACGCACTGCTCCAGCTCTCCATACGCACTGCTCCAGCTCTCCATACACACTGCTCCAGCTCTCCATACGCACTGCTCCAGCTCTCCATACGCACTGCCATCCTCCTCCAGCTCTCCACACGCACTGCCCACTGCTCCTCCAGCTCCACACCCAGGCCTCCTGCCAGCTCTCCACTGCGCTGCCCAGCTCTCCATACGCACTGCTCCAGCTCCACACGCACTGCTCCAGCTCTCCATACGCGCTGCTCCAGCTCCATACGCACACTGCTCCAGCTCTCCACACGCCGCACTGCTCCAGCTCCACACGCCGCACTGCTCCAGCCTCCAGCTGCTCCAGCACTGCTCCAGCTCTCCATACGCCCAGCTCCAGCCATCTGCTCCAGCTCTCCATACGCACTGCTCCAGCCTCCACTCCACTGCTCCAGCGCATCTGCTCCAGCTCCATACGCACTGCTCCAGCTCCACACGCACTGCTCCAGCTCTCCACACGCACTGCTCCAGCTCCACACGCACTGCTCCAGCTCCACACGCACTGCTCCAGCCTACGCACTGCTCCAGCCTCCACGCACTGCTCCAGCTCTCCACACGCACTGCTCCAGCTCTCCATACGCACTGCTCCAGCTCTCCAGCTGCCAGCTCCACGCACTGCTCTCCACACGCACTGCTCCAGCTCCACGCACTGCCCAGCTTCCATACGCACTGCTCCATACGCACTGCTCCAGCCAGCTGCTCCAGCTCTCCACACGCACTGCTCCAGCTCTGCTCCAGCCATCCACGCACTGCTCCAGCTCTCCATACGCACTGCTCCAGCTCCACACGCACTGCCCAGCTCCAGCTCTCCACGCCGCTGCTCCAGCTCTCCATACGCGCTGCTGCCCAGCTCTCCACACGCGCTGCTCCAGCTCTCCACACACGCTGCTCCAGCCTCCACACGCACTGCCCAGCTCAGCACACGCCGCCTGATCCAGCTCTCCATACGCACTGCTCCAGCCATCTGCTCCAGCCATCCATACGCACTGCTCCAGCTCTCCATACGCACTGCTCCAGCCATCTGCTCCAGCTCTCCATACGCGCTGATCCAGCTCTCCATACGCACTGCTCCAGCTCTCCATACGCACTGCTCCAGCCATCTGCTCGAGCTCTCCACACGCACTGCTCGAGCTCTCCATACGCACTGCTCCAGCTCTCCACACGCACTGCTCCAGCCATCTGCTCCAGCTCTCCATACGCACTGCTCCAGCCTCCACACGCACTGCTCCAGCTCTCCACACGCACTGCTCCAGCTCTCCATACGCACTGCTCCAGCTATCCATACGCACTGCTCCAGCTCCATACGCACTGCTCCAGCTCTCCACACGCTGATCCAGCTCTCCATACACACTGCTCCAGCTATCTGCTCCAGCTCTCCATACGCACTGCTCCAGCTCTCCATACGCACTGCTCCAGCTCTCCATACGCACTGCTCCAGCCTCCATACGCACTGCTCCAGCTCTCCATACGCACTGCTCCAGCTCTCCACACGCACTGCTCCAGCTCTCCATACGCACTGCTCCAGCTCTCCATACGCTCTGCTCCAGCTCCACACGCACTGCTCCAGCTCTCCATACACACTGCTCCAGCTCTCCATACACACTGCTCCAGCTCTCCATACACACTGCTCCAGCTCTCCATACGCGCTGCTCCAGCTCTCCATACACACTGCTCCAGCTCTCCATACGCACTGCTCCAGCTCTCCATACGCACTGCTCCAGCTCTCCATACGCACTGCTCCAGCTCTCCATACGCACTGCTCTCTCCACGCGCTGATCCAGCTCTCCACACGCACTGCTCCAGCTCTCCATACGCACTGCTCCAGCCTCCATACGCACTGCTCCAGCTCTCCATACGCACTGCTCCAGCCTCCATACGCACTGCTCCAGCTCTCCACACGCACTGCTCCAGCGACCACATCCTGATGCACTGCTCCAGCTCTCCATACACTGTGCTTGTGAAATAAAATAAAAGAGATATATACCATATCACCATTTAGCCAAAAAATACAGAGATCTGATTTTTTTGGCCATATCGCCCAGCCCTATTGGATAGGCAATAATATAAAGTTATAATAATAAAATAAATACATAAAAATAAAACAGGGTCAAATCAGTTGCCAGGCCGGCTCCCGATGACCAGGCTTTGGTGTGGACATTAATATAGTTATAGTCAGGGCGTGACGTGAACTTTCTTGCCAGTCACTGTGGCTAGTGGTTTTAGGTCTCATAATTTGTCTGCAGGTTTATTAGGCTACTGTCTCTTTAAGAGCTGATGCACGGATCCATTATACTGTGACACATGCGTTTTCTTTCTCAACTGTTTACATTCACTAAAACAGAACTGACTGTGTGTATGTGAACACTCACCAAGACAGGCATTTGGACATTATTCTGTGTGTATTTGACTGTTTAAGCGCAATAAGCAGTGAAAAAGAGCTCAATTTAGTGCTGAGATGCGGCTTTATGTGCCGCACTTTGGGTGTGAGCATGCAATATAGCAAATTTCACACTGAAATTCAAGCCCTGGAACAGCAACAATTTAGTGCTGAGATGCGGCTTTATGTGCCGCACTTTGGGTGTGAGCATGCAATATAGCAAATTTCACACTGAAATTCAAGCCCTGGAACAGCAACAATATTCATCCAGAGCAAAAGAAGCGAGTGATTGAGGGGTTAGTGTGTCACTCGCTGTCGGAGAGATGAGAGAGAGAGAAGGAGACGCTGGTATCGTGTGTCTATTCTGTGGAAAATGAGTATTGGAAGCGTTGGAAGCGTCTCGAAAAAAATTTATATTTTTGACAACAGTACAGCACACTTAGTTTATTATTTCAGATGACTTTTTGAAAGACTACAACTGAAAAATGTATTTATATCACACACACACACACACACACACACACACACACACACACACACACACACACACACACACACACACACACACACACACACACACACACACACACACACACACACACACACACACACACACACCCAGAGTGCCTTACGCACACACACACACACGCACACACACACACACACACACACACACACACACACACACACACACACACACACACACACACACACACACACACACACACACACACACACACACACACACACACACACACCCGACAGCAGACAGAAACATTGCCGTGCATCATTGCCAACGTTCCCCCTGCACCGATGGCAGAACGTTATTATTTCTGCAGTATTCAAAGGCTTTAGTTTGTGGAATTGAAATATTCCATTCGCTGCAGCCTCAGCCAATAATCCTCTTTTATTCTCTCCGTTTTCATTTCAGGAGACAAACCTGATTAATGTCTGTGTGACTTTAGCTGTCCCTGTAGCCTTGAGCTCCAGACGCTTGAAAGTGCGCTGAACCCTTCGCTTGATTACATTTGCGTAGAGTTATAGTGACAAATAGCGGCATTTCCTGTCCGTGTGCCTGACTGAAGAGGTCAAATAGCCACACTTTCATCTTACTTTTTTAATTTGTTTTTTGATCCATCCACTAAAAAATGAAACCCTTTAACCCTGTTTTTCCAGAACTGTGAGTGGTCTTCTGTCTGAATGGCTGGCTTGTGTTGGGTTTGAACAGGGAAGTCCGCCTGCCCTCCCGTTGACTGTGACTTCATTTGGTGTAGTTAGGGTTAGGGTTAGAATAGCAGAAGGGCCCCTGGAAGCCTTCGCATGAATAAAGTGATCTGTGTTTTCAGCATCTGTGAGGCTCGGAGCGGTGAGCATGTGCTCGTCACACTAAGTGCACTGGAAGATTGTGATTACTATCTCAGGATGTGTGTTAAGTGTACTTCCCACTGCGCCTCGCCCCTGTCTCTGTTAGATAACCCACTGGATATTCGTTTTTATAAGAAAATGAAGATGAATAAGTGCTTGAACGTTGATTATTTCCCCATATTCTCCATTGTTGCGGCTCCTCTCTTCCCAGTCTGTCAGTAACGCTCTGTTTAGTTCCTGTCTCTATGAAGCCCCGCCTTCTGAAAAGCACACTGTGCTCTGATTGGTCAGCTGGAGCAGTGTGTTGTAATTGGTCAAGCTTGTCCAGTGTGTTTGGGAAATTTACCTTATAGCAGTTTTAACGCACTACTAACTCAACCAGGCCCCGCCCCTTTATTCTGCATATGGATTATTATAGTGAGGAATATTGTGACGTGTTGGTTCCCGGAAGAAAACTCCAGACTACAATGGAGGCGTTTCAGGAGTTCAGGACAATCAGAGCGTTCTAAAGACAGATCAACATGGGGAAAAAAGATGAATAGGTCATGTTTTATGGTAATATGCACAGTGGCACTGAAAATAAAACACTTTATGACGAGAGAATCTACTGCTCAAAATGCATTAAGGTTTATATTTACACATGTTCTTAATATTATGCAATGTTTCCTTTTCATCTAGTCTCTGTAACTTGGTATCACTGGAACTCAGAGAGAACTTTCTGACATATTTACCAGAGTAAGTGCTATGAGTGTGTTTTAGTACATTTGTGTGTGTGTGTCTGTGTCTGTGTGTGTGTGTGTGTGTGTGTCTGTGTCTGTGTGTCTGTGTGTCTGTGTGTCTGTGTGTCTGTGTGTCTGTACTTAAAATGGAATGAACATTCAGTTACTTTTGACTTGTTTCAATCAGGTCTCTGTCTCAACTTCAGAAACTTGAAGAACTGGATGTAGGAAGCAATGAACTGTATAATTTGGTAAGTGTTGAGACATTCACAACATGACTGTATATAATAGATAATGAGAATAATGAGAGACTTTGGCTGCACAAGGCTTGGAATATGCCAACTGTCACACCATCAAAAACACTTGCATGAAGACACTGGGCATATGTGTGTATGGGCAGTCATGGTCAAAGGGTCACACACACCTAGCAGAATCTGCAAAATGTGAATCATTTTAACAAAATAAGAGAGATCATACAAAATGCATGTTATTTTTTATCTAGGACTGTCCTGAATAAGATATTTTACAAAAAAGATGTTTACACACTGTATACCACAAGACAAAATATTTTGTAGGATTATTCTGAAGAATGGCTCAGGACAAACAAGAGACTCAAGAACAACCATCACAACACACACACACACACACACACACACACACACACAGCCATGGATCATCAGGGAACCAAACACAACACACACACACACGTGGATCATCAGGGAAACACACACACACACACACACACAGCGTGTTCATCATGTTCACATATGTTCATGTGTGTTTGCAAAAGTAAAGTCCTTGGACCTGTGCATGTGTGGAAACATGCATACTCGTGCATCCACATGCAAGCACACGCACACACACACACACATGCACTCACGCACGCACGCACACACACACACACACACACGCGCACACACACACACACGCACTCACGCACACACACACACACACACACACACATGCACGCACACACACACACGCACACACACACACACACACACACACGTACACAAACAAACTATTTTGAGGATTACAGGCTTTCCAGAGATGAACTATATCCTCAGATCTCGAGTCTCAGATCAGCGTGGTCTATGACCAATCAGTAAAAAAAAAAAAAAAACCTAATTTAAAGAAAACGAGCTGGTAAAGTTACATTGGTGATACGGTGGCATAATGACAGATGTATAAGCACTTTCTTGCAGGCCGGTCAACATCACATCGAACATAAAAAGTGATTGTCAAAAATTCCAAAAAAAAGAAACATGCTCCTAAAATGTGTTTTCTTTATGCAAAGTACTCTTTTGTTGGTGTGTCTCTTTCACACAGAGAGAAAGGGTGACACCTTTAGGGGTACAACAGCTCATCACTGGGGCATATTTGTACCTATGAAAAGGTTCATAGTAGTACCTTAAGCTATTACCTTACTCTAATATGCACCTTTTAGGAGTGTAAAAAGTACAAATATGCCCCAGTGACGAGCTGTTGTACCCTAAAGGTGTCACCCTTTCTCTCTGTGTGTTTCCCACATTAGCTGTAACATTGGCGTGTTTCTGTGATTGTGAGCTGTGTTTGACAGGCAGGCCTCTGCTGGATTTAACACAGGCTGCACTGGAATGCCCTTTCACGAGTGTTTCGCATCGGCCTGCATTCTTGTGCGCGCCGGTAACAGTCACCTGCTGTGCTGCTGCTCCGTCTGAACTCTGTCAAATGTGTTTTCTTGCAGCCGGAGACAATAGGCTGTCTCATCAGCCTGAAAGACCTGTGGCTGGACGGGAACCAGCTGTCTGAAATACCATCGGTAAAGTATTCCTGAAACGTCCTGTTTTTAAACACACGTCTGATGAAGCAATAGCGATTCAGTATCTATCAAGAGCTACTCGTCCTCCTTAAGATCCGTGTGGTTGTGGTTGCATGCATGTTTAAGTGTGTGTGTGTGTGTGTGTGCTTGCATGCATGTGTGCTTTCTCTCCCTCAGGAACTGGGAAATATGAGAAGCCTTACGTGTCTGGATGTATCGGAGAACAAGTTAGAGCGCCTCCCGGAGGAGATGGGAAACCTGCTCGCCCTCACGGATCTGCTGGTGTCCCAGAACCTCATAGACGTGCTGCCGGAGGGCGTAGGTCAGTCTTTAGGGCTTCTGTGCGGTCCTTGACCTTCATGACCTGCAGAAGTAGATGGTTGTTTAGAGAGCACTGTAGCGATTACAGTACTCATACTGTAATATATGTTTTCCCTTAGGAAATTTAAGACGGCTTTCAATATTGAAAGCGGATCAGAACCGATTGGTCCAACTGCCGGAGAGCATCGGCAACTGTGAAAGCCTGACCGAACTAGTGCTGACGAAAAACCAGCTGGTGGTGAGTTACAACACCTCAACCTACTGACTATCTACAGTGGCACATGCAGTTACTATACAGTAATAATAATTATAAAGTATGCATAATTACATGCGAATAACCCTCATCCACACAAAGCCCTAATCCTAACCCTTAGTAAGTACATGTAGTTAATTATTATCAGTACTTAAATGTATAATTACAGTGTAATAAGGACTCCTTAAAACAAAGTGTTACCCTTTAGGGGAAAATCAGAGAACTTAAAAAAAGCCCATTTTTAATTATTATTATAGTTAATTTTTTTTTCTTTACTTTATATGTAAGGTAATTCGGGTCATTTAATTTTCTACTAAAAAAAAAAAAGCAACAAACTTTTTTTCTTCTGATTTTGTGTATGAAACGGAAAAACGAGAATCAAACTAGATTTTTCTTTTTTTCATGGGGAAAAATTAGTACATTTTAATATTTTCGGTGTTGGGTAAGTTATTCCAAACAAGTGATTGATTACTAGCCAGTGTTCATTTTGACAGCAGATTTTGATTTAGTTTCATTCATAGTCTTTTGTCTAAAGTCCCGTTTTAGTTGATTAAAATCATAAATCATCATACATTTTTAGTCGACTAAATCTACAGTATTGTAATCTGATGAGTTTAGTTCAACTGTAATGCATTGATTGAGCATTTAGGCATTACATCACCGACTGTTACGTGAATACATCAAAACTCACGTTTTTTAAGCTCAATTCACTTTTTTTGTTTGTTTTTTTAAAAAACATCTATATAGTTTTTATAATGTTGTATTTCTGTTTTAGTTACTATATCAGGTTAAGCTAAAGCTTCAAATAAGTTCATTTATTTTTTTAATTCCAGTGAACATTTATTTAATTTCAAGTAATGGAGATTTTTTAATGGTTTTAGTGAACTATTATAACCCTGATACTTTATTGAATAATGTGTCAAACGCTGTTCTTAATCTTTACTCCTGACTGAATTAAATGGGAATTAAATTAAATACAAAGACTTTTAATTATTAACAAGCTAGAAATACACAGGGACTCTTATTTTGAAATGCCTTACTATTGCAGTTCAGATGAAGGAGATCAAATATGCATCGTTACAACCGTCTAAAACATATTACCATATAAACATCATAAAAGATAAACACTGTCATCATTCCTCAGCATGAGTTCATAATCATTCCCTGTCATAAATGTGTGTTATTCACTGATTGAGCCGTTCTGAAGCGCTGAGGCGTGAGTCGCTCCGTGTTTCCCGCCGTTAGATCCGCACCTTACAGCTCAAATGAGCACATCTGTTACACAGGACATCAGTTTTGACGGGATCTCTTCCCTAATCATCCTAACATTTCCCTCTCATTTTTATTAATTGACGAAAATGACAGTAGAGTTTCCTCATAGTTTTTGTCATCCAACACTGGTTTTTAATTATTAATCATCTCGTTTTCGTCAGTGAAAAAGGTTAAATTAACTCAGGTTCTAGCGGCTAATCACATCTTCAACACTGTAATTAGGTTGTACTAATCAACCGATGCAATGGCGTTTGTCTTTCACCTGAGCTATAACAACATGGAGGAAATTATGACAGGCTGCTGATTTTACTGACATGGCTTGGTTCTACAACCAGTGAAAAACCATTTCATAAACACGATCTACTGCTAAGACGGCTTCAAAACCCAACTGGAATGTCAATATTTTTACATTTAGCAATTTCTCCGTCTTAGAAAACAAAAGAAATCGCTTAAAGCTACACTGTGTGATATTTTCCCCCATCTAGCGGTGAAAAGGTATATGACCATCCAGTGAATATTAGTTTCTGTTCCTCTCAATTCCGATTTCGTTTTAACTCCTACGGTGGCTGATTTACATGGCTTCCAGTTCGACCTGCCCATGAGAGTTCCTTCAAGTGATGAGGTTACTTTAGAAAACTATTATAATTTGCAGTTATTTAATTTGTCAGTTAACAAGTAGGTTATGACATCTATGTAAAATGAATAATAGTTTTACTTTTTCGTTATTTTTTACCATTTCATTGCTAACATCAGCGATCAGGTTCCCAGACGAATGCAAGCTAATCTTAGTAAAGTCACTTTTATCGGTGCTATCGTTATTCTGTATTGTATGCGACATCACTAGCGTAAGGCAAAGTTTACATTGTAGGCTATATCAGTCTCAAGCAATCCCCTCTTCACATTCGACACGGTGCCATCGAGTGTTAAAACACCAAAGGCGAAGCTTGAATTTACGGGTATGTCCCTCTTTGGCTACTGTACTTTCAAGATGGAGGGGCAACATGGCGACGCGCATTCGAACCCCTCACCCGTATGTATTTTCAATGGCATATTATACACTTACGAGAATACTTTATTACTTGAAAGAAGTAAATATACATTAATGAGCACATATATTTTTGAAAGAACTAATTGTTTTTAGCTAAGAATAAACTAAAAAAGTTACACAGTGTAGCTTTAACGTGGCTTATTGCAGGTCTAAAAAGACCAAATACAGCACGCACCTTATTAATAAAGCACACTATGTACATACAGACAAGCTAGAATATGATCGCAGCATTTAAAAGTTTCACGTTATGCGCTTTCCTCCCATAGAAAATGCTTTGCGTGGCTTAATGCATTAAGACAGTGAATTCAGTAAAGCCTAGCTACACCGTATTGATGATGCACACTATATACAGGCAATATAGCCATCTTCATGTCCATCAAGCGTCTGCTGTAGTTGTCTATGGGAGAAAACCTCTTAATGTGCCATTTTAGTTTGTCTGTAAATAGTGTGCTTTATTAATGCGCTTGGTCCTCCAATATTGATGTCCTAATGCTGGTCATGTTAAGAGTTTTATTCCCGTTGAGAATAAAATGAGTAAAGAGGTTTTTTTATCATGTGCTGTAAATGCAGGATTCTTGGCATTCCTGCTGTGCGAATGAGTTGAGAGCGTGTGGTTGCGGTACAGAGGATGGGGAGAGTTGACCAATATCATGAGCTCTAGTTATGGGGAGGGGCATATGAGCTCTAGTTATGGGGAGGGGCATATGTGCTCTAGTTATGGGGAGGGCATATGTGCTCTAGTTATGGGGAGGGCATATGAGCTCTAGTTATGGGGAGGGCATATGAGCTTTAGTTATGGGGGAGGGCATATGTGCTCTAGTTATGGTGGAGGCGTATGTGCTCTAGTTATGGGGAGAGGGCATATGTGCTCTAGTTATGGAGGAGGGCATATGAGCTCTAGTTATGGGGAGGGCATATGTGCTCTAGTTATGGGGAGGGCATATGAGCTCTAGTTATGGGGAGGGCATATGAGCTCTAGTTATGGGGAGGGCATATGTGCTCTAGTTATGGGGAGGGCATATGTGCTCTAGTTATGGGGAGGGCATATGTGCTCTAGTTATGGGGAGGGGCATATGTGCTCTAGTTATGGGGAGGGCATATGTGCTCTAGTTATGGGGAGGGCATATGTGCTCTAGTTATGGGGAGGGCATATGTGCTCTAGTTATGGGGAGGGCATATGAGCTCTAGTTATGGGGAGGGCATATGTGCTCTAGTTATGTGGGAGGGGCATATGTGCTCTAGTTATGTGGGAGGGCATATGAGCTCTAGTTATGGGGAGGGGCATATGTGCTCTAGTTATGTGGGAGGGCATATGTGCTCTAGTTATGTGGGAGGGCATATGTGCTCTAGTTATGGGGAGGGCATATGAGCTCTAGTTATGGGGAGGGCATATGTGCTCTAGTTATGTGGGAGGGCATATGAGCTGTAGTTATGGGGAGGGGCATATGTGCTCTAGTTATGGGGAGGGGCATATGTGCTCTAGTTATGGGGAGGGCATATGAGCTCTAGTTATGGGGAGGGGCATATGTGCTCTAGTTATGGGGAGGGCATATGTGCTCTAATTATGTGGGAGGGGCATATGAGCTCTAGTTATGGGGAGGCGTATGTGCTCTAGTTATGGCGGAGGTGCATGTGCTCTAGTTGTGGGGAGGGCATATGTGCTCTAGTTATGGGGAGGGGCATATGAGCTCTAGTTATGGGGAGGGGCATATGAGCTCTAGTTATGGGGAGGGCATATGTGCTTTAGTTATGGGGAGGCGTATGTGCTCTAGTTATGGCGGAGGGGCATATGAGCTCTAGTTATGGGGAGGGCATATTTGCTCTAGTTATGGGGAGGGCATATGAGCTCTAGTTATGGGGAGGGCATATGAGCTCTAGTTATGGGGTAGGGGCATATGTGCTCTAGTTATGGGGAGGCGTATGTGCTCTAGTTATGGGGAGGGCATATGTGCTCTAGTTATGGGGGAGGGGCATATGTGCTCTAGTTATGGGGGAGGGGCATATGTGCTCTAGTTATGGGGGAGGGGCATATGAGCTCTAGTTATGGGGAGGGCATATGAGCTCTAGTTATGGGGAGGGGCATATGTGCTCTAGATATGGGGAGGGGCATATGTGCTCTAGTTATGGGGAGGGGCATATGTGCTCTAGTTATGTGGGAGGGGCATATGTGCTCTAGTTTTGGGGAGGGGCATATGTGCTCTAGTTATGGGGGAGGGGCATATGAGCTCTAGTTATGGGGGAGGGGCATATGAGCTCTAGTTATGGGGAGGGGCATATGTGCTCTAGTTATGGGGAGGGCATATGAGCTCTAGTTATGGGGAGGGGCATATGTGCTCTAGTTATGGGGGAGGGGCATATGTGCTGTAGTTATGGGTGAGGGGCATATGTGCTCTAGTTATGGGGGAGGGGCATATGTATTCTAGTTATGGGGGAGGGGCATATGTATTCTAGTTATGGGGGAGGGGCCATAAGCTCAGTGGCTCCAGTGCATCATCAATCCACCGTTTTAGCCCCGCCCAAAACATCCGGAACACAGCAATGGTGAAAAACTGTTTACCCATCTAACTTCTGAATTCAGTACTACACAGTTCACAGTCTTTGTAATGTTTCAACAATACATTTCTAACATTTATAATGTGTTTAGAAACAAATCTCAGAATTGCCTTTACAGGGAATTTAATGTCAAGCCCTGATTTTACCACTTAAAAACTCTCTTTGATCACCAAAATTATATTTTTGAAATGTTTTCCTGTGAAAATAATGTATTCATTCCTTAAAATAGCTTGAATATAACTCAACACCCTTGCTTCATTTAGTATACTTGGAATCATGAATATGCAAATTAGCCCCGCCTCCTCTCACTCACACCTCTCAGTCAACTTTACTGTAGTAAACGGAAATACTCGTTTAATTCAGTCGTATGTGTTTGAAGCAGAAACTGATTCAGAAGAGGAAGAGTGAATTATACAGGCTCGTCTACAAGTATCAGAATGATAATGCTTTTTATGTTTCGCTCTCTACAACTTCAGACACATAACGGTAATTTGGCTTGACTATGTTATCAAACAGCTAATAATGTTGCTAATGTCACACAAACCATGTTCACCATCCGTTCACAATCTCAGTCTGCCTTCTAACAATCAGCATCCTTAGAAATGCTTTCAGCAACTCAGAATGTCAGTGGAGAAATTACTTTAAATCAATACTTTCTATTTATTTCTTTTTCAGTAGAAAGTCAAAAGAACCGAAGGTACATGGACCATGCAGTTTGCTCTTTGTATTTATATAATTGATCATTTTCACTTCTCTTCATGTGTGTTGTTGAAAGGGTGTACTGTAGGTTAAACATTTTGGTCATTATTTTATTATACAGCTAATTGAATGTCAACTGCTGAATGTGACGAGTAAGAATGTGGGACTGACTAAAGTGACTATTTTAAACGGTTGTTAGACCTTTGATATGCCCTGAAACACACCTGAAGCCCACCTTCTACTCTTAAAATCCCCATGTTGTGAAAATCAAGTGTTTAATGTTGTTTATGTCTATGTGGTGTTATAAATATGCTTCAAGACAAACCATGTTCACATTCATAAGTCAACGCCATTGCTGAGTATTTTCTCTTTAAATCTGCAGTGAATCGAAGACAGTCTAAAAAACATGGTTTGAAATCGCTGGGGTTTCTGACATCACAAACTACCTTGTAACCAATCACACCACAAGGGGGGCGGAGCTTTAGCATATCATTAACTATTCTCTGAAGCAGGTTGTCTCAAGAAAAGCAGATTATCCTGGGATATTTTTCTGCTGATGTGAAAAATCAAGTAGATTTAGCAATATAGTGGATTAATTATGTATATGATGTATATTATGGTGTTGAAAGCGTTTCTAAGGATGCTGATTGTAAGAAGGCAGACTGAGATTGCGAATGGGAACATGGCTTGTGTAACATTAGCAACTCATTATTAGCTGTTTGATAACGTAGTCAAGAAAAAGGCTAATCATATTAATTACCGTTATGTGTCCAACATTGCAGACAGTGATACAAAAAAGACATTACCATTCTGATACATCGATTTGTAGACGAGCCTGCATAATTCACTGTTCTTCTGAATCAGTCTCTGCTTCAAATATATATGACTGAATTAAACCAGTATTTCTCTTGCAGCGTTTACTACAGTAAAGTTGATTGAGTGGGTCTCTGAGCTGGTGTGAGTGGGTGGAGGCGGGGCTCATTCGCATGTTCATGAGTCCACGTATAATAAATGAAGCAAAGGTTTTGAGTTACATTCAAGCGATTTTAAGGCATGAGGAAATTTTGGGGTATTTTAAGGGATTAAATTGACTAAAGGGGGCAAAATCTGTTAATGAGCCTCTTATATCATGCACTTAAAAACACTGCTTGCTCACTGGAGTTGTCATGTAGTCTTTTTATTGTTGGTTATTGATCATAGGCCTTTTCCCCTGACAGAAGATGTAAAATAATTTTGCAATGTGTGTTTTTGTTTTTGTTTTTTGTCTCTCAGAATTTGCCAAGAAGTATTGGAAAACTAAAGAAACTGTCCAACTTCAACTGTGATAGGAATCGGCTAACGTCTTTACCAAAAGAGGTATGCCATCCCAGTCAACAGGCCTTATTCATGAAACATTTAATGTGTGCGGGAGGCTTAGGTGACACAACCCATCATTCTGAATGATACAACCCATAAACTGCTCCTATTCTTCATTTCATTGTGCTAGTGGTAAATTCACTTTAATGCTCATCACATCCTCATTATGATCTCCCAACTTCACCAGGCACTTTATAGCAGAATATAACAAACTATCTTATACTATCTCACATCTCACAAGTGTAAATGTCCTAATTGTCACTTCTCTGTTTCTGTTAATGTACAGTAAATACAGTATTGTACATGGAACTGTTTTTTCTTGCTGTTGCTTGTTTACTCATACACTATATATATATATATTTAGACTTCACTTTGCATGCAAGTTAACAATGTGCACCAAATATGCTTAATAGTATCAAGAATGGAAGTCATTATTATGTTTTATTGCATACTTTTTGCTAATTACTTTTCTAACAAAGTGTTTTGAGCGAGTGGAAAGAGAGGTTGTCGTTTCAATGGGCTCAAGGTCATCCTGCAGGTATTTCTGAAATGCTAAAGTAACTCCTACGTTGGGTTGAAATGTCAGTGTTCTTCTTTTTAATTTCTACCTTCACTGAAGGACTTTGAGTTGTTATGACTAGAACAAGGCCTTTTATAAGTGTACTTACACACACAGGGAATTTCCCGGTGACAGAAGCATTATAATGATGTCCAGAGTGATCTTTTCCTCACTCTGGATACAGTGGAGTATGGGAAGGGGTGTACTGATAATTCTCTCTCCAGCCTGGACTATCCACTGTATTCTGAGGTCTGAATTGTTAGCTTAGCCAAACCAGACAGATATAGAAGTGCAGAGTACAGACTCTATGGCCACTTACACACTATAAAGTTTCAGGAGTGACAAATGCATTTAAATGTGGGAGTGAACTGAGTTTAGTGGACTCACTCCCTTAGTTTAAGGAATGGGAGTGAGCAGAGTAGACCATTCACAACAGACTGGGCCATCTGACCATTCAGAGCAGAGTAGCTTTGATTCAAATGCTGACTCATCCGATAGTGACTCTGCAGCTTTCATTGGTCTAGTGAAAGGTAATCCTTACACTTCCTAACCAGCAAATCCAGTTTCAGGGCTGAATCCAGTTCAGTGAAACCACACCTCAGGTCAATCAGTGTTATTAGCACACTGGCCTGTGGCAACCTGCCATCACCCGTCACATGACTTTGCCTACTGGTACAAACTGTAGTACTGTGTGGTTTTGTGGCATGACTACAGCACTGGGGATGGACAAACACACAGCTCTTTGTGTTACTGTTCTGTCTCTTGTGTCATCTTCAACGGTCCTCCTCATGTTCTTGAGAGACCCTCATCTCTTATTCTGAAAGGGTTTTTCTTCCATACGTTCCTGTGTGAGGGGTGAAGACCGGCGCTGGTGACAGCGAGATTTGAGGAATGTTATTGTCTTGTTTAAACAATGGCTTTGATATGAATGAGGCAGCTTGTTCTCTGAGACCGTTTGCTCAGCGGTGACCTCTCTGACCTCACGCAACACACCGGCTCAGTCACGAAAGACAGCAACATTTTGTCATCTCATATTATTTAACCTTAAAGCTATATCAAGATATATCAGCTTATTAATCAATGTTTTCATTTGAGAATTTTTTTTCAATTCTTCAGAATTATTACACTTAGTCAATGTCAACTCATTACACAAGGTTTATTTTACCTCATAACTAGCCATCCAAGTTTCCGTCCGTCAGCAGTCGTGGGCGGGGTCTATGTTAATAGGGCGGGATCCTTAAGGCCGCAACATACTCCGCAAGAACCAAGAAAAAAGTTCCAGTTCCCAGGGCTGCGAGAACAAATGGACGTCATTTCGTTCTCGGAGCCATGGTTTGGGAGTTCTCGCAGCTCGTTCTCGAAACATCGTCTGAGCAGAACTTTTTCTTGTGGGTGTCTGAGAACTGTCAGAGATTTAAAGTGGGCGGGGTTTAACGGAGAAACGGAGATGTTCGGCACCTGCTGTTCTCGTGAAGTATGTATGTCCTGGCCAGAACGAACTTTGTTCTTGTTCTTGCCACCTCGAGAAAACGAAGTATGTTGCGGCCTTTAGTCTGTTGCACTCCTCGTATGCGAGCTTGCGCCTCGTCTGTAAATGGTGGAAAAGGTTCGTGGTGCTAGCTTTGGTTGGCACCAACTTTCGGCATTCACGGCAGTGGACATCTGTCTGCTGTTAGTCCGACGTTTAAAACCAAAGTATCTCCATATAATGGAGCCAATTGTTCTTTTTATAGACGAGCTCTGTCGCCTCCGGGCTGATTAACGCCGCCATGTTCAATGAGACAACACGCGAGGAGGGGGAACAAAAGCAAGGCGGCAGGGGCGAGCGAGCGGGTGAGCACAGCACAGAGAAGGCAAACAAGAAAAGTGGCGGAACCAGAATTAAATATAAACAATATATCGATATATACGATATGTCAAAATCCATATCGTGTTTAAAAAATATCTCGATATATTTTAAATATCGAGATATCGCCCACCCCTAGTGGAGTCCTTCAGCAGTCGTGGACGGGGTCTATGTTAATAGGGCGGAGTCCCTCAGCAGTCGTGGGCAGGGTCTATGTTAATAGGGCGGAGTCCGTCAGCAGTCGTGGGCGGGGTCTATGCTAATAGGGCGGAGTCCTTCAGCAGTCGCAGGCGGGTCTATGCTAATAGGGCGGAGTCCTTCAGCAGTCGCAGGCGGGGTCTATGCTAATAAGGCGGAGTCCGTCAGCATTCGTGGGTGGGGTCTATGATAATAGGGCGGAGTCCTTCAGCAGTCGTGGGCAGGGTCTATGTTAATAGGGCGGAGTCCCTCAGCAGTCGTGGGTGGGGTCTATGCTAATAGGGCGGAGTCCATCAGCAGTCGTTGGCGGGGTCTATGCTAATAGGGCGGAGTCCTTCAGCAGTCGTGGGGCTGGGTCTATGCTAATAAGGCGGAGTCCTTCAGCAGTCGTGGGCAGGGTCTATGCTAATAGGGCGGAGTCCTTCAGCAGTCGTGGGCAGGGTCTATGCTAATAGGGCGGAGTCCTTCAGCAGTCGTGGGCAGGGTCTATGCTAATAGGGCGGAGTCCGTCAGCAGTCGTGGGCAGGGTCTATGCTAATAGGGCGGAGTCAGTCAGCAGTCGTGGGCAGGGTCTATGTTAATAGGGCGGAGTCAGTCAGCAGTCGTGGGCAGGGTCTATGCTAATGGGCGGAGTCAGTCAGCAGTCGTGGGCAGGGTCTATGCTAATAGGGCGGAGTCCTCAGCAGTCGTGTGGGCAGGGTCTATGTTAATAGGGCGGAGTCCCTCAGCAGTCGTGGACGGGGTCTATGCTAATAGGGCGGAGTCCTTCAGCAGTCGTGGGCAGGGTCTATGCTAATAGGGCGGAGTCCTTCAGCAGTTGTGGGCAGGGTCTATGTTAATAGGGCGGAGTCCGTCAGCAGTCGTGGGCAGGGTCTATGCTAATAGGGCAGAGTCCTTCAGCAGTCAAGGGTGGGGTCTATGTTAATAGGGCGGAGTCCGCCAGCAGTTGTGGGCAGGGTCTATGTTAATAGGGCGGAGTCCCTCCGCAGTCTTGGGTGGGGTCTATGTTAATAGGGCAGAGTCCTTCAGCAGTCATGGGCGGGGTCTATGTTAATAGGGCGGAGTCCTTCAGCAGTCATGGGCTGGGTCTATGTTAATAGGGCGGAGTCCTCAGCAGTCGTGGGTGGGGTCTATGTTAATAGGGCTGAGTCCCTCAGCAGTCGTGGGTGGGATCTATGTTAATAGGGCGGAGTCCCTCAGCAGTCGTGGGTGGGGTCTATGTTAATAGGGCTGAGTCCTTCAGCAGTCATGGGCGTGGTCTATGTTAATAGGGCGGAGTACGTAAGCAGTTGTGGACAGGGTCTATGTTAATAGGGCGGAGTCCTCAGCAGTCGTGGGCTGGGTCTATGCTAATAGGGCGTAGTCCCTCAGCAGTCGTGGGCTGGGTCTATGCTAATAGGGCGTAGTCCCTCAGCAGTCATGGGCTGGGTCTATGCTAATAGGGCGGAGTCAGTCAGCAGTCGTGGATGGGGTCTATGCGAATAGGGCGGGGTACTTCAGCAGTCATGGGCTGGGTCTATGTTAATAGGGCAGAGTCCTTCAGCAGTCATGGGAGGGGTGTATGTTAATAGGGCTGAGTCCTTCAGCAGTCATGGGCAGGGTCTATGTTAATAGGGCGGAGTCCCTCAGCAGTCGTGGGCTGGGTCTATGCTAATAGGGCGTAGTCCCTCAGCAGTCGTGGGCTGGGTCTATGCTAATAGGGCGTAGTCCCTCAGCAGTCATGGGCTGGGTCTATGCTAATAGGGCGGAGTCAGTCAGCAGTCGTGGATGGGGTCTATGCGAATAGGGCGGGGTACATCAGCAGTCGTGGGCGGGGTCTATGCTAATAGGGCAGAGTCTGTCAGCAGTTGTGGGCGGGGTCTATGCTAATAGGGTGGAGTCCCTCAGCAGTCGTGGGCGGGGTCTATGCTAATAGGGTGGAGTCCCTCAGCAGTCGTGGGCGGGTCTATGCTAATAGGGTGGAGTCCTCAGCAGTCGTGGGCGGGTCTATGCTAATAGGGTGGAGTCCTCAGCAGTCGTGGGCGGGTCTATGCTAATAGGGCAGAGTCTGTCAGCAGTCGCCGGGCGGGGTCTATGCTAATAGGGCAGAGTCTGTCAGCAGTCGTGGCGGGTCTATGCTAATAGGGCAGAGTCTGTCAGCAGTCGCGGGCGGGTCTATGCCATAATAGGGCAGAGTCTGTCAGCAGTCGTGGGCGGGGTCTATGCTAATAGGGTGGAGTCCCTCAGCAGTCGTGGGCAGGGTCTATGTTAATAGGGTGGAATCTGTCTGCAAACGACTTGTTCTGAGGCACTGCTTGTGACTTATGGGTAATTAAAAAAAAGAGTGGGTGGATTTGAACCATTATAGGCAGGTTGTGTACACACATTGCCGACACACATTTATGTTCAAAAGTGAATTTTGTATAAAAGGTGCCCTTTAAATAAACGTTCTGAATTTAAAAGAATAACTGAGTCCACACCAAAACTAGAGGAACAGAGGAACGATACCACTGGAATCACTTTCACATTGATTTTTTCCATCTAATGAATAATAAAATCATTGCCAGCCAATCAGAATCCATCCTGCTTTAAAGAGCTTGAGCGTTTAAAGCGACCAAGCGTCATCAGCGCCAGACGTGTGATCCAAGGCTCAAATCGTAATTTCTGGAAAGTTTCACGGGCAGGCGATGACAAAAGAAATTGGCACATTCACCAAAGAAAGAAAAAAACACTTGATGAGCTGGTTTGTATCTGTGTGAATCTCTCCATATGAATCCATTGTTTCTATTCAAAATCTTTCACCTGTGGGGGCTTTCATTGTGTTTTAGCTGCACATTAACTCTGGTTCAGACCACTGATGATTGCTTCTAAGTTTAGTCCTGCTGGCTTACTCTCACTGAAATGGCTTATTTAGAAAAGGTTTACTTTTTGTTGAGTGCAGCTGTGTTCATCACACTCTTCTCAGTCATTTCCTGCAGATGTCCATGTGCTCTTCTGTGACAGGGTTTCAGGAGCGTTTAGCAGCGGTCAAGTGCCTGTGCTCATGTTGTTTTCTGATTTTCCTCAGATCGGTGGCTGCTGCAGTCTGAATGTCCTGTGTGTGAGAGAGAACCGCCTGACACGCATCCCTCCTGAGCTCTCGCAGGCTGCGGATCTGCACGTGCTTGATGTGTCGGGAAACAGGTTTGTCGGAACAAATTCGTCTCATCAGGGGGTTTGTGTTGGGGCTTGATGAAGACAGTAGGCATCAAACACATCAGAGAGTTCCTTCGACACGGATGTGTCTGCATCGGTGTGCAGTTATACATTTATATGAGGCTCAGATCTCGCTGACTGCAGGGCTTATTGAAGGGGAAAAGAAGAGATCCCGGTTCAATACACCTGTGGGATGCAGTTAGAATTACGATAGAAAATCGTGTTCTTCCCTCAGCGTGTAAAAGCTGTGCTCATGGTAATGCATTTTAAACGGAAGTCAGTTGGACTGGGATACATGCTAAAACACACTCAGTTTAAAGTATAGCCACAGGAGTATATTGTATATGTTAAAGGGATACCTCAGTCATCAGGAGCTGTTGTGAATTTAACTTGTGGGCAAAATTGGAATATTGCATAAACAATTTAAACATAAAGCGGCGTGTTCATCCAATGTGCTCAAAAGAACAAAATCGTCACTTCCTGAGAGACGAGATACAAATGTACGTTGCAATCAGGCTCTTTTCCCCTCCATCATAAATGAGTTGTGTCTCGGAGCGTCAGGCGAAACACAGTAAACGCTGTCATGTTCTCTTGCGTTGAGATGCTGGTGTCTGGGAACACAGCTGTGTGAGACGCTTCTGGAGGGAATTAAACCAAATCATTCTGATCACAGACTTTGACTCGGGCGTTTCAGAGCCACCAAACCAACATTTGAGATGCTGCGACGCCATTGGTCCGCTGGTTAGGCCAGTTATCCAATCACAGCCTCTGCTGAGGCAAAGTCACCACAGTTTTTTTGTTGCACATAAAGGGATTTATCCACCTCGATTGAGTGCATAAGCTTTTTATGCATAATGTGCATCTTGGCGTTTCCATCCAGCATTTAAATATATATATTTTTTTTAATGCGATCTCCCAAAATGTGCGTAAAAATAGGAAACATGTCACCCTCATGTCATTCCAAATCCATAAGACTTTCATTCATCTTCGAAAAACAAATTACAAATTATATTAATGAAATTGAGAGATTTCTGTCCCTCCATTGAAAGTCCTTTCCACCAAAACTTTGACTCTGTGTTTTAACCTTCATCCTTCCCCTGGGCTCATTTTGACCCGAAACTCATGTTACAATCTTTTCATCAGAGTTGTCCAAGACCTCAGGACTTGTCGCACTTGAACCACGAACACACACACACACACAAATGGATTTGAGGATTTTTATGTGGTTGTAATAAAAAAGTATCAAATCCTTTCTTCCCGTTTTAGGAATTAATGGACTGGAGGAATGCTTCACTATACATAGATTACTAAACAAATACTTAAAATTAAAACTACACATACTAAAACTCTACCAAAAAAATGATTGTATCATGTCTACATGTGTATCTGAATGCATTCTGAAGAGAACTCAGGAACTGACTTTAGGACCCAGCGGAACGGCTCATTTGCTTCATATTGTGTCATATTGAGTATATATATATATTATGTTATATATATTTTCCACAAGAGGTCAGCAGAGACGCGTAAATTGAACCAATGTGAGAGATTTTGAGCTGGATTATGCATTTATTGGAAAGTTATTTTGAATTGAAGTTGAAAGAATGTGAAGAATGTGCTTAAATTATATTATTTATTGACTAAAATCTATAGTTTAAAGGTAAATTAAATTAAAAAAAATATATATAATGAAGATGAATGAACAGATTTATAGGCTTTTATTCACATAAAAACATTTGATCAATGCACATATATAGAGCTCATCAAATACAGTATTTTCCCTGACTTATTTTAGACATATTCATTAATGTGATGTATCATATGAATTAACACAGTCTCTCTCTACATTATGAAAAGTAATAATTACAAAAACAATTCTTCTCAAGTGACATGAATGTTTTTCTAATCAAACAGCAGCCTAAAAGACTTTGGATCGTCACACAAAGGTTGTGTTAGTGGATTTATTCAGGAACCACAATCACAAACAATATAGACAAGATCATGTTTGGATTTATTACAGGTCATCCCTGAGAAGGTTTGATCACAGATTTAGTCGCAAAAAAAATGTGAATAGAAACAGACCGACTGAAGGACATTTTCATTTAAGCAGAAAATCTCAAATAGAGATCACTTTGTCCGCAGTGTAGAGAGAGCGCATACACGTGGTTGCCAGATTGCAAAGGTTAAGTAAATCTTTGATTGAACGGTTTTGCTGGAGCAATCGATTATCTGCAAATATCCATTCCTGAAGTATTTCTGGATTGCGTCTGTTGCTAAAGCGGCTGAGATGGGTGCGCTGTCATTAAACAGCACGAGAGCGCCCTCTAGAGGCCGAATAAGAACCATCACTGACCCCTCGTGGAGTTTGTTTTGACACGTGTGACTGCGTGAGAACGGGACACTTCAGATACGGATTAAAAACAGACAATGAAATGTTGTGTTATACAGTACTACTGTACATGTTTTCATATCATTATAAAGTAATTCACTTGTTGACTAGATGCTGCATTAGTGAACAACTGCAGTGTGTTTGCCGTCGAGGCTGAGAGGAAGGTAACGTTAGTACCTCAAGTTAAAACAGTGAAAAAAATACATACAAGTCCAACGCAAAATGGCTTTAGAAAGATGGCAGCATCATTATTTTACTTTTACACAGAGATTGGGAGATCTATTAGTAAAATCTGTTGACCTTAGCAGTCTGTGTTGCATTATACGCCAACGGTGATGTCGATAAAATGAATCAGTCCAACATGTATCCTTTTAACAGAAAAGCTCTGATTGGGGGATTTAAACTCTTGACATCTGGCAACCGCAATCATGAAAGCTCGTAGTAGAGGCTTGTGCATCAATCTGTAATGTTTTGGTAGAGATTTTGGTAAAGTTTTCATTTTTTAACTACATCTTAATCTTGCCTTTTTATTGCATGTTGATACAGTCAGAGTTATAGTCTTGTGTCTGTCATGGGAAAAAGCTCACAGTTTTGAGAGTTTGCAGCATTAAAGAAGGCAGAAGCGTGTCTGTGATTGATTATTCTGTGTGTGTGTCTCTGTGAAGGCTGCTCTACCTGCCCTTGACCCTCACTAGTCTGCGGCTCAAAGCGCTCTGGCTGTCGGAGAACCAGTCTAAACCCCTGCTGACCTTCCAGACGGATGTGGACCCTGAGTCTGGAGAGAAGGTCCTGACCTGTGTCCTGTTGCCTCAGCAGCCCTGCGAGCCGGAAAACAAAGGTAACGCTCTGATGTGTGCGCTTTTTCATGGAATAATGTGGGGAAAATGTCTCTTCTACCTGACATACGCGTCTGTGAAAGTGTGTTGAGATATCACACCGTTTCTGGTGTTGTTTTTCGTATTTTCCTTGTATTTTTAGGGACAAACGAGTTTCATATGCTTGTCAAGTTACTTTGGCAATGTATACGTCATGGAGTGTGCAATATTGACAAAAAGGATATCTTGAACAGCTGTATTTATATTAACTAACATTAACAAAGATGAACAAATACAGTAGCACATGCACTGCTCATGGCTAGTTCATGTTAGTTAATGAATGAACTAATGTTAACTAATGAAACCGTATTGTAAAATGTTACCGATTGCGATAATTAGACGATATTATGCCAAGTGAAAACTTTTGAATGGTAGTACAATGTTCTATTTCAGATAAATACTGTTCTTTTGATCTTTCTATTCATCAAAGAATGCTAAAAAATGCTTTCAACAATGATAATAATCATAAATGTGTCCTGAGGGTCCTGTGACACTGCAGACTGGAGTAATGATGATAAATTCAGCTTTGATCACAGGAATAAAGCACATTTAAAAAATAGAAAACAGTCATTTTACATTTTAATAATATTTCACATTACAGCTTTTTTGTATTTTTGATAACATAAATGCTGCCTTGGTGAGCAGAAGAGACTGCCTTCAAAAACAATCAAACTAGTACAGTTTACAAACTTTTGACTGCTAGTTTAATGAATATCAAGGAATATTGAAAGCAATTGAGAAGATACATTTCAAAGTGGATTTGAAAAACGACACAGTTTCTGTTATAAGCCGGTCGGCGATACACCTTAGGGCCGATGACCGCACAAGCACGATGACCCTGTTTTTAAGTCTAGTTCTAGGAACGGATAGTAGATCAGAGTCCCTGGATCTGAGTGATCTTGACCGTGAGGGTGGATGTAATCGTTCAGATGTGGAGCCTGGTTCCCCGAGATCAAAACCGGTGAAATATGTTCACTTTTACGCTCCCCTTTGAGGAGCCGTGCCGCAGCATTTTGAACTAATTTCAAGCGTGAGATGCATATCTGATGGACACCGATATATATAAGGCTAAGTGTTACAAGCAACTAGATTCTATATTAACACTATTAATATATTTTCTTAGTGATAGTAAGCTATTTGCACTTAGTGTAAATATCATCTAAGTTTATAGACCATATTAAAGTAGCAGTTCTTTGCAATATGTGTAGTAATTACATGTGATTTATACTTTTTGACAGAGACATACTATTTACACCTCAGTGTTGTTGTACATTAACAGGACGCAATTATAACATTGAGTGTAAAGATTATATTTATTAAAATTATTAAATGGAAGCCACCTTAATGTGACAATAAAAGCCCTCCCTACAAGGCACGCTATTTGTATGAATAGACACTCCGTATATATAAAGTTACAATAATCTAATCGTGATGTTACAAAAGCATGCATAACAGATTTCTTAGCAGACAAAAAGGGCTTAACTTTGGCTAAAAGGATGGTCAAAACAGGACTTAACCCCAGCACTGCTTCTCATATGTCAGGCTGATTCTGAACACAGGTGCTACTGTAAAGTCATGAGTACTGCCATCATTTGAACCAAACAAGATCATTTCGGTCTTGCTCTCCTTAAAGTTCACTTCAAAATGAAAATCTCATCCAAGATGTTCCTGTCTTTCTTTCTTCAGTGGAAAAGAAATGAAGTTTTTTGAGGAAAACATTCCAGGATTTTTCTCCATATAATGGACTTTAATGGGAACCAACGTTTGAAGGTCCAAATCAATGCAGTTTTAGAGGAAGGGCTTCAGAGGCTCTGTACCATCCCAGAGGAATAGGGTCTGATCCAGAGAAACCATACTTGGGGTGGTTGCTAGGGTACCCAGGGTGGTTGCTATGTGGTTGCTACGGTATTCAGGGTAGTTAGTAGGGTGTCGCCATGCATTACAGTGTTAGCGATTTATAGATTTTGAAATTTTATCCTCAGAATAATAATAAAAAGCTTAATTGGTAGATCAGTAAGTTGGCCTTTTCAAGCCAACTTAATATTAATGAAGCTTTAGTAAATAATAGTGTGAATGACACGTATGCAGCTGGGTTATTATCCTTAACTAAAACTATTTAAAACATTTCTGTTATTTAAAATAAAGCTGAAATGAGAATAAATCGGTTACCGTTTACTTAAAGTATGTGAATATTATAATGCATTTTAACTTTGGTTATAATTACTTATTAAAAGAGATAATGCATTATAACTTACATAAAGAATACCTTTATAATGCATTATAACTTACATAATGAATACCTTTATAATGCATTATAACTTACATAAAGAATACCTTTATAATGCATTATAACTTACATAATGAATAACTTTGGTAACACTTTAAAATAAGGTTTCATTAGTTAGCATTAGTTAACATGAACTAATAATGAGCTGCACTTATAAAGCGTTATTTATCTTTGTTAATGTTAATTTTAACATTTACTTATGCATTATTAAAATCTTGTTAACATTAGTTAAAGCACTGTGAACTAACATGAACACACCATGAACAGCTGTATTTATATTAACTAACGTTAACAAAGATTAACTAATGCTGAACAGAGGTGTTGTTCATGGTTAGTTCATGTTAACTAATGCATTAACTAATGTTAACTAATACAACCTTATTGTAAAGTGTTACCATAACTTTATAATGCATTATAACTTACATAATGAATACCTTTATAATGCATTATACAGAAAGGCTTTAAGTAAAGTGTTACCAAAATATCTAGTTAGTTGGAAAACTTGAAATGTTTCCTTGGAAATAAACGGTTCAAGTTGAAGCACTAAACTTATTAACTGGAAATAAAATACAAAAACTGAAATAAAAATAAATTAAACATAAATTGCAGTATTAAAAAATAACAATAGCAATAATAATAATAATGAAACTAAAGTAAACTTAAAATTAGCATGAAAATAAAAGCTGATTCAAAATATTAATAACACTATAAAAACTAAACTATTCAGAGAGGTTAGCTAATCATAACCACAGAATGGAATATAGTAGTTGCAATAAAACATATTGTGACCATAATATCAAAGTAATAAAAAAAAAAACAAAATGATTTATTTTTTTTCCCAAAAAACTTTTACTAAAAGTACTGGGAGGGAGATATTAAATGTAGAATACATTTCCGTCCAGCCAGCACTGCAGCACTTTGAGGCAGGGATAGACATGAGAGTTCATCTGTGAGAAGAATCTGAGGCTTTCGGGTGTAATGTTGTGCTTTGATCTAGCGCTGGTCCTGTGGGCTTTATCTGGGGCTCGACCCGCCCGTGTGTGTGTGTGTGTGTGTGTGTGTGTGTGTGTGTGTGTGCCTTGCCTTCTCCACACTGCAGCGGATTGGACGGCTAAAGAAGCTTATCTCCTCTGAGCTGGGCTCGGCTCGTCTCAGACCCCTCCCACATCCGCATCTTATCCCACTGCCAGTCTTTAACCTCGCTCTCATTATGAGCAAACCACGGCTTAATGTCAGGAATACAGGCCAGTTTCCCGTTTCGGATGTGCCATGCAAGTTTCATCTGTTCTATGAAAGCTATATATATTTAAACACATACACTGCTGTTCAAAAGTTTAGGGTATGATTAAAACAAAAAAAAGAAATTAATGCTTTTATTCAGGAATGTAACAATAAAGGCACTGACATTTACAGTCTTACAAAATATTAATATTTCCAGCCTAGAAAAAAAAAAATTGTTTTATTTGTAATAATAACGCAATGAAACATGCCAAGTTGTGAAGACATCGTTTTTGGCGAACACATGAAAAAAAACCCAATGAAATATTAATAGCTTATTATGTTGTAGTCATTATTTGCGTTTTCCTGAGCTTTATGCTTATTTCTTTTTTTGCATAGTAAAATTAAAACCTGCTTCTGTAGTTTGCCATTTTTTGCCAAATAATTTTGTCAGATAAATAATAGTTTTTGTTTTTGTTCTTCCCAAATATATATAAAAAAATCTAATATATTTTTCTCATGTTTTGATTTTAATTAAACTTGTTTGGTCATTTAAAAACAAATTATTATCATAAAAGATATTCATTTTTGAACGCTTTATTTGAATGTGTGATTGTTACAGTGTAATTATATTTAAGTACTGAGTAATAATAATGAACTACATGTACTTACTCTAGGGTTAGGGTTCGGTTTAGTGTTAGTTGCATGTAATTATGCATACTTATAGCTAATTAAGTTCAGTTCATTCGGTCCAGATCAGTTCAGGTTTGCTCAGCTTTCTAGAATGGAAAGGTGCCTGTTGCACAGAGTGACTCGTGTCTCTGTTTGGCCATTAAATGTGACATCACTTCCTGTGAAGGGCTGATCCGTTGGGATGTGCTGGAGGTCAGGTCAGTGCTGGACGGGACGGGTGAGGGGGTTTGTCTCTCAGTAAGCCCGTGACTCAGACTGGATTTGAAGCGGTGATCTCACTGAGGCCTTTTATTGGGATATAAACTCCTCAGTGTGCCCTTCTTAAGAAATACATGCAATATGTGGTCTCTTTTCTGAACCGCTTCTACATAAGAGAATGTGTTTGATCCAAAGACATGCCTGAAATAAATGTTGTGTGTGTTCAGGCTCAGATAACCTGGCGCGCTTTGGTGGTCTGGAGAGTCTGGTGGAGAGTGGCGTTCTGGACGACACCTGGGACGACAAAGCCAGCAACAGGATGAGCACCATCCGCTTCATGGAGGACGACGATGATGAGGATGATGAAGAGGTGAGGAAGAAGGAGGCTCTGCTAAATGATGCATATCAAAAAGCTCATTTACAGACAATAGATCCTTCACCATATTGAATTTTACAAAGATGAAAACAAGGCTGTGATTGATAGACACGTTCAAACCATATACGATAACTATAAAGTTTTAATAATCCTTACAATTCTGAGATTAGGGACGTTCACACCATTACCATAATATGAAGGACAATGACACAGAAGAATGATATTGTTGAAATCACTTTCAGAATGATTTTTCCAGCCGAGTGATAAAAACATTAACAGCCAGAAATATATGTCAGCATTATACATTTGCAAAGTTATTGGCCTGTATGAAAAATGAGGAAGAAAAAATTCTAATAATATTTTCATTATGTTTACGAGCAATACAACCTCTGAACGAATGACACACATCAGTTTAACTCGTCCCTTACCATTGACTGAATTTTCTGGATTTTCTGAATTCAGTTATACGGTAGGGGGCGCTATTCCACATCTTCTTACACAATCTCCTGATCAAAACTCAGGCGAAGAAGCAGAAAATGGTGCTTTTTTTACATTCAAGTGTTGATAAAAAAAAAAAAAAAAGAATGCATGAAGCTAGAATAAATCGATCATGTTTGGAGCCCTAGAGTATATGATTAATCTAAACGCCTCTGATTGGCCACTGCATTCATAAGCTCAACAGAAATGTGTGTGATTAATCATAACGCTCAACGGTCAAAGTTATTAAGTCAGGAGTAGACGGTGATTTTCTGTCTTTTGTTCTTTTAATGAATATGACAGCAGCAGGTTTATTAGGCTACTGTCACTTTAAGTGTGTATGCACGGATCCAATATACTGGTAGGAACAATATACTGTAAAACACATGTGCTGTTATTGAAGTGATACGGGTAAGGTTAGGGCAGGTTTAAGGGTGGATTAAGAGGTCAACAGTGTGAGTATAGATTAGATTAAGGGTAGGTTTAGAGCTAGGTTCAAGTTTAGCACCTATTTAGTGTGTACATCCAGAACAGGGCTGTAAAATAAAGTGCTACCGCTAGTTTTTAAACACTAGTTCAATGTAAAAACATGCATGTACTCATTGTTTTGCCTCTTGATTTCGGACCCTGGTGCAGTGTATGCAAGCTATGTAGAAATAGAGTTTATAATGGGATGTTTTAGGGGTGTTGAATTGAATCAATGCTGTAATAGACCATAATCAATTATAGCCTACTTGCGTTTTCGCTTCTTGCGCTAGCATAAAAAGGTTGAGGGAGGCAAGAAACAAAAGTGTGTAGTAAAAAAATGCATCCACTATTTTAACATGAACAGTGTGTGAGAAGGCTGTCATGATGGGCAGTGGTGAATTACAGATAAATCAAATAACACTCTCTAAAAAATGCTGGATTGTTTTAACCTATGTTTGGTCACAGATGAACAAACCCAACGGCTGGTTTACATTGGTATACATTTTTAATCCCAGTGGTTGGTTTATTTATTTATTTACATTTTAATCCCAATGGTTGGTTTATTTATTTATTATTTTATTTTTAATACCAACGGTTGGTTTAAATTTTTACATTTTTAATCCCAATGGTTGGTTTATTTATTTATTATTTTATTTTTAATACCAACGGTTGGTTTAAATTATTTTTTTTTATTTTTTTTCCAACGGTTGGTTTATTTTATTTTTTTGCATTTTTATCCCAACGGTTGATAATTTTTTTAAAAACATTTTTAATCCCAGCATGTGGTTTAATTTTTTTTTTTTACATTTTTAATCCCAACTTTTGGTTTAAATTGTTTACACTTTTAACCGTTTCATATGGTCTTTAAATGCCTTGAAGGCTGTCATGTTGGGCAATGGCACATTGAACGATCTCTTCCATCTTTCTTTTTCTCTCCGTTTCTCAGAGAACGCTGCTTCGACGGGCCACTCCTCACCCCGGCGAGCTCAAGAACATGAAGAAGGTGGCCGAGAACATCCGAAAGGACATGAACGCTGCCAAAGGCCTGGATTCCAACAAAAACGAGGTCAATAATGCTGTGGAGCGAGTGACCACCACGTCTGTGTGACCGCTTTATCTCCGAGATGTCTCTTCCCCAATGTGTCTCTCCCTGAAGCCCCTGCAGAGCCATTCCTCACTGTTTTCTCCCAGGGGCTGAGCTCCCTCATGCTGTCCTGGGACCACCAGAGCCCCGTTTTCCAGCCCTGCTATGCTCATCTGTGTCAGGGACGAGGTGCCTTCTTTTCTAAAGACCTCCAGAGCAATAACCTGCAAAGGAATGCACGTTTTACTCTTCAAATCCAGTGCTTTTCGTTTGGTTTTCTGACACAAAATAGGTAGTTGCACTACAAGTCTTAGTGGATTCTTTAATATAGAAATATGAATTTTATATATATAAATATATATATGCTCTATTTTTTTATTTTGGAAACACTGGGTGCATTTCCTTCTTTCGGTGACACACGGAGCCCAGGCATTTTTGGACCTACTGATTTTAAAAATTCTTGTATAGTTGCTTGTGAATATTGATCCTTTTATACATGTGGCAGCTCAGGTGGTGTCAATTTTATAAACAAACACACACACACATACACAGTTTCTTAATCAATGAACTTTCCCATCGCTTGGACTTCATTGCAGAGCTCAAAAGCATTCGAACAAAGCGACGGATTTGACACGTCGTAGGCGGTTCATTCCTATCTGAACGTGAGGAGGCAGCTCTGTGTTTCATTACCAGGTGTTTCTTCATAACCCATTGTGTGTAAAGATGTTTTATACTAAAAGTCAATAAGGGCTAATGCGGTTCCTGAAACACTCCGTCATCTGTCCGACAGACCTGCACTGTGCTTTATCACCGTAATAGTCCTTCTGCTGCAGCTCAAATGTGCTTCCAGCTTTGTAAAAGCAGGTACAATACAGCTCTTTTGTAAGTAAGGTAAGGGTAGTTTTATCTCTAGCTTTGGTTTAGGTGAGCAGGTTTTCCCTCCAAGTGCCAGAATGCACTTTTACAAGCAACGCTATCATTTTTTTTTTTTTTATATATATGTATGGTACACTACGGACTTCATTTTACATTGTATGTTTTCATTTGTATTCCAAGAAAGACAGATTTGGTTTTTAATGTTGATTTTTATCTCTTTGTAAATGATGAAGCTGCACAGGAAACGATCTTAAGCAGGCGCTGTTTCTGGGCCAGTACGTTTATGATTTTAACCACTGAAATAATAAAATGACTTTATGAAAGAAAAGGTTATGGTTTGTTATTTATAAGCAGATTTAACATTAATCGAAACCCCTACAGATGTTTTGCCACTGCTTTTGTTCTTTAATTTTGTCATTGCTTATTTGGGTAACAATTTATTTTGATGGTCCTTTTTGAACATTCTGTTGACTATAAGTAACATTGCACCTATATGTCAACTAACTCTCATTAGAGTATTAGTAGACTATCTGCTTAATATCTGCTAACATTTTATTCTAATGGTCTTTCAACAGACATCCTACTGACTATTAGTAACTTTGCAACTACTTGTCACCTTATTCTAACCCTAACCCTACCAGTCTACTGAAACTCTACTAACACTCGAATGATATTTAGTGGACACGTAGGTGCACGGCTACTTATAGTCAACAGAATATGTTAAAGGGACCATCAAAATAAAGTGAAACCCTTAGTTATTTTTTTATTTTCTTAGTGTTTTTCTATCAGTGATTTGTTACCTCCAGCTTCCGCCCACTGTTTGTCCACCCTTGTTTCCTCTCCTCGCATGTGCTGCTTTTTCTGCATTATTTCAAGTGAACATTTTGTTGTCAATGTACACATTTCTTTTCAGATTCAGACAAGCGGTTCGTTCTGTTGCTGAAACACTGCACACTGAACCCACTCAGGGCTCGACGTTAACACTTGTGCGAGACAAGTGAATTTTTTGAAGGGGCAAGTGAAAGAGAATTGATCTTGCCCTACCGGACAAGCATCCTGATTAAAAGGTCAAAAAAAAAAATCACCAAAACGCGAGAATGATTATCCATTCTTTTAGTTAAAGTGGCTATTGATAGTGGATACCCCGCTAGAAATGTTACGTTTTCAGAACGTCCCTGCTAGTGTCATAGCCTAGTAACGTTTCCAGAACGTTTTCAGAATGTCCCTGCTAGTGTCATAGCCTAGTAATGTTTCCAGAACGTTCTGAGATGGTCATGATGGATTGAGGGATGTTATTTGGCGGACCTTCATGGAACATTCAGGATGTTCTCAGAACGTTTAAGGGACAATATTTTATTTGAAAATTTGATGTTCCCAGAACGTCCCGCTGGTGTCAAGGACGTCGCCTGGTAAAGTTCCCAGAAAGTTCAGAGACAGTCACGATGTGGAGTTCTTTAAAGGGTTCGGGATGTTAATTGGCGGACCTTCATAGAACATTCACAACGTTCTGAGAATGTTTAGGGCAGTGTTTCCCAACCACGATCCTGGAGGCACACCAACACTGCACATTTTGCATGTCTCGCATTTTGAATGCTTTCAGAACGTGTGTGTGAATCAATGTACACTGGGCTGCTTTGCAAATGAGTGTCAGTAAAACACTGGATTTGCACAAAAGTTGCTTCTCAAAGATGGATCAATACCATCTCTTCATGATCCAACTTCATATCCAGAACACATAAGTACTGCACTTTATAATGTGTGTGTTTGCAAATTGCCTTTCTGAATGTGCTAATGTGGCTAAAGCTACCAGTGTCTCTTACTGTTCACAGAGACCAGAGCGTGTTATTTTTAGCCTAAAAATGCTCACAACAGTACAATTCAGAAGCACACTTTTATTATTACTTAAAAGTAAAACTAATGACATAGTTGTGATCTCTGTAAATACAGAGATAATGGTAACTTTAGCCAAATTAGCTGTCTTTATAAAATATAACGTGCGGTACTTACATGTTCTGAATATGAAGATGGACAAACAGTTGGTATTGATCCATCTTTGAGATGCAACTTTTGTGCAAATCCTGTGCTTTACTGACCCTCATTTGCAAAGCAGCCCTGTGTACATTGATTCACACAAACATGTTCTGAAAGCATTCAGTAAACGTGATGGAAGGACCTAAAAAGGACCAAAAAATAACATTGGTTGGTCCCCTAAAGGTCATTATGGGAATGCAATGTTGAGATCACTGCACTGAACAAGATATTTCAGTGCAGTCCCAAATGAAACGTCCCCATCTGACTAACAGGAAACCGTTAGAGAACGTTCTGTTAATGTCCCAAATGTCCTCTTTGAAACGTTGCTATGTGACCATAGAATAACCTAAATGGAACATCTCCCTAATGTCATATCAGGGATGTTATTATACAGTCATGGCCAAAAGTTAAGTATTAAAATTAAGAAAATTAAGTATTTCTCACAGAAAAGTATTGACATTACACATGTTTATTTCCTTTGTGTGTATTGGAACAACAACAAAAAACAGATGAAAAAAAAGTAAGTTTGACATAATTTCACACAAAACTCCAAAAATGGGCCGCATAAAATTATTAGCACCCTTTCAAAATTGTGGATAAATAAGTTTGTTTCAAACATGTGATGTCCCTTTGAACTCACCTGGAGCAAGGAACAGGTGTGGGCGATATAACAATAACACCTGAAAGCAGATAAAAAGGAGAGAAGTTGACTCAGTCTTTGCATTGTGTGCCACACTAAGCATGGAGAACAGAAAGAGGAGAAGTGAACTGTCTGAGGACTTGAGAACCAAAACTGTGGAAAAATACCAACAATCTCAAGGTTACAAGTCCATCTCCAGAGATCTAGATGTTCCTTTGTCCACAGTGCGCAACATGATTAAGAAGTTTGCAACCCATGGCACTGTAGCTAATCTCCCTGGACGTGGACGGAAGAGAAACATTGCTGAAAGTTTGCAATGCAGGATAGTCCGGATGGTGGGTAAGCAGCCCCAAACAAGTTCCAAAGAAACTCAAGCTGTCCTGCAGGCTCAGGGTGCATCAGTGTCAGCGTGAACTATACGTCGACATTTGAATGAAATGAAACGCTATGGCAGGAGACCCAGGAGGACCCCACTGCTGATAGAGCTTTCTGGTAAAGCATATCATTCTACTGTTTACTGAAAAGGGAATGAAGCCTACAAAGAAAAGAACTGAGTACCTACAGTCAAATAAGGTTCAAATATGTTTTGGGGTTGTTTTGCTGCCTCTGGCACTGGGTGCAAGGCATCAAAATAATTCTGCATTGTTTATCCTTTTGATCTTTTACTTTAAAAATTCACAAAAATCTAACCTTTCATTGGAGTAAAATAATTGAAAATGGGGGGTAAATCACATTATGAAATAAATGCTTTTCTCCAAAACACGATGGCCATAATTATTGGCACCCTTTTATTAAATACTTTTTACAACCTCCTTTTCCCAAGATAACAGCTCTGAGTCTTCTCCTCTAATGCCTGATGAGTTTGGAGAACTCCTGATAAGAGATCAGAGACCATTCCTCCATACTGAATCTCTCCAGATCCTTCAGATTCCCAGATCCATGTTGGTGCTTCTTCTCTTCAGTTCAGTCTCTCGTTCTCTATAGGGTTCATGTCAGGGGACTGGGATGGTCATGGCAGAAGCTTCATTTTGTGCTCAGTGACACATTTGTGTGTTCATTTTAATGTTTGTTTTGGATCATTGTCCTGATAGAAGATCCAACCACGGCCCATTATAAGATTTCTAGCAGCGGCGGTCAGGTATTGATTTTTTATCTGCTGATATTTGCTAGAATCCATTGTGTCTGAACAAGATGTCCAGGACCTCCAGCAAAAAAATAGGCCCTCAACGTTAAAGATCCAGCTGTATTTTTAGCTGTGGGCATGGGGTACTTTTTATCCCTGTTTGCATCAAACCCTTCTGGTGGATTTGCTGCCAAAAAGCTCTTTTTATAGAACCAGGTCCCGTCTGAAGTTCCAGTCGTGTCTGACACTGAATATGCTGGAGTTTGTTTCTAGATGAGCGACAATGATTTTTCTTGAATCCCTCCCAAACAACATGTGGGGATGTAGGGGTTGTTTGAAATTATTTTTTCTGACCCCAAGACTCAACTAATCTCTGTGATTCTCCATCTGTAATCCATGGAGATTCTCTGTCCACTCAAACTCTCCTCCTCGCCATGCGTTAGAATGACATACACACACGTCCTCTTCCAGTCAGATTCATAACATCTTTAACTGATTGGAACTTCTTAATTATTTCCCTGATGATGGAACTGGGGATTTCAATGCTTAAGCTCTTTTCCTACAGCCACTTTCTACTTTGTGAAGCTCAACAATCTTTTGCTGTACATCAGAACTATATTCTTTGGTTGTATTTATTGTGATGAATGATTAAGGGAATTTGGCCTCTGTGCTTCCTTATATTTATACTCCTGTGAAACAAGACGTCATAGCTGGACAATATCATGTTCCTTGTCACCCTGGTGTGCTAAAAAATGTCAATATTAATGGAAATATACAACCCCAAATCAGAAAAAGTTGGGACAGTATGGAAAACGCAAATAAAAAACAAAAGAAGTGATTTCTAAATTTACTTTGACTTGTATTTCATTGCAGACAATATGAACACAAAATATTTCATGTTTTGTCTGGTCAACTTCATGTCATTTGTAAATATGCATCCTTTCCTGTCATTCAGACCTGCAACACATTTCACAAAAAGTTGGGACAGGAGCAATTTAGGGCTAGTAATGAGGTAAAATGGTTAAATAATGATGTGATTTGAAACAGGTGATGTCAACAGGTGATTGTAATTATGATTTCGTACAAAAAAGCAGCATCCAATAAAGGTCTAATCCTTTAGGAGCAAAGATGGGCAGAGGATCGCCAGTTTGCCAACAAATACGTGAGAAAATTATTGAAATGTTTAAAAATAATTTTCCTCAAAGATAGATAGGAAGAGATTTGGATATTTCACATTCAACAGTGCATAACATAATTAAAAGATTCAAGGAATCTGGAGGAATTTCAGTACCTAAAGGACAAGGGCGTCTAAGCTGAACAACCGTGATCTCCGATCCCTCAGGCGGCACTGCATCAAGAATCGTCATTCATCTATAAGCGATATCACCACATGGGCTCAGGACTACTTTGGCAAACCTTTGTCAAGTACCACAATACGTAGTTACATCCACAAATGCCAGTTAAAACTGTACTGTGCCAAAAGGAAGTCCTATGTTAACAGTGTCCAGAAGCGCCGTGTGCTCCGGACCAAAGAAGAAAAGGATCATCCAGACTGTTACCAGCAACAAGTCCAAAAGCCAGGGTCTGTCATGGTATGGGGTTGTGTCAGTGCCCTTGGCAAAGGTAACTTGCACTTCTGTGAAGGCACCATTAATGCTGAAAAGTACATAGAGATTTTGGAGCATAATATGCTGCCTTCAATAAGACATCTTTTCCAGGGACGTCCATGCATATTTCAACAAGACAATGCAAAACCACATTCTGCACACATTACAGAGTCCTGGCTGCGGAGGAAGAGGGTACGGGTCCTTGACTGGCCTGCCTGCAGTCCTGACCGGTCTCCAATAGAGAATGTGTGGCCACGAAGACCCCGTACTGTTGCCCACCGTAAGACTTGTTTGCAGGAAGAATGTGACAAAACTACACCTGAAACACTTAATCACTTGGTGTCTTCAGTCCCTAAACGTCTTTAAAGTGTTGTGAAAAGGAATGGCAACATTACAAAGTGGGAAATGCTTTACTGTCCCAACTTTTTTTTAAATGTGTTGCAGGTCTGAATGACAGGAAAGGATGCATATTTACAAATGACATGAAGTTGACCAGACAAAACATGAAATATTTTTGTTCATATTGTCTGCAATGAAATACAAGTCAAAGTCAATTTAGAAATCACTTCTTTTTTTTTTTTTTTGCATTTTCCATACTGTCCCAACTTTTTCTGATTTGGGGTTGTACTTCAGAGATATTTTACTCATAAAAAATTCTAGGGGTGCCAACAATTGTGGCCAATGTGTTTTGGAGAAAAGCATTTATTTCAGAATGTGATTTACTCCCCATTTTCAATTATTTTACTTAAATGAAAGGTTAGATTTTTGTGAATTGTTTAAATAAAAGATATATTTCGCCTTCAGAACTGCCTTAATTCTACGTGGCATTGATTCAACAAGGTGCTGAAAGCATTCTTTAGAAATGTTGGCCCATATTGATAGGGTAGCATCTTGCAGTTGATGGAGATTTGTGGGATGCACATCCAGGGCACGAAGCTCCCGTTCCACCACATCCCAAAGATGCTCTATTGGGTTGAGATCTGGTGACTGTGGGGGCCATTTTAGTACATGAACTCATTGTCATGTTCAAGAAACCAATTTGAAATGATTTGAGCTTTGTGACGGTGCATTATCCTGCTGGAAGTAGCCATCAGAGGATGGGCACATGGTGGTCATAAAGGGATGGACATGGTCAGAAACAATGCTCAGGTAGGCCGTGGCATTTAAACAATGCCCAATTGGCACTAAGGGGCCTAAAGTGTGCCAAGAAAACATCCCCCACACCATTACACCACCACCACCAGCCTGCACAGTGGGAACAAGGCATGATGGATCCCTGTTCTCATTCTGTTTATGCCAAAATTCTGACTCTACCATCTGAATGTCTCAACAGAAATCGAGACTCATCAGACCAGGCAACATTTTTCCAGTCTTCAACTGTTGCTGCATACCTCGGTTGTAACGAGTGGTTATTTCAGTCAAAGTTGCTCTTCTATCAGCTTGAATCAGTCGGCCCATTCTCCTCTGACCTCTAGCATCAACAAGGCATTTTCTCCCACAGGACTGCCGCATACTGGATGTTTTTCCCTTTTCACACCATTCTTTGTAAACCCTAGAAATGGTTGTGCGTGAAAATCCCAGTAACTGAGTAGATTGTGAAATACTCAGACCGGCCCGTCAGGCACCAACAACCATGCCACTCTCAAAATTGCTTAAATCCCCTTTCTTTCCCATTCTGACATTCAGTTTGGAGTTCAGGAGATTGTCTTGACCAGGACCACATCCCTAAATGCATTAAAGCAACTTCCATGTGATTGGTTGATTAGATAACTGCATTAATGAGAAATTGAACAGGTGTTCCTAATAATCCTTTAGGTGAGTGTATATTTAAAACAATCTCATTCGTCATTATATTATTTAATGCAGTTGCAAGTAATTTCAGTGTAAATTATTTTAATTATTATTCTAATTTAATTTATTGATCATATTTAAGAAATTAAAATGAAAGATGAAGCAATCATTTAATAAGATTAAGGATAAAATATCACAAATATGCAGATTTAAATATATTAAAACTGATTGAACACTGATGAGAATATTGCTTATTATATTTACAACACAAAACATCCTATTTTTTTCCGGACAAGCTCGTTTTTTTACTCAGACAAGTGAATGACCGACCCAAAGGACAAGCAGATGAAAATGCTTAATGTCAGCCACTGTATGAGTATAGTATAGATACACGCCCTACATATGATACAGGAAGTTAATCCATACTTTTGTCATGTTGCTGATTCTATATTCCAGATGTCCATATTTATGGAAACTTTGCTCACATTAGGGTCCAATTCTTATTAACTACACTCAAAAAAATGGAATACAATTTGTAAAATTATAACCTAAACCATTTGTGTTGGGACTACATTAATTATTTATGTTGCATTGACTGAAACTGAGCAGTGTATTTCTAGTTCCCAGCATGCTTTGCATAGGGAGAGATCAGGAGAGTAAATGTTGAAATGAAGTGCAGTTTAATGTGTTTTTCAGTAAAGGGGAAGACCTGTTAAAGTTTGATGTTATTTGACTTTTTAAAGTTGTGTTATGTTGTGTTGATTTTTGAGGTTACCATTATGGTGAAGTGTAGACCTTGTGGTTAGGTTGTGCTGTTCTCAATGAGCTGTGCTAATGCCAGTAATGAGACATGTTTTACTTAATCATTATGTGCATACATAATTACATTTTGTGGAAAAGTTTTCCTTAATTTAGTTAAGTTCGTTCAGCAGCTTTTTGTGTGTGTAACTATTAACTACAACTTTTGGCTCAATAAACTCCTAATGACTGCTTATTAATAGTTAGTAAGGTAGTCATTAAGTTTGGGTATTAAGGGATGTAGACTATGATCATGCAGAATAATATGTGCTTTATAAGTACTAATAAACAGATAATATCCTAGTAATTTGCAACTAGTTAACAGTAAGAGTTGGACCCTAAAATAGTGTTACTGAAACTTCTATGTTAAATAAAAATGATGTGCTGCAGATGTCATTATACACCAATGTTTTATGGTTTCTGTTCACCAAGCCTGCATTAAATTTACAGTAAGGACATTTGATAATGTTACAAATGACTTTCAGTTTCAAATGCATGCTGTATAACTTTGTTCATGTTAGAATCCTTACACACGTCAATGACAGATGTGCTGAACTTAAAAAAATAATAATAATCATAACATGCCTTTTGTAGCTCTATTCAAAGGTCTGATTGTAGGACATTTCTCATCGATCACAGAGTTCCCAACAGCTTCGATTCATCCATCCGTAACAGTCTTTTGCTATCGTTTATCATCTGCCCTCGCTGGTGTTATTTGCGGGTGTCAGCTGTGTCTTCTTCTCTTCACTGTTTGACATGTCCTGCTCAGTCACGCTGAGCTCCAGTGAAGCGTGTGTTTCTCAGATCAGTCTGTGATGTGCTTGTGCAGCAGGGTTTCCACGTCTCACTCTGTGCTCGTTAGATTCGCTTTCTTTTATTTATTTCAAGACTCAACTGCAATTCATTCTCTCAAAAGAAAGAACTGAGTTTCTAGAGAACTGTTTTTCTCTCTGTCACAGAAGTAGGGGAAGATGCTCTCTTGAAGAAGTGTGCTTTTTCTGCTAAATTGACTCAATAATGTTGCATATAATTAAGTGTCAAAATACTAAACCAAATATTATATGTTAATTTATGCATTTGGATAATTGAATAATTGGTTTGGAACAATGGAACGGTTGGTTTAATTGGTTTAATATAGTGCACTGTCTGATTGTTCCCTATCCCCTATATAGTGCACTGTCTGATCGTTCCCTATCCCCTATATAGTGCACCGCCTGATCGTTCCCTCATCCCCTATATAGTGCACTGTCTGATCGTTCCCTGTCCCTATATAGTGCACTGTCTGATTGTTCCCTATCCCCTTTATAGTGCACGCCTGATCGCTCCTATCCCCTATATAGAGCACTGTCTGATCGTTCCCTATCCCCTATATAGTGCACAGGCTGATCATTCCCTGTCCCCTATATAGTGCACTGTCTGATTGTTCCCTATCCCCTTTATAGTGCACCGTCTGATCGTTCCCTATCCCCTATATAGAGCACTGTCCGAATCATTCCCTATCCCCTATATAGTGCACTGTCTGATTGTTCCCTATCCCCTATATAGTGCACAGGCTGATCGTTCCCTTTCCCCTATATAGAGCACTGTCCGAATCATTCCCTATCCCCTATATAGTGCACTGTCTGATTGTTCCTATCCCTATATAGTGCACAGGCTGATCGTTCCCTTTCCCTATATAGTGCACCGTCTGATCGTTCCCTATCCCTATATAGTGCACTGTCTGATTGTTCCCTATCCCCTATATAGTGCACAGGCTGATCGTTCCCTTTCCCCTATATAGAGCACTGTCCGAATCATTCCCTATCCCCTATATAGTGCACTGTCTGATTGTTCCCTATCCCCTATATAGTGCACCGTCTGATCATTCCCTATCCCCTATATAGAGCACTGTCTGAATCATTCCCTATCCCCTATATAGTGCACTGTCTGAATCATTCCCTATCCCCTATATAGTGCACCGTCTGATCGTTCCCTATCCCCTATATAGTGCACTGTCTGAATCATTCCCTATCCCCTATATAGTGCACTGTCTGATTGTTCCCTATCCCCTATATAGTGCACTGTCTGATCGTTCCTATCATCCCCTATATAGTGCACTGTCTGATCGTTCCCTATCCCCTATATAGTGCACCGTCCTGATCATTCGCTATCCCCTATACAGTGCACTGTCTGAATCATTCCCTATCCCCTATATAGAGCACTGTCTGAATCATCCTATCCCCTATATAGTGCACCGTCTGATCATTCCCTATCCCTATATAGAGCACTGTCTGAATCATCCCCTATCCCCTATATAGTGCACCGTCTGATCATTCGCTATCCCCTATACAGTGCACTGTCTGAATCATTCCCTATCCCCTATATAGTGCACCGTCTGATCGTTCCCTATCCCCTATATAGTGCACTGTCTGAATCATTCCCTATCCCCTATATAGTGCACCGTCTGATCGTTCCCTATCCCCTATATAGTGCACTGTCTGAATCATTCCCTATCCCCTATATAGTGCACCGTCTGATCGTTCTCTATCCCCTTTATAGTGCACAAGTGAGCGATTTCAGCCACAGCTTCAGCGTCTGTTTATAATGTAGGGGGCGGGGCTTCAGATTCTAGAGAGCATTTGATTGGACAGAAAATCAGATGAGAAGCTGAAGTGCAGAGTGATGTCATCAAAATCATTGATCCATATTGGTGGAAGTGAGGGAGTGTAAGTTTTAACTCTTATATCTTCTAAATGTGAATTATCATTGTTTTAGATCCGCAGTAAAGTATTAAATTGAATATGGATATTCATAAAATGAATTATTATTACCGACATACTGAAATGCTATTTAAACGTCAACATAACATTTTAGAATACTGATCCATCATTAATGAATAACTTCACAGGAACAAGTGAATAATGCATTAGTAACTACTATTAACTAACAAGAAACTCTGATTGAGGAATTAGTAAGTAATAGCACTCAGTTGAATGTGGTAGTTCACGATTAGCTAATTAATATTTGTTCATATACAGTCGGTACGGAAAGTATTCAGACCCCCTTAAATTTTTCACTCTTTGTTATATTGCAGCCATTTGCTAAAATCATTTGTTCTTTTTTTTCTCATTAATGTACACACAGCACCCCATATTGACAGAGAAACACAGAATTGTTGATATTTTTGCAGATTTATTCAAAAAGAAAAACTGAAATATCACATGGTCCTAAGTATTCAGACCCTTTGCTGTGACACTCATATATTTAACTCAGGTGCTGTCCATTTCTTCTGATCATCCTTGAGATAGTTCTACTCCTTCATTTGAGTCCAGCTGTGTCTGATTATACTGAAAGCCACACACCTGTCTATATAAGACCTTACAGCTCACAGTGCATGTCAGAGCAAATGAGAACCATGATGTCAAAGGAATTGCCTGAAGATGGGAGAAAGTAGTAGAAAGTCAACCATCACTGCAGCCCTCCACCAGTCGGGGCTTTATGGCAGAGTGGCCCGACAGAAGCCTCTCCTCAGTGCAAGACACATGAAAGCCTGCATGGAGTTTGCTAATGATAGTGAGAAATAAGATTCTCTGGTCTGATGAGACCAAGATAGAACATTTTGGCCTTAATTCTAAGCGGTATGTGTGGAGAAAACCAGGCACTGCTCATCACCTGTCCAATACAGTCCCAACAGTGAAGCATGGTGGTGGCAGCATCATGCTGTGGGGGTGTTTTTCAGCTGCAGGGACAGGATGACTGGTTGC
Organism: Gobiocypris rarus; assembly: GCA_023029165.1. NCBI lineage: Eukaryota > Metazoa > Chordata > Actinopteri > Cypriniformes > Gobionidae > Gobiocypris > Gobiocypris rarus. The sequence goes on along the minus strand of CM040927.1, from coordinate 1,251,319 downwards.
AATCGAGGGAAAGATGAATGCGACCTCAGACTGGGCCGAAGGTTCACCTTCCAACAGGACAATGACCCGAAGCACAGCCAAAATAATGAAGGAGTGGCTTCACAACAACTCCGTGACTGTTCTTGAATGGCCCAGCAAGATCCCTGACTTAAACCCAATTGGGCATCTCTGGAGAGACCTGAAAATGGCTGTCCACCAACGTTTACCATCCAACCTGACAGAACTGGAGAGGATCTGCAAGGAGGAATGGCAGAGGATCCCCAAATCCAGGTGTGAAGATCTTGTTGCATCTTTCCCAAAAAGACTCATGGCTGTATTAGATCAAAAGGGAGCTTCTACTAAATACTGACCAAAGGGTCTGAATATTTAGGACCATGTGATATTTCAGTTTTTCTTTTTTAATAAATCTGCAACAATGTCAACAATTCTGTGTTTTTTTGTCAATATGGGGTGCTGTGTGTACATTAATGAGAAAAAAAAAGAACTTGCATTATTTTAGCAAATGGCTGCAAAATAACAAAGAGTGAAACATTTAAGGAGGTCTGAATACTTTCCGTACCCACTGTAACTCCCAGAGAACTGGATTACTAGATACAGATTAATATTTAGGTAATGGTAACCCACTAGTAATGACTGAAGTGTTATTACATTCTTCTAAAGTAATTACTAGTTATTTGGATCAGTATTTTAAAGTGAAGATCATGGTAACACACTAGTAATTACTTGTGTTACTATCCAAAAATGTGAAAATCGAGCAAAACATGCTAGTAATATGTTAAGTTAAGCTAAAAACATTCTAAATCATGTTAGCAAAATGCTAAAACATGCTAGCAATGTTAATTCATGCTAAAACACACAAGCAACACCATGTCTGTCTGAATGTATGTCTGTATTGCCTTCCAAACCTTTAAGCTTTAAAGGTGCACTATGTAGGATTTTTTCAGTAAAATATCCAAAAACCACTAGGCCAGTGTTATATATTTTGTTCTTACTATATCCAAAATGTTTCCAAATATTTGTAAATTTTTTATTTGGCAGAAATGTTTTACTTTCACTGCAAGTGTCAGCGCAGCCGCCGAGCGAACGCACAGAGTAACGTCATAACATCATTTTAAACACACTTAAATGTATCTAATATGATAAACAGAGCTGCGTTACCTCATACTCATGACTGGAAAAGCGGAAATGACGCCGGTGACTGTGGCATAATAAAAGTCCCGCTGCCCGCGAGCCGTGTGTTGCGTAACAATCGCTCCAGCGGCCTCGCTCAGCTCCACAACACTCGGTCCTGCTCTGCTTCACACTAACGTTAATAACCACATCCATGAGCATGATCTCTGCCCGAGTCCTATCCTGATTCTTCCCCACCGGCTGTGAGGTGAAGACCACATGTCCCAAGATTCTGCACTCAAACATGGCACCATCAAACTACGCCTTTATTTTTGTTGCCTTGAAACTACTTTAAACCGAAAACCTTATTTTGTGGTCAAGCTTTCTTAAGCCATCAAAGTTTGTCTTTTTTTATCTAGTTACTAATGCAATTGGAAGCATGGTATATTAGATTTTTTGAAAATCATAATTTTGTACATAAGACCATTTACAAATGCATGAACATGTTAAATGGTGGTAGTTTTATTCAAACTGCACCATGCAGTAAAATGAGCATCCTAGCTAAATCCACTCAATTAGAAATTTTACAAAAGCAAATATCTTAGACAATTGTGCTTGTGATGTTTCTTTATTAATTAGTGAAGCAGCTGCAGGCTCAATAGAGCTTCATGAGCGAGTAATGATGGAAATGTAATGTTTTCTGGTCACTAAGGTAACAATCTGCAGAAAGAAACAAGTGATCTTTCTTAGAAAGGAAATTAAATACGCCAAAAGACCCTCAAGGCCGAACGCAGTGGTGATTTTATTAAGGGATGTTCTAAACTAAAACAGTTTATTAATGAATGATGATAACTGAAAATATATCCACAAGTGGAGAGTCTCTAAGTCACGCAGTCCAAGTTTTCTGCAAAACAGATGAATAGTCTATGGCCAGATTAAAGTAGGTTTTGCAGTAAATACAAATAAAATATATATTTAGAAATCTCGTGACCAGTAGATTCAGGACAACTCAAGGATACAGAATTAAATAGACAGCAACTGTATCTATCGATTTATAATTTGTGTGTTATCCCAAACACTATCTTATACAGAGGCACTGTAGATATTAATACTCTTAATTATGACTAGGATGGGCCATGTTTAAAGCCATTGTAAAATGCAGGTTATAAAATGACTATATGGTCTTCCGGACCCTAATGGTGATTGGTCAATAGAGCATGCCAGTTGAGTTATATTCCAAGTGACAGTGCTGACCTGTTCACCACGACACTGCGCAGCTCCCATAGTGCATGTTGGTACACTGGTACTTCATTTATTAAAAGCAATAAATATTATAAAAAAAAACATCTCTGTATCATAATGTGGCAAGATGGACGAACGAGCGACATGGGAGGAGCGAGTGGAGACAATTAATAACCTTTATAAACTTCGAGGTCTCGAAGTCCTCTCATGAGGGAGCTCAGAGGCATAAAAGGCCTGGTCCTCTCTTGCCCTTCACTGGTATCGCCAGCCCTTTTATGCCTCTGAGCTCCCTCATGAGAGGACTTCGAGACCGGTGTGCCTCGCTGCAGGTGACGCTCATTATCAGTCACACACCGGTCTCCACTCGCTCCTCCCATGTCGCTCGTTCGTCCACCTTGCCACACAAAATGACAGCATTTAGTGGTGAATATATTTCAAATAAAAACAAACTCTTGTACTTTATTATAAAATAAATGCACACAATATCTAATGTCTGAGCTTAATAAAAATTTGCTTTGACTTAAGAGCAGTAAAGCCAATTTTTTAATTTTGGAAACAACATTAATTTCCCAACATTAAATTACTAAGTGCACATACTATAGTAAAACCATAGTCAGTTTTGTATTTACTATGGCTTAACTATGAAACCATACTTCCCCTAAATAAGGGAACGAGACATTGCGTTCATGCCGTGTTACTATTACTCAGGGTTTATCATGAGTTTACGCTTGTTTTCAGTCAAAAGATTCTGAAACAATGTCTCTCAGTGCCGCTTTATATAGGGGGCGGACACGTCCCTATTTTGCACGCTTGAACGTCATTGGCCATTGCTAGTGCAACAGCATTATTCAATCAGGCTTCAGTGTGTCTCAGTATTCACACAATGCCGAGCGATCCAAATTTTGTTTCTAGTGTAACTTTGTTTGTTACTTGTGTCAAAATGACAACAATAGGACTTGGGAGCCCCGAATACCTCTGAAACTTCAGAAATGGCCAATTAGAATTGGTGAGTGAAATTTGCATACCATTTCCCTGCATATGGGTATACTGTATAAGGAGCGCCGTACCGGCGTACCAGGGAGGGGAAATGTGCTGTGTGCAAGCGGAGCACCTGGCCAGTAGCCCCACAGTTTACCTAATTGTATCTGACAACTGAAACTGGCTCAGCCCAGATATTATAAAATCTTGCAAAGGTGTTAGTTGTTGCCCACCCTGCCACTCTGCAAATATCTGTTAGAGAGGTGCCATTGGCTAATGCCCAGGAGGATGCCACACTCCAAAGGGGCACAGCACGTTCCCCTGTGCTTGATAAGCCTAGGCTATAATATCCACTATCCACTGGGCAAACCTCGGTTTGGAGATAGCTTTCCCCTTCTGCTGTCCCCTGAAGAAGACAAAGAGCTTCTCCAAGCTCCTGAAGCTCTGTGTGTAGTCGAGATAAATAGATGCAGTGCATTCAAGTTCACAACTTGATCCCCAAAGGGAGTAGTGGGAACCTTTGTCATGTAGCCCGGTTGGGGTCTCAGGATTATGTGAGAGCAGGGCTTGACATTAACTTTTTTGCTCACCAGCCATTGTGGTTAGTGGTTTTCCAAAGTTACTAGCCACACAGCATGTTTTGTTGGCTATATGTAAATGACCACTGTACACACTCAAATCAAGTCTACATGTATTGTATACCATGACAGATCATTAAATAGGCCTATTTAGCTCTGATAAGGCCATGCATCTAGACAGAGAAACACTAACAGTGTTAGAAAAAATAAGATTGTGTAAATATATTGTATTCTCAAGCAATATTCTCAGAGTTCTATCAGCTATGAAATATTTAAATCCAGCATATTTTGTGTATGAGCCCATACAGTGAAATGCATATTTTCAAGTGATTTGACAGTTTATTCTATATATAAAAAATTCAAAAGGTGTGCATCATACCTGACACCTAGATGAACACTTGACAGTCTGTTTTATGACTGTAAGTCATTCTCTTCAAATGCTATTGAAGTTAGAAACGAGTATACCAATGTTGTATGTAACTTGAGAGATGATCCCTAAATTTGCAAATATCGAACGTCTAACGTCAAGCCAACTTATGACAGTCACATCCAGTGATGGGAATAACGGCGTTATAAATAAACGGCGTTACTAACGGAATTATTTTTTTCAGTAACTAGTAATCAAACGAATTACTGTTTCTCCCGTTACAACGCCCTTAGCGTTACTGAGAGCGCGGCGTTACTAAAATTGAGCTTACTGATGCGGTTTCCATAGGCGTAATGCATTTTATACTGTACAAACCGTATTTTCTATCGCCCTACACTGCCCCTGCCCCTAAACCTACCCATCACAGGAGACATGCTGCATTTTTACATTTTCAAAAAACATCACTTAGTGTGATTTATAAGATGTTTTCCTCATGGGGACCCAAAAATGTCCCCACAAGGACAAGGATTTTGGATATTGCCATCTTTGTGGGGACATTTTGTCCCCATAACGTAGGGATTACCAGTCCACACACACACACACACACACACACACACACACACACACACACACACACACACAATGACGCACACGCATGCACAGTCAGCGATGGCAAGTCTAACGACTTCAAAGGTAGCTTTCGCAATCTGGAGTATAAGCGCATCTTTTCCCTCTTTGAGATGAAAGGTAAGAACGTTTATGTTACTTTTATAAGGATGTAACTCAGTTACTAACTCAGTTACTATTTGTAAGAAGTAACTAGTAACAATAACTAATTACTTTTTTTAAGTAACGTGACCAACACTGGTCACATCAGATGCGCTGTGGTTCTGCTGTGATCTTTGTTTGAAACTATTTTCACTGCTGAAATAGAACACAAACAGTCACTGTATGATGAATGAATCTCCTACGTACATCAAACGCATCTCTGATTTGATGTTTATGATGAGAGTGCAGATTTCAGTGAGTGAGAGCACCCTCTGAACAAAACTCTGGTGTTTCAGCAATGACTAATTGTCACATGCCTGTCCTGTCTCGTGTTGCACATGTGGTTTTTTGTCATGTTAGGCCATGTGCTCTGTCATTGTTAGATCCCACCCCCTTGTTATCTCATTATTGGTTTAATTTGCCCCACCTGTGTTCACTCATTCCCAGCTTGATTTCTCCCCTTTTATATACTCCTTGTGTTTGTCAGTCCTTGTCGGATCGTTGTTATGTCTACGTCTCCCGTTTCCCCGTGACCCGTTTGGTATGTGTTCAGTTCTTTTGGTTATGTGTTTTGCCCCATTGTGGGATTTTGGTTTGTGTTTATGTTTTATTTTATAATTAAATCCTTTTCCTTGCACTTGAGTCCTCGCACCAGTTTTCCTTGTGTTATACGTGACGGAACGATCCGACCACCTTGAGGACTCAGCAGAAGGAGTTTGTTTGTTTTTTTTGTGTTTTTGTTTTCGCCCGGATATGGAGCTGAACAGACAGGTACAGGTGATGCGGCAGGTAAACTCGAGGTACATCCGTCAACCGGGGGCGGGTGTAAGAGAGTTTGCCTGCCAATTCCTCAGAGAGGTGCATCACCTGTACCTAAATGAGGCAGAGAAGACATGCCTCTCAGTCCCACGGAGATCGACAAGATGGGGACCACCGGACTTTTGGGAGTTTGTGGACCGGCTGGACTCCCTTCCTCCTAGGACCCCGATTTGGAGAGCTCCGTGGGTCCGTTTTCCGGTGGTCCCAGTTCCGGTGGATCGTATTCCGGTGATCCCCATTCCGGTGGATCCTGTTTCGGTGGATCCTGTCCCCGTGGTCCGTAAGCGGAGAGGGAAAGCGCGCTCCGTGACGGTTCCGGTGGTCGCTTTTTCGGTGATCCCAGTTCCGGTGGATCGTGTTCCGGTGGTCCCTGTGCCGGTGGTCCCTTTTCCGGTGGATCGTGTTCCGGTGGTCCCTGTGCCGGTGGTCCCTTTTCCAATGGTTCGTGTTCCGGTGGTCCCTGTTCCGGTGGATCGTGTTCCGGTGGTCCCTGTTCCGGTGGATCGTGTTCCGGTGGTCCCTGTTCCGGTGGATCGTGTTCCGGTGGTCTCTGTGCCGGTGTTCTCTGTGCTGGTGGTCTCTGTGCCGGTGGTCCCAGTGCCAATGGATCGTATTCCGGTGATCCCTGTTCCGGTGGATCGTGTTCCGGTGGTCTCTGTGCCGGTCGTCCCTGCGCCGGTGGTCCCTGCGCCGGTGGTCCCTGCGCCGGTGGTCCCTGCGCCGGTGGTCCCAGTGCCGGTGGTCCCTGCGCCGGTGGTCCCTGCGCCGGTGGTCCCTGCGCCGGTGGTCCCAGTGCCGGTGGTCCCAGTGCCGGTGGTCCCAGTGCCGGTGGTCCCAGTGCCAGTGATCCCAGTGCCCCGGCCGCCTGAACCCTGTTGGCCGCCCCGGCCGCCTGAACTCTGCTGGCCGCCCCGGCCGCCTGATCTCTGCTGGCCACCCCGGCCGCCTGATATTGATGGGCCGATGGACAAGGCCATGTACCGTAAAATCCTTCCCTCAGCCAGAACACTGAGGATGGGTCGTGGATGGGTCTTCCAGAATGACAATGACCCAAAACACACGTCCAAGACAACAAAGTACTGGCTCAAGAAGAAGCACATTAAGGTCGTGAAGTCTCCTAGCCGGTCTCCAGACCTTAATCCTATAGAAATCCTGGAGGGAGCTGAAATTTCAAATTGCCAAGTGACAGCCAAGAAATCTTAATGATTTAGAGAGGATCTGTAAAGAGGAGTGGACCAAAATCCCTCCTGAGATGTGTTCAAACCTGGTGACTAACTCATGAAACGTCTTACCTCTGTGCTTGCCAGCAAGGGTTTCCTCACCAAGTACTAAGTTTTGCTTGGTGATCAAAAACTTATTTCACTCACTGAAATGCAAATAAATTTATAACCTTTATGTAATGTGTTATTTCTGGATTTTTTTTTTTTGGTTGATATTCTGTCTCTATCCATTGAAGTAAACCTACCATAAAAATGATAGACCCTTAATTTCTTTGTAAGTGGGCAAATGTAAAAAAAAACAGCTGGGGATCAAATAATTATTTTCCGCACTGTAGCTTATTTTGCCCTTTATGACAACTCTGAGGGGTACGAATTTTTGTACAACTCATCTATTTAAATTATATTAAGCCTTACATTTCTGCATAATTAAGGGAAACACACTTGAGGGAAAGGTAGATTGCCGATACTGCCGTTTTTCTGCTGTCTGTTAGTCAACCCAAGTCCCCCCTTCATTGCCCATTTTCGGTTATCTGGGAGTGACTTTTGGGCTTCAAAAATGCTCTTATTTTTTTACAGTCTATGATTTGATGACCTCAGTCTGTTTGTTCACCGCTGAGAACTGCTGGGCAAAGTATTTGATAGTGACGCCAAAGAGGCCTCCCTCATCTCAGAAAGGTTTAGCCAAAATCTCGGTGTACCACTTATTCGCCTCACCGCCGAGGGTATTGAGGGCGGAGGAGCTCGTGAAGTATGACCGGGCATTAAAAAATGCATTCCACATCCTTGCGTTGCCATGGTCATGCTCTCAAAGTAATGCACCATATTGTTCTCCCCACTAACCGAAACAGAGATTAATAAAATTAGCTTGTGTATAGAGGACACTCATTCGGCTCCACTCCTTATATATCCGTATGGGGGAGTGGCATGCAAATTTCACTCACCAAATCTCATTGGCCTTTTGTGAAGTAATAAAAGGTGTTTGACGCTTCCAAGTGCGAACCCAAAAGTACAACACAACATAGATGGGGAAACGAAGTGAAGTTACATTCAGTAACCGAAGACATTAAACCAAAGTTGATATAAAACCATGTCTAATTTCTGTAACCCCAAAATTTACCCATCCAGTATAACCCATCTAGTCTTTTATCATCTTGGTGATGGCGCTATTTTATAAAAGCAAACTCAGCTTTATGTCATATAAAAAAGCCCCCTTTTCCTGTGAAAATATGCTAGCAATCATGCTAGCAACATGGCAAAGCTAATTCATAGTAACATGCTAGCAGTGTGCTAAATCCCTTAGAAATCAAGCTGCCAAGAGTGTTTAGACACTTCTGTGTCTCATCTACAGGGGTGCAGAGCTGCTAAATCCTCTGTGAATAGCAGCAACTACGGATGGACCATTCCTGGCCTGCGCTGGGTCACGGGGAGAGAGCGTCTGTTCCCAGTCACAGCCAGCCGCAGCTCCAACCCAGAGAAAGACGCAGAGGAGTTGGAAGAGCCATCTGATGATGTAAGACCAATATGTTTATGTCTGTTTCAAAGTCAGTCTCTGTCATCTTTGGCTTGAACAAATGAATCTTCACTCATTACAGTTTCTTTTAAATGGTTAATTTGGTGCAATTTTCACAAGCAAGTTGTACATTTTCAAAACTCTTAGTAGCCTACTAATCTCACAACAGATTATCAAAAAGTACTTGAACACCTTTAATCTGAAAGGATAGCTACGATATAGATTCAGTTATATATAATACAATGCAGAACATGTGAAACTCTGGTCTAGCGCGAAACCTTATATCTGTATTATATCTTCTTTGCACCTTTTGATAACACTGGATAGCTAGTACAGACATTATGGATTTTACTGAAAGTCAGTTATGGGTAATGTGTATTTTTTTAAGCAACATCTGTAGCTTGTATTACTGTCACATCTTTATTCCATCAACAAAATTGATTTGAAACATGCATCTTGCATTATTTGCTACTAAATGAACATTTTGTTAAAGTGCCCCTATAATTCTATTTTAATGGTGCCTAATTGTTGTTTGGAGGCCTCCTACAACAGGGTCACATGCATCAAAGGTCAAAAACACTTTAATTTTCTCATAATATAGATTGCACAAAACCTCATTTTTCAAAGACTCTAAAACGACACATCTGAAGATTCAGTCTCTCTAAATCCTTTGTTTCCGTGAACTACTCTGCTCTGATTGGTCAGATGGCCCAGTCTGTTGTGATTGGCCTAGTCTGCTCTGATTGGCCAGATGGCCCAGTCTGTTGTGATTGGTCTACTCTGCTCTGATTGGCCAGGTGACGCAGTCTGTTGTGATTGGTCGACCACTCACCGCTTGTGTCGGAAAACGAAACACCCATTACCATAATTGAACTTCAGCTCCAGAGGCTTCCTAAAGCTCATTGATTGTACACATTGTAAAGACAGCAACAATGTCGTTGATTTAACAATATCAATTCGAATGTGAGTCTGATGATGAAACATTGGAAGAAATAGTTATTCAACTGAAACCTCCATCGCAAAAATGACTTGAGCAGGATGTTTCTCAGTGAAACGTTTTTACTCAGTTTGTCCGGTGTGAATTGTTTTGAAACAGTTATGATGTGGAAAGAATACATTTTAAGAAAACTGTAATTAAAGCAGATCAGGTTTTGAACAAATGACTAGTAGTGTTACAAGTGTGAAAAGTTTGGATTTTTGTGTTGATAATTTTGAAAATGAACACCTTGTGAAAATAGTACCAAAGCAAATAAAAAAACACCATTATGCTGTTATTTTCTCTGTGGAACATCTGCTCCTTGACATTTTTTCTACAAATTAATGGGTACAATAAAAAAGTGATCTAGAGGCTGGTTTATGCTGGTTAGAGCTGGTATAGTGCTGGTAATAATCATGCTGTTCTCAGGTAACGCTGAGCTGGCATAGCTGCTCCACAAACACTCCCACTTCCCATGCTGGGGACCAGCAAACCAGCTACCAGCATCCCATCAAAACATACCATATGCTGGTGACCAACAATGCTGGATTTTTCAGCAGAAATGGAACAGTCATAGTACAATATATTTATTATGATACTGAGTGAATACCATATTAATTTACTATGGTATTTACACTTGAAAACACTCAAATCAAACAATCTTCTCCATCAGTACAGTTTGGGTCGTTTCTCAGAGCTGGAGGGAGCGGGACGCAGACCAAAGCCTCAGTGGGGAGAGAACGGCCATGACAGGAAGCTGCAGAGATGCAGAACTCAGCACCTGGTTACCCATCTCCACCGAGACACAGCCCATGACCCAGAATGCCACACCGGGCCAGAGAAGCTCAGCCATCTGGCTGTGTCCTATCGGCCCTGTCTCCACAAATCACACGTGCCATTAAGAGTAAGACGACAGACAATGAGTCGGCAGCAGAACAATTTGCAATGACTAGAGCTGCCATTGGCCACACACATTACACATTACGCTTTTGATATGTTTATCACTATGTTGATATTTAAAGTCTAGTGGAGTAATTTTATGGTATGCATATGAGCTGGGTTCAAATAATGATATAATATACACTATATTGGCAACAGTTTTGGGACGCCTGCCTTTACATGCACATGAACTTTAACATGCACATGACATCCCATTCTTAATCCGTAAGGTTTAATATCAACTCTTTTGGGAAGGCTTTCCACAAGGTTTAGGAGTGTGTTTATGGGAATTTTTGACCATTCTTCTAGAAGCGCATTTGTGAGGTCAGGCACTGATTTTGGACGAGAAGGCCTGGCTCGCAGTCTCTGCTCTAATTCATCCCAAAGGTGTTCTATTGGGATGAGGTGCAGGCCAGTCAAGTTTCTCCACACCAAACTTGCTCATCCATGTCTTTAATGGATCGACGCTTTGTGCACTGGTGTGCAGTCATGTTGGAAAAGGAAGGGGCCGTCCCCAAACAGTTCCCACAAAGTTGGGAGCATGAAATTATCCAAAATGTCTTGGTATGCTGAACCATTAAGAGTTCCTTTCACTGTAACTAAGGTGCCAAGCCCAACCCCTGAAAAAAACAACAACCCCACACCATAATCCCCCCTCCACCAAACTTTACACTTGGCACAGTGGAGTCAGGCAAGTACCGTTCTCCTGGCAACCGCCAAACCCAGACTCGTCCATCAGATTGGTAGACAGAGAAGCGTGATTGGTCTCTCAGAGAACACGTCTTCACTGCTCTAGAGTCCAGTGGCGGCGTGCTTTACCCCACTGCATCCCACGCGCTTCCCCCGCTCTGTGATTTTATGTGGCCTATCACTTCTTGGCTGAGTTGCTGTTGTTCTCAATTGCTTCCCCTTTGTAATAATTTGACTAACAGTTGAGCGTGGAATATTTAGTAGTGATGAAATTTCAGGAATGGACTTATTGCTCAGGTGGCAACCTATCACAGCACCACGCTTGAGTTCAATGAGCTCCTGAGAGCGACCCATTCTTTCACAAATGTGTGTAGAAGCGTCTGCATGCCTAGTGCTTGATTTATACACCTGTGACCATGAAGGGATTGAACACCTGAACTCAGTGATTTGGAGGGATGTCCCAATACTTTTGGCAAAATAGTGAACATTATAAACCAAGCTGCATGAGCCAGTGATGGCAAATGGCGGGTAATTGTTAACTTTTTTCATAAATTGTCATTACATTTTCACAAAAAGCTGACATTTAAATGGACATATAATACAAATATCATTAAATGCTAAAACTGTTCAGTTGTGTTGTGTTGACAAATTAATATTGTTAAAAATTTTGGACGGATTCCCCCAGCCACCACATGCAAAGACTCCTTTGTTTTGCATGAATGACGTAGGCTAAATTACATTTTGCCCTCAAAACAGCAAATTTTACCAAAAGGGGACACTGTTAATTTTGCACCTACAATTAAGTAATTTACTTAATATATAACTTATATATAACTCAATTAACTTAATTATACAATAACTGGAACTTAATAATCTTAATAATATTTTGCATTCAAATTCAGTTTGTCTCAATATTCTTGATTCCATCTTTATAAATCATGCAGAACAGATTCAAACCAAACGGTTCAGCACACACAAATCATTCCCACATTTACATGCAGCTGTCAATCCCTAAACTTTGTGGTGTGTATTGGGGCAATACGTTTCTATTAACTTCAGATGCATTCAATATGTACGCTGTTAAATGTATTTAACAGAATTATCTAATTTGGCATTCTGACTAGTTCCATCTGTTCTGCATGATTTATGAAGATGGGATCAGGATAGCTACACAACAATGGAGGTGAACTCATGAATCAGTAAATGATGGAAAAAGACATTTTAAGGGCTGAATATCCATACAGTGACACATTCATAGGTCTGCACAAAAGTGACTTCTAGGAAACATTTAATATGTGAATGCCACGTCAGACTAGGCGATTGGAAGAAACACAATGAGCAACACAAAGAAGGAGACTCTTCTTTAGCACAAGCTAACTCAAATTTCATTTCACAAGTTGACCTGCCCATCTAAAGGCATAGTGTGTAAGTTTCGCCACTAGAGGTCGCTTATTCAAAACAACAACAGTGGTGTAGGTTGATCACAGCAAGAATGAGCATGGAATCATGGGAGTTGTCTTCACCTCCACAGCTGATGAAAAGCAATCCGACGGGAATCATGTTCGTGGATGAGCTAATGTAGGGCTATTAAAGTTTTATTAACATTACTATGGTATGAAGCAGGGAGGGCAGAGAGCCAGGGATATTTGACTTTGCTGGTTTTATTATGCTCATATGCCGCAGTAAGCCACTGCCGCTCCTTTCATTTTGTTGTATGTTTATTTTACGATGACAGTTATGTTTAATGTCCGCCTCTTTCTTCCCTCAACTTGAACTCTGTTACAGTTACATTTGATCACTTATATTCACATAATTTTATTATGAAACAGCCTCAAGTGCTGAATTACTACTCATACAGGTCAGTTTATCTGATGAATTAAAATTGTGGGGTAACGCAGCTCTGTTTTACTTGGTCATAACAATCATACTAAAAATACAATTGAGTGTGTTAAAAGTTGTTACGTATGTTACACAGAGGGCTGCTGTGAGACAGTTGTTGCACGCTTCAGTAAGCTAGATCGATATTAGAATATCATATTAATAAAAACTCTACAGAGTAACATATTTGTTTTGAGTGAATATTTAATTATTAAAACTCAACATCCACTACTTGACTGCAATACTTATCTGTGTCATCTAGCATGTATTCAGGGATATTATAATATAGAGCAGATTGGCTTTGCAATAATCAAAATGCACTATTACAGTTCATTTAGTGTCCTTTGTCTCTGATCACTTATAAAAGCAAGCAGAAAGACCAGCTTCTTGTTGCTCTTGCTGGGTTAATGAACGTCTAAACTAACCTCAGTGATTTGAGCGAAATGACTTTGTAATTTATATGCCCGATTTACAGTGGATATTAAAAGGCAACACATCCCTGTTAAAACAGCTGTTTTTTTGTGACGTGAAAAATGAAGCAAACATAAATTATATCAGAGCATTTGCACCTTTATTTACAACCTAAAAATTACAACCTGTGCAAGACTCCTATTCAAACAGACGGAGTGTGGTAATAAAATCAAAGGGTGCTTCACATAAGTATTAGTTCAGGAGTTTGCGCTGGGTTTTTGCACAGGTTTAGTTCTGTTTCCTGTTTCTGTTGCTATGGTTTCTCATTGTTTGATTATCGTTCTCACCTGTTGTTCATTTTGTTGTTTGGATGGTCTGTGTATTTAAGCTCTGGGTTTCTTTCTGTTCATCGTCAGATCTCGTTGTGTGTGTGTAGCGGTTGTTAGTGTTTTGCGTTTTGTTAAATAAAGAATCCACACTGCTTCGAATAGATGTAATTCATATCCCCAGGGGGAACAGTACGTCAAGAGGCAAACTCAGGCATTCTTGGACTTATTCCATCTTGTGCTCTACGATGACGTCTGCCTGCATGTTTTTCCGGGCTGACCTGAACGCTGAGATGAGAGCCCAGAGCTGGACCTTCAAGGAGTAAGTGAAGTTGGTAATCCTCCACAACATTTCCCCCTTTACCATCTGCGAGAGTGAGGAGGATAACAGCTCTCCAGCCGCAGCCACCAGCCCAGCGATTAACAAGCCCGAGCTCACCGCAGACTCCAGAACTGGAGCCTCCCGCGAGAACAGTGTCCCGGAGCCCAACGTATCGTCTGACCAGGTGTGTTAGCCGGCAACAATGACCGTTCAAAAGGGATTACTAGTGGAGTATGAGGAGATCAAGTGGAGCCCTACCCCCTCTACTGCGGCAGAGGATGGAGCGCTGATTCCTCCCACATCCTCTGCCTGTTCCGAGTAAATCTACTGAATTGTTCCACAAAATCCTGCCTGTCCTGGAGGCCAAGGTGGCCAGTTTTAAGGCCATTTTCTAAACCCCTACCTGCCCTACCCAGTCCTTCAGCCCTCACCTCACTGTCTCACATCAGCCATGTGTCTGAATACTGCCTCATACTGTTAGCTCACGAGTTCAGCTATGGGGTGTCAACTCCCGAGTTCCACCTCGAAACTCCAGGCCCGTAACTCCACCTTGGCCTGTCGAGAAGACTGCTCCACTTTGGCCCCTCCCTCCCTTGGCTGCAACCGGGGACCATCATCCCTACAGCTCCACCAGGCTTCCTCGTCTGGCTCCACCTTGGTCAGTCAGCCACGGACATCTGGGTCTTCAGCTGTGCTTTGTTCCGCTACCCTTTCGGCTCCTGCGGGCTCCTCCCTTCCTCCAGTTCCACCTTGGTTGGTCCTTGGTCGCTCCTCCTTTGCCTCAGTCCTCCAACACCTGGGTCGCTGCAGGTTTGCCCTGCCCTCCAGGATGTTCTGTATTGCCTAGTCCCTTCAGTTCTTCATCTCCACCTGGGTCTCCACAGCTAGCAGCTCCATCCAGCAGCACCAGAAGGTCCGTCGTCCACATGGTTCCAGCTTCCAAGCCCCCACCATTGTTCCTCCCTCCCTCGACTCTGCCCTGGATCCCCCCCTCCCTTGTCCCTTCCTATCCTGTGTTCCTGCTCTTCAGGGTAATGTATGGATCACCTGTGTTTCATGTCTGTTTGGATGGGTTTTGCATGTGTTTAGTTCTGTTTCCAGTTTCCTGTTACTTACTATGGTTTCTTCTTGTTTGATTATCATTTGCACCTGTTGTTTGTTAGTTTTTTTGGTTTGTCTGTGTATTGAAGCTCTGGGTTTCTTTCTGTTCATTGTCAGTTCTTGTTGTGTGGATAGCGGTTGCTTTGTAGTGTTCTTAGTGGTTTGGGTTTTGCTAAATAAAGATACACACTGCTACAACCCGAACGTGACATGCACGCTTATGCAGTTAGCTATTCCATGTTTTTGTGTTTTTTTAATCTTTGGTTTACAGTGGTATTGCATCCATTGTAATTTGTATATTAAATTTGTAAGTTCTGAAAATGTATTTATTTTTGTTTACTTTTTTAGATCATAAAAATCAGCTGTTTTAACAGGTGTGTGTAGACCCTTTTTATCCACTGTATGTTAGACTCTAATTGTATTAGTATAAGGTGAGGAAGGCGATTCTGCCCTAATTCATTCTATTATATACTTGCATGAGTTTGAGTATTTGGGTATATATGGTGTTTTCTGTCCCTCCAGCTACAGATCAAAGTGAACGGACAGAGAGGAGGATTGGGAATCTGTATTGCAGGAGGGAAAGGCTCTTTGCCGTACAAAGAGAATGATGAGGTAGGCCTAATCTTCCTGTTGCTCCACCGCCTGAATCTCTTTACACCCTATTACTATCATACTCCTGTGGGTCTATTTACAGTACAACATACACATGGACAGGAATACTAACACGCATCCAGACAGTAATTCACCTGATGATATGACTGTGCCTTATTTGCTCCCCCCACATCTAGTTATTCCCTTCTGTGAGCTGATTGATTTGTTTGCTTTGTGTCAGGGTATTTTTATCTCCAGAGTGTCTAAAGGCGGACCAGCGGAGAAGGCGGGGCTTCATATTGGGGACAGAGTGTTGGAGGTAAAATCTGTGTATCATAAATGTATGCACCGCTTAATGACACATTAATTTAATGACTAATTGGGGAGCATGGTTACAACTGGGGATGCTTGACACATCAAAGGTACAATTAATAACTGTAAACACTGGCTTAATTATACTTGATTGAATATTAAGCTAAAAACACATTTTGAATGCAAATAAAATTACTGGAGCGCTGGTTACATTTAGTTCAGTGGTTGTCAGATGGTTTTACTTCAGGACCCATTTTTCACAAGTGACCAAATGCAGTAAAAATTGTTTATCATACAAAAGTGAAGAAGTGAAACAGAACTGTAGAAATATATCCATATTATCGTGATCTGTGCAGTCCCAACAATGTGCAAAATGAGTTTGTCATTTACATGCATTTTTAAGGCATAGCAGTTAAAACATTTACTGATTTTACTGATTTTACTTACCTGAAAAACTTACTGCAATCTTTAATTAATTTTCATCTGTCATGCATATTTTTAGTTTCATTTTTATGAAGTGACTACTGGCCTGGCAGCAGAATACATCATTTTTGTTTGTTTTCATATATCCTTGTGAACGGAGATCATTTTGACGTTGTCGTCTGTATGCGAAAAGTGCAAATGAAGAACGTTTCTGTTTTTTGAGTGTATTGTTGTCATGTTAAAAAAGTACCCTTAGTTTGTCTTTGTCTGGTATTGTTTGTGTTTCGATGCAGACTGCTGCATTTCCCCTTTGTGGATTATCCTTTTTTGTTTTATATTTTGTATATTTATATATAAAGTATTTTCTGCAAATTAGATCCGGTTTGCCTCTCGTCATCTTCCGGCCTGACAAGATGTTACAGTATCATTGTTCTTTCATATTTATTTGTCCTATGTCTTGTAAATAGTTTCTTTGTTCTTATTTTATTACTGACTGTTTACTTGTCTTCAATAAGTTTGACTAGCATTCATTTTTTCCATGGTTTCAAAATAATCGAGTTAATAATCAATGTCTAAAATTCTAGTCTCTTGCATACAGCAACAATTAAATCATTTAACAGTACAAACCATGTTATCATTGAATGAACATAATTGAGTTAGATTCCACCAAATGGCACATGATTGATTGGATCATTATTGGATGAACAGCCCTTGAACAATGAATGATAACTATGCTTTGTACTGTACATGTATTTCTCCTTCTGAATGACCCGGTTATAGTTGTTTCTCCGATGGCCATTGGAGGGCATCATCACACAGATGCAGTGACCCCATAAGCCTTAAAGCAACAGGCAACCAAGCAGCACTGTGGGGGGAGAATGTTTTTAGACATGTGTCACACTTAAAATTGTATTGATGTCATTGCATTAGATAAAATATTCCATAAAAAAGAAGTTTGTTACATGCTAATGCAATATATATAGTGTTCAGACAAAATGGATTTGAATACATTTTAAGGTCATCAGATATTAGTGGATTATCATGTAGAACACCTTTTGAGTGGACTTTGTACTGCCACTAAAATCACATTGATATCCTGTTGTTGGCTGTTAGTTATTAAAAATAATGTTAAAAATAAGTTAGTTAAAAGAAAAGCTCTATAACATCATTCCTCAAGCATGAGTTGAGCTGCAGCTGACATTTTAAAGTAGTTTTCTTATTATTGGTTTAATATGCAATGATAACTAGAAGTCATAAGACATTCATTTCCTTAAAAAAAAAAAAAAAATGACGCTCTGGCTCTGTGGTGCTTTTAACACAAAATCCCAGTCTAGTGACTATCCTGAGATGTGACATCATAGGCACCAGACAAGGAAAAAAAAAAACCATGAGCCGCTTTTCCACCATCGAGCCGAAAGGTAAGGAACGGTTCCAGTTAAATTTCCGCTTGATCTTGGTTCTCGGCCCAGAATTCTCAGCGCGGTTGGCTGTACCGTAATGACCCGCGCTGGTATAATGCATGTAATGGCATCGTCACTCAGGATTGGTCACTTTTCTGTTGCCTGGCTACCAGTTTCTCTGTAGCTGGCCAAGTGCGCTATTTGAAGGAAGTAAAAACAAGTTAAAATAAATATCTGATCATCTGCCATAAAGCAGTCGCTATTTACACCCAATACTGTCTGTAAACTCTTGCATTTCCAAGGCAATGGCTCACCCATTTGTATTATTTTTTTTCTGGAAACTTCTGACTTTAACTTCACTATATTTGAAAGACAAATATTCACTTCTCTACATTTCTATCAAGGTCCTCAAAAGTCGTTACTATGTAGCAGCTTTGAAAGTCAGTTGATATTTTTTTGGCAAAATGGAAGACGGATCCCCATACTTTGAAAGTATGTTTCAGTTTTATGAAAATATTACAGATTTTTTATTTTAAATGTTTGATCTTCCTATAACAAACCATCTCACAGCCTTCAAAAACACCAAACTGAGCATTTTGCCAGAGATGTGTGCGTGTTTTTGTTCCATAAAAAAACTTGTTCCATGTTTTGTTGACATAAATAAAGTAAAGATACTTTTGATACTTAAGTACTTTTAAAAGAAAGTACTTCTGTACTTTGACTTAAAGGGGTCATGAACTGATAAATACAATTTTCCTTGAGCTTTTGACATGTAAGAGGTCATCATACTATAAGAATATCCTGTAAGTTCCAGAACTGAAAACTTCCTTGTTAGTCCAAAAACAGCTTTTATTGAAATGTTCCTACTTCATCATCACAACATTGGCCCCGCCCACTGGTGTGTTAGTGAGATGAAGAGGAGAGAGCTTTCAGTGCAAACAGACTTTTACGATATGGACTGGACAGTAATGCCACAACATGTCAAACCAGTGACTAAACACTCAACTTCACATTGTTTCTCTCAGTAGGATGAAAATATTCTGTTATTTAAACAGTGATTAAATTACATATAGAAAGCCATCAAAGAACGCTTCCTTTACAATCGCTGGAGCTGTCAATCAAACAGCACGAGTTTATCAGTGACTGAGTTCTGGTCTTGTGTCAAAACTCCCGTTATAATCAACAAATCTCTTATTTACATTGTGTTTGCGCTGTTAGTTATGATGAAAGCATTTGTTAATGCAGAAATCGAGTTACAAGGACGAGATCCCGCATTCATGCGCTCAACATCACGTCTGTGATCGGCTGCAATGCTCATCACTGCAACCTTGGCCTGATGGTGGAAATGCAGCTATAGGCATTTGTTTTCCATGCTGTACAGAGCGCTTCCAAAAATGAGGCACTGATAAACATCTACTATAATTGAAGGAGAATTCTGGGTTTTATATGTTGATTGCAAAAGTGGACCGACTCCCACAGCCGACCAGAAAAACCTTGACCTACTGGAAAACCTGTTTGAAAACAGTAATTTTCTCCGCAATTCCATTTGGTTATACTCTTGGTGTGGAAATTACATACTTCCTCTTGAATAGTGGGCATTTTCTCATTCCTTGGCTTTCGTGGATTTCGATTCACCTCTTCTGCCTCTTGCCGTCAATTCAATGCAGCTCATTTCTGGTTTGATCCTCCAGGTCAATGGCCAAGACATGCAGGAGGTCAGCCACCACGAGGCTGTCAGCGTCCTGAGGAATGCTGGGAGCTGCATAAAAATGAAAGTGCTACGCGAGAGATGCATGGCCATGGAGCCGAGAGCGCACGAGATGCCCGACACCATGGAGACGGATCCCCAGGTCAGCCAAGAGTGGAATGTTACCATGAGCAATAACAGATCAAGTGGCCCACAATCCTCCACTGATGCCATGCCGGACTGCAGCCCATTAAGCAACAGGATAGAAGATATGGTCTGCAACGGAAACGGACCGGTAGGCTTGAGTGCCGAGACTATAAAGAGAGAGAGCTTTGGTATTTTTATTATATTTTACAGATGAATAAAAGCAGTGAATTGATCAGAAATTTTAATCAGTTAGGCCTATTAAAATCAACACTCCTGGCTCTGGAACTGTAATGCTTGTTTTCCAGTTTTCTCTTGATGCTTTTCATGTTATTTTGTCAGAATGAAGCAGTACAGGACTTACGGCCAATGAAAGAGATGGAGACCTTCAGAAACAATGCCCTACAGGTTGTGAAAAACACCATGACGGTATGTGTTGAGGATAGTAAGCGTTTTTGTGTGCATGCGTGTTTTCACAATGAAATCGCAGGAATGCATTTGATCAACATTCTGTCCTTGATTCTAATGCATAATTAAAATATTCCTTTCCTTTTATTCATTCTTGGTGAAGAAATAAACCTCTGAAACATTATAGACTCAAAGAGAACATCCAGAAACAGAAACTGTAATCAATTCTAAACTAACTTTGTCCAACCTGACATTGTGCCTTTGACAAAAGGTGATTCACAGGAATTAATTTCCTCTCTGTATACACAAATGTTTCAGGACATTTACAATCGGGGTTCTCTGCTCAATTTATTTTGAAGTCGGCATGAAACAGAAGCTGTGATCATGTATTCCCTATTGTGATGTATATCTGCATGAAATGGCTTCTCAAAAAAAGACAAATGTTGATTTTGTCATTTGCCAATTGCTGCAATCTCATGCAAGTCCACATGAATAAAAAAAAAATGGTAATGTGCACTGATAAATCATTTAAAAATTACTTTAAATCTAGAATTACAATATTCTATTAAAAAAAGAATTCTCGGCCTCACTTTATATTAGGTGGCCTTAACTACTATATACTTACAAAAAAAAAAAAAGTACAATGTACTTACTGTGTTCATATTGTGTTGCAAAACACCTTTGCTGATATTGAGGTGGGATACGGGTAGGGTTAGGGACAGGTGTGGTGTATAGGTTAGTTTAAGGGTAGGGTTAGGGACAGGTCTGGTGGGATGGGTTAGTTTAAGGGTAGGGTTAGGGACAGGTGTGGTGGGATGGGTTAGTTTAAGGGTAGGGTTAGGGACAGGTGTGGTGGGATGGGTTA
The DNA here is from genome assembly GCA_023029165.1 of Gobiocypris rarus. Taxonomy (NCBI): domain Eukaryota; kingdom Metazoa; phylum Chordata; class Actinopteri; order Cypriniformes; family Gobionidae; genus Gobiocypris; species Gobiocypris rarus. Next base: position 1,230,254 of record CM040927.1, on the reverse strand, counting down.
GTTTAAGGGTAGGGTTAGGGACAGGTGTGGTGGGATGAAAGTTAGGGACAGGTGTGGTGTGGTGTGGTGTATGGGTTAGTTTAAGGGTAGGGTTAGGGACAGGTGTGGTGTATGGGTTAGTTTAAGGGTAGGGTTAGGGACAGGTGTGGTGGGATGGGTTAGTTTAAGGGTAGGGTTAGGGACAGGTGTGGTGTATGGGTTAGTTTAAGGGTAGGGTTAGGGACAGGTGTGGTGGGATGGGTTAGTTTGAGGGTAGGGTTAGGGACAGGTGTGATGGTATGGGTTAGTTTAAGGGTAGGGTTAGGGACAGGTGTGATGGTATGGGTTAGTTTAAGGGTAGGGTTAGGGACAGGTGTGGTGTATGGGTTAGTTTAAGGGTAGGGTTAGGGACAGGTGTGGTGGGATGGGTTAGTTTAAGGGTAGGGTTAGGTGTAAGGGAAGTGTCAATAGTGTAATTACAAATGTAACTACAGAAGTTAATTACAGATGTAATTACATGCAGGTATTTTTTTAAATGTAAGTACAATGTAAAAACATGTACACAATAAGTGCAATGTATCAAATTATTAATTAAAAAGTTAGTACATAGTAGTTAAGGACACCTAATATAGAGTGGGTTTGAATTCTCAGTTTTGATTTCATGTTGACTTTGAGGATGTCAATTAAGATCATTATATGGATATAAAGCAATTACATATTTTGCTTGAAAACAAAATGAAGATATGCTATATTGCCAAAAAGTATTAGGACATCCCTCCAAATCACTGAGTTCAGGTGTTCAATCCCTTCATGGTCACAGGTGTATAAATCAAGCACTAGGCATGCAGACGCTTCTACACACATTTGTGAAAGAATGGCTCGCTCTCAGGAGCTCAGTGAACTCAAGCGTGGTGCTGTGATAGGTTGCCACCTGTGCAATAAGTCCATTCCTGAAATTTCCTCACTACTAAATATTCCACGCTCAACTGTTAGTGGGATTATAACAAAGTGGAAGCAATTGAGAACAAAAGCAACTCAGCAACGAAGTTATAGGCCATGTAAAATCACAGAGCAGGGTGACTTTTTGCAGAGTCAACAGCTACAGACCTGGAGGGGGGATTATGGTGTGGGGTTGTTGTTTTTTTCAGGGGTTGGGCTTGGCCCCTTAGTTCCAGTGAAATGAACTCTTAATGGTTCAGCATACCAAGACATTTTGGACAATTTCATGCTCCCAACTTTGTGGGAACAGTTTGGGGATGGCCTCTTCCTGTTCCAACATGACTGCGCTCCAGTGCACAAAGCGTCAATCCATTAAAAACATGGATGAGCAAGTTGTGGAGGAACTTGACTGGCCTGCACAGAGTCCTGACCTCATCCCAATAGAACACCTTTGGGATGAATTAGAGCGGAGACTGTGAGTCAGGCCTTCATCAGTGCCTGACCTCACAAAAGCACTTCTAGAAGAATAGTCAAAAATTCCCATAAACACACTCCTAAACCTTGTGGAAAGCCTTCCCAGAAGAGTTGAAGCTGTTATAGTTGAAAAGGGTGGGCCGACTTCATATTAAACCTCACAGATTAAGAATGGGATGTCATTAAAGTTCATAGGCAGGTGTCACAATACTTTTGGCAATATAGTGTCTGTCGGTTGAAGGTTTTAACTGATTTGAAATTAGTTTTATGATGCCAGAAAAATAGGATTTATATTTCAATATTGTTTGCAAACTTTCTTCATAGTCATGTGCTCCCTATTCTCCTCATGTGATCCAGTCATGTCATGTGATCTCTGTTTCCCGCTTGTTTCTTCTGTCATGTTTTTATTGCTCCATTGTCTGGTTACCTTGTTATCAGTTCTGTTCTCTCATTGGTTAATGTTTATTGTGTCGTTATCTTGTTTAGCAGTTCTGTTTTGTCATGTGGTTTCCCAAATGTCTTATATTAAGGCCCTTTGTGTGTTGCTATGGTTCTTAGTTGTGTTGTTTCATGTTCCATGCACCAGATCATTGTCAAGTCAAGCTCACAATATGTGTTTTTGTTTTTTTTCATGGTTTTCGATTTAGTTTATAGTTTATGTTTCTTCATGCCAGCTCATGATACAGCAAAACTGGTGTTGAAAATAATGAGGCATCTCATTAAAAAATAATTTTTCCACACACCTCAAGAATTTTCATCACCATATCACCGTAGGCGGCTCTGTAGATTTTCCTTGTTCATATCTCATAACCATGAATATTTAAATTAGCCCGGCCTCCAATCACTCATACAATCGCAGAGACCCACTTGGTTTGAGGTAAACCAAATGCTGCAAAATGGTATCACTCTTTACAACGTCAGACACATGATGGTAATTAATATGATTAGCCTTTTGCTTGACTCTAGTGTCACACAAACCATGTTTCCGTTCGCCATCGCAGAGTCAGACGCTGCCTTCTAACAATCAGCATCCTTAGAAACGCTTTCAGCAACTCAGAACGTCAGTGGAAAAAGGCTTATTGTTCAATATAACATAATAATACTGTATACATTACGTACATAATTCACCTGCTATATTGCGAAATCTACCCGCTTTTTCATATCAACATAAAAATATCCCAGGATAACCTGCTTCTCTTGAGACTCCCTACTTCAGAGAATAGTTAATGATATGCTAAAGCTCGGCCCCCTTGTGATGTGATTGGTTACCAGGTAGTTTGTGATGTAAAAAACACCAACGATTTCCAACCGTGTTTTTGGTTCACTGCAGATTTAAAGAGAAAATACTCAGCAATGGTGTTGACTTGTGCATGGTTTGCCATGAAAGCATATTAAAAACACAGCATAGACATATAACAACATTAAAAGCTTGATTTTCACCACAGGCGGTCTTTAAAAGATAGTCATCTCAACTTTTGTCTTCAATACAGGTCCTAACTTTTTAAAGTCAGTTACATAAAAAGGTAGATTGGTCTAATTTGAATGGCAAAAGTAAGACTGATTACCCCTTGGTTAACTGCTAGTTGGTCAAACCCGTTCTTAAGACACAGTCTTAACATGTTGGCTAAGTTTATGCATTCAGTCTGTCTGGGATTACATAAAGAGACAGAGAAAAACAGACTAAATGCTTAAGAACGTTGGCAACATCTCCACGATGTACACAGAAATCTATCAGAAAAGCTTTTCTTAGGGTAATTGAAAATCAAAAGCAAAGGGTGCTCATAACGAATATTGATTTCATTTAGGTAATGGAAGTTAATTGATAAGTTGGTTACTCTGACTTCGATAGTCAACCAGTTTACTGACTATAAGCAACTACATATCAAATAACTCTCATTGGAGTATAAGTACTGTTAGGCTTTGTAGAATAAGTTGACATGTAGTTGCAAAATTACTTATCAGTAGAATGTCTAAAATGGATCAAAATAAAGAGTAACTGATGGATTATTGTATTAACTGTTATTATAGAGAAAACAGAACATTTGAAAAGATTTTTGGGTCTCAAGTGTCTTAAAATATTATGTGCCATATTCATTTGAAACAGTGCACTTATTGTGTACATACATGTTTTTACATTGCATGTATATATATATAAAAAATACCTGCTTGTTAACCCACCCTTAAACATACCTATACCACCAAACCGGTCCTAACTTACTCGTATCCCACCTCAAAAGCTTTTGCAACATGTGTATTGTCCCTAACATTTTGATCTAAGTACATAGTAAAGACACCTAATATAAAGTGTGACACATGTTCTTATACCTGAGACAAGCTCTCATAGCTAAAACAGGAAAGCACAGACGGAACATGGCTAATTTTAAATGCCAGTTCCTGACAGCTCCGTGAAATCTTATTTCCTCTCGGCTCCCTTTGACAGATACCTCGGATCATTCTGACTCACCCCTCGACCTCAGACGAAGACGTGGAGCCACTGACACAGGGCCCAGATGATGGAGACTTTGATTCTGACTTCAGTGATTCAGACGGTCACTTTTACTCTGACTGCTTGAACAACGCTTTCTTTCCTCTGTGACAGCCTCACACAGGCCTCAGGTACTTCATCACTCTTCACACAGTTTGTCATTTGAGATGAATTACTCTATTAAATTTGATTGCTTATGTATATCCACTTTTTGTTTTCATGTGGTTCTTAGCATGCCATCTGCATGTCCAGGATGTGTGTTTTCTTTACCCACAGCACGTTAACTCTTTCCTCGCCGTTGAGGGCTTTCTGTCTTTGCACTGTTATACGGTAGGGGGTGCTATTACACATCTTCTGAAAGAGTTCTGAATCTCCTGATCAAAACACAGGAGAAAGAAGCATAAACAAGCATGTGCATATGTAAAACGACACAATGCTGAATGTGGAGCGAGGACGAGCTCTAGGACTGTGAAGCTTTGGGGTGTTAATGGACTCGATCGACTCCATCTGTGTTTAGATCATAGCTCTGGGTCCTATCTGCGTTTTTTCAGCTTTTTGTTCAAAATGTTGCTTTTTTTATTAAATATACCTACATTCAAGTTTAATCAAACATTTTTTTTACTTGTCATTATGTTAAAATGATAAAAAATGCTGGCGGTGGCTGGCAACTTTTTTTCCAATAGCGCTGGCGGGAAAGAGTTAAGTGTATCTCAGATTTGCATGTAATCGCTAACAGCAGGCCACATAAGTGATCAGGAAACACATTAGGTGTGATTTATTATATTTACCAAACATGACAGCACAAATAGTCACTGATAGCAAATTGAAAAATCGAGATGAACAGAGACCTTAATTTAACTGTAGATTACTATCAGGTAGCTGCCAGACTTAGCAGAGGATACATGTGTGTTACAAATATAAAACTGAATATATTTTTACCCACGGAAATAAGTTTTCAGCAGGCTTAATACCTTCTCTCTCTCTTTTATGAATTCAGATGTGCCTGTGTCCTTCGGTTAAGTGCACTAGTTCTGGCCGTGATCCACCATCGCTGGAGCAGGAAATGAGTGATGCAGGGATCAATACTTCAGGCAAACTTCCCATGAGTCCACCCTCACATGATGCTTACACCCATAAAACAATCTGAACTGTTTAGAGCACCACGTGTGAAAGAGTTAGTAAATATATAATATTTTTTTAACATTTTGCTTGTTTAAATTGTACATGCTCTTACATTACCTTACTTGCTTTGTGTATGCTCTATTTAAATGTTTTTACTTGCATTGTTTATAAGTTGCCAAAAATTAAATAAACATAAAAAATGTCATTGTGCCAAGTGTGTAATCTTATGAATGATGTCTCTGACGCGCAGTCCTGTTGGGAATATTTGATGTGGATATCCTATGATCTTCATACTCAACACAAGACTTATGCTCCTATAACGAACTATTAAATACATGCATTCAACAGTTCGTTATAGGAGCATAACAGTTAAAGGAAGTTTGTTCTGTGATGGGAACATTAGCAGATACTGGCATCAAGTAATTTGCCCCCTTGTTTAAGACTGATAGAAACAGTAAGTCTTGAGGCTAGTTTTACAGCTTGTGCCAGCGTAAACCCTCTTTTGGCATTAAAAACAACTGGCAGGGTTGACTTACTAAAGACACACAGTGATAAATTAGCGCTGAAAACGTGTGGACAGGGTTACTTTTGCAGCTGATCTTATTGCATGTGCATTTGTAGAAGTTTCCCTTTCAGATGCAGTATTTATGTGAGGAGAGTAAAATGAATAATGAGGTGGTTTATTAAGGTTTACCGCACAAAAAAGCTTGTCCCAGGTTGGCCACACACGTGAAGGTTTTACACTTGCAGTGTGTGACCAGATTCGAGGGTTGTTGCAAACAAATTTTCGTTAAAAAAATCCTCAATTGTGTGCTGGCGTCATGGTCCCCTAAACAGCCTGCAACGCCATGGTCCCTTGAGCTGTCTGCACCACCATAGTCCCCTTAACTTGTCTGCATCATCATGGTCCCCTAAACAGCCTGCACTGCCATGGTCCCTTGAACTGCCTGCACCGCCATAGTCCCCTTAACTTGTCTGCATCATCATGGTCCCCTAAACAGCCTGCACCGCCATGGTCCCTTGAGCTGCCTGCACCGTCATGGTCGCCATGGTCCCCTAAACTGCCTGCACTGTCATGGTCGCCATGGTCCCCTAAACAGCTTGCACCGCCATGGTCCCTTGAACTGCCTGCACCGCCATGGTCCCCTAAACAGCTTGCACTGTCATGGTCGCCATGGTCCCCTAAACTGCCTGCACCGCCATGGTCCCTTGAACTGCCTGCACCGCCATGGTCCCCAAAATTCCTGCACCGCCATGGTCCCCTTAACTGCTTGCACTGCAATGATCCCTTGATCTGCCTGCACTGCCATGGTCCCCTAAACTGCCTGCATCATCATGGTCCCCTAAACTGCCTGCACCGCCAGCCATGGTCCCCAAAATTCCTGCACCGTCATGGTCCCCTAAACTGCCTGCACGCCATAGTCCCCTAAACTGCCTGCACCGCATATGGTCCCCAAAATTCCTGCCCCGTCATGGTCCCCTAAACTGCCTGCACCACCATGGTCCCCTAAACTGCCTGCACCGCCATGGTCCCCAAAATTCCTGCACCGTCATGGTCCCCTAAACAGCCTGCACTGCCACGATCCCTTGAGCTGCCTGCATCATCATGGTCCCCTAAACTGCCTGCACCGCCATGGTCCCTTAAGCTGCCTGCACCGTCATGGTCGCCATGGTCCCCTAAACTGCCTGCACCGCCATGGTCCCTTGAACTGCCTGCACTGCCATGGTCCCCAAAATTCCTGCACCGTCATGGTCCCCTTAACTGCTTGCACTGCAATGATCCCTTGATCTGCCTGCACTGCCATGGTCCCCTAAACAGCCTGCACCATCATGGTCCCCTAAACTGCCTGCACCGCCATGGTCCCCTAAACTGCCTGCACCGCCATGGTCCCCAAAATTACTGCATCTTCATGGTCCCCTAAACTGCCTACACGGCCATAGTCCCCTAAACTGCCTGCACCGCCTATGGTCCCCAAAATTCCTGCACCGTCATTGTCCCCTAAACTGCCTGCACGCCATGGTCCCCTAAACTGCCTGCACCGCCATGGTCCCCAAAATTCCTGCACCGCCATGGTCCCCTAAACAGCCTGCACTGCCACGATCCCTTGAGCTGCCTGCATCATCATGGTCCCCTAAACTGCCTGCATGGTCCCCTAAACTGCCTGCACTGTCATGGTCGCCATGGTCCCCTAAACTGCCTACACCGCCATGGTCCCCTAAACAGCCTGCACCGCCATGGTCCCCTAAACTGCCTGCACCGCCATGGTCCCCAAAATTCCTGCACCGCCATGGTCCCCTAAACTGCCTGCACCGCCATGGTCCCCTAAACTGCCTGCACCGCCATGGTCCCCAAAATTCCTGCACCGTCATGGTCCCCTAAACAGCCTGCACTGCAATGGTCCCTTGAACTGCCTGCACCGCCATAGTCCCCTTAACTTGTCTACATCATCATGGTCCCCTAAACAGCCTGCACTGCCATGGTCCCTTGAACTGCCTGCACGCCATGGTCCCCTAAACTGCCTGCACCGCCATGGTCCCCTAAACTACCTGCACCGCCATGGTCCCCAAAATTACTGCATCTTCATGGTCCCGTAAACGGCGTACACGGCCATGGTCCCCTAAACTGCCTGCATCATCATGGTCCCCTAAACAGCCTGCACTCATGGTCTCTCTCTCTCTCTCTCTCTCTCTCTCTCTGCACCGCCATGGTCCCCTAAACACACACACACACACACACACACACACACACACACAAATTATCATTATTTAAATGCAAAAAATATTTTATATATTATATCATTTAAATCACTGCCATGGTCCCCTTAACTGCCTGCACCGCCATGGTCTCCTAAACTGCCTGTCCATGTCCTGCCCTCTGCATGGGCCTGACCCACCTACCCTCCCCCAAGACCGTCCCTCCTAGACTTTTATTTGTTTTATGATGTTTTTGTTAGGCGTCAGGAGCCGCCCTTAGAGGGGGGAATGTGTAATGTGTAGTGTTTTGGTTTTGTTTCATGTTCATGTTTCATGTTTCTTGTCTTTTATTTTGGAGTTTAGTCAGTCAGTTTCCCATTGTCATGTCTTTGTCGTGTTCTCATTGGTTGTTTTCGTCATGTGTTCATCAGTTCTGTTTTGTCATTGGTTCATTGTCTTGATTGTTCACATGTCTCTGTGTAATTAAAGCCCTCATGTTTGCCATGCGTCTTTGTCTAGTATTATTCCCTGTACCGCTGTTGGTGAGTGATCTATGGTCAAGTCAAGTCATCGTTTGTTTTGTATCTGGTCATGTTCTGCGCGCACACACACACACACACACAACACACACGTGCACACACGCTCACACACAGACACACACGCTCACTCTCTCACACACAGATACACACACACACACAGACACACACACACACACACACACACACACACACACACACACACACACACACACACACACACACACACACACACACACACACACACACACACACACACACACACACACACACACACACACACACACACACACACACACACACACATTCACACACACACACACACACACACACACACACACACACACACACACACACACACACACACACACACACACACACACACACACACACACACAAATTATCATTATTTTAATGCAAAAATACTTTTTATATATTATATCATTTAAATACATAAGTGTAATATTATAGTTGCACTGCACAGTTAATTAAGCTACTATATATTTGCTATCCTAAACAGGCCTATATATGTGCACATTATTTAATAGGGGAGGGTGTACTCTTCTCACATTTCAACTCACTCCGGAGTGTTTATTTTGTAAATATCAAGCTAAGCTTCCAGGCTGATGGGCAGAGGACCGGTCACTGTGACCACAGGGGAAATAACAGCCCTGTCAATCTGTGTCTCATGCTAACACACGCTCCCTCAATGCTGCTGCTTTATCAGTGTATTTAACAATCTTTGGAGGTGATCATTTGACAATATCATTATCATCTCTACACAGCATGTGAGATATATCGATTAATCTTAGTGATTTCCTCTCCTGCGTGGTTGTTCCTCGGGCTCTTGTTTAGCACCTCTACATCTACATTTATCATTTGGCAGAGGCTTTCATCCTGACTGTGTTTATGCCTGGTATTAACATCCAGATCGAGTAACCGATCACAGCAGCTGAGGCCGATCGCCGTCCTCTGTGGCCACTTCTGAATGGATTTTGAGGGAACAGTCTCGGATTTCATAGCTAGATGCATCACTTACTATCACTGTGTTATCGGATGTTGATGGATAAAAACACTTATCACACACTCATGGTAACTCATCGTCAATTGGTGGTGCCTTTCTTTGTGCCTTTCAGTACAAAGAATTAATTTTGTTGTCATGTGTGTCCCCTGCCCTGGCAATCAAACCCATAACCTTCATGTTGCTCACACTATGCTCTCGACCACTGATTATTTTTTAAAAATGATTATTATACCATCAATGTGCTATCAATGCATCATGTTTTTAACATCTGCTTTTGCTGTCTAATTTTGGGGGCAGGGGCAATCTCATGTTTCAGCCTAATCTACCTAATGTCAATCTTGAGCACCTATAGAGTAGTATTGCATCCTTCATATCTCAGAAAAGTCTTTAGTTTTATTATATTTATAAAAGAAAGATATGTTGTACTGAGTCTTTCCAAATAAAACCGAGTGGCTGGAGGCGTATCCAACGCATGATCATGAACCTTCATCGCCGGGACCGCTCCATCTTTCAGCATTAGAAGAGCTACAAATCTACAAAACAATCGTCGCTGAAATGCAGGGAACTAACAAAAACACTTGCATAACTCCGTTACTGCTCCAGAAAACTCCATCCACTGTCTACTGTCCACTGACTTCCCTAAAGCCGCGCAAAACTTGTTAATAGGCGTACATTTGCTCTCTAGCTCAGGTCGCGCTCACGCCCTTCCGGGAGAAGAGCCTGTACGGCCTTGTTGACGTCACACAGACCCTTATTTGAAAAAAACTTTCCTAAACTTGTGAGAAACCGGAAGGAGTGTTTTTGGCATAGAAATACTCCATCAAACGTCCAACTTATTTTTTGAAACTTTGTCCATGTTTAGCATGGGAATCCAAGTCTTTAACAGTGTACACAGCTCAGTATGCATGAAACAGCATTATTACCCCCCCTTAATATTAGTTACGGTGAGACCGTATTCAGGCAAAAACACTGAATTTTCTTGCATTTATCAGTTTGTGAGATTTTGGCCTTTTTGGCTTTTCATAAAGTGTTTTTAGACTAGTGTAACGAAAACCTCCAAAATACACTTTTAAGTAAACTTTTATCTTGTATAACACTTTATCTGTTTGGTTTCATTTGTGATCTCATGGGTTTCATTTGTGATCTCATGGGTTTCATATGTGAACTCACGGGTTTCATATGTGATCTCACAGGTTTCATTTGTGATCTCATGGGTTTTATATGTGATCTCACGGGTTTCATTTGTGATCTCATAGGTTTCATGTGTGATCTCATGGGTTTCATATGTGATCTCACGGGTTTCATTTGTGATCTCATGGGTTTCATATGTGATCTCATGGGTTTCATTTGTGATCTCATAGGTTTCATATGTGATCTCATGGGTTTCATATGTGATCTCATGGGTTTCATATGTGATCTCACGGGTTTCATTTGTGATCTCATGGGTTTCATATGTGATCTCATGGGTTTCATTTATGATCTCATGGGTTTCATATATGATCTCATGGGTTTCATTTATGATCTCATGGGTTTCATATATGATCTCACGGGTTTCATATGTGATCTCACAGGTTTCATTTGTGATCTCACAGGTTTCATTTGTGATCTCATGGGTTTCATATGTGAACTCACGGGTTTCATATGTGATCTCACAGGTTTCATTTGTGATCTCATGGGTTTTATATGTGATCTCACGGGTTTCATTTGTGATCTCATAGGTTTCATGTGTGATCTCACGGGTTTCATATGTGATCTCACGGGTTTCATTTGTGATCTCATGGGTTTCATATGTGATCTCATGGGTTTCATTTGTGATCTCATAGGTTTCATATGTGATCTCATGGGTTTCATATGTGATCTCATGGGTTTCATATGTGATCTCACGGGTTTCATTTGTGATCTCATGGGTTTCATATGTGATCTCATGGGTTTCATTTATGATCTCATGGGTTTCATATATGATCTCATGGGTTTCATTTATGATCTCATGGGTTTCATATGTGATCTCATGGGTTTCATATGTGATCTCACAGGTTTCATTTGTGATCTCACAGGTTTCATTTGTGATCTCATGGGTTTCATATGTGATTTCATGGGTTTCATTTGTGATCTCAAGGGTTTCATATGTGATCTCATGGGTTTCATATGTGATCTCACGGGTTTCATTTGTGATCTCATGGGTTTCATATGTGATCTGATGGGTTTCATTTGTGATCTCATGGGTTTCATTGTGATCTCATCGGTTTCATTTGTGATCTCATCGGTTTCAAATGTGATCTCATGGGATTCATGTGATCTCAAGGGTTTCATATGTGATCTCACAGGTTTAATTTGTGATCTCATGGGTTTCATTTGTGATCTCATGGGTTTCATTTGTGATCTCATGGGTTTCATTGTGATCTCATGGGTTTCATATGTGATCTCATCGGTTTCAAATGTGATCTCATGGGATTCATGTGATCTCACAGGTTTCATATGTGATCTCATGGGTTTCATTTGTGATCTCATGGGTTTCATTTGTGATCTCATGGGTTTCAAATGTGATCTCATGGGATTCATGTGATCTCAAGGGTTTCATATGTGATCTCACGGGTTTCATTTGTGATCTCATGGGTTTCATTTGTGATCTCACGGGTTTCATTTGTGATCTCATGGGTTTCATTTGTGATCTCATGGGTTTCATTTGTGATCTCGGGATTCATATGTGATCTCATGGGTTTCATATGTGAGCTCATGGGTTTCATATGTGATCTCATGGGTTTCATTTGTGATCTCATGGTATTCATATGTGATCTCATGGGATCTCATGGGTTTCATATGGGATCTCATGGGTTTCATATGCGATCTCATGGGTTTCATTTGTGATCTCAAGGGTTTCATATGTGATCTCATGGGTTTCATATGTGAGCTCATGGGATTTATGTGATCTCATGGGTTTCATATGTGATCTCATGGGATTCATGTGATCTCATGGGATTCATGTGATCTCATGGTTTTCATTTGTGATCTCATAGGTTTCATATGTGATCTCATGGGATTCATGTGATCTCAAGGGTTTCATATGTGATCTCATGGGTTTCATTGTGATCTCATGGGTTTCATATGTGATCTGATGGGTTTCATTGTGATCTCATGGGTTTCAAATGTGATCTCATCGGTTTCAAATGTGATCTCATGGGTTTCATATGTGATCTCATCGGTTTCAAAAGTGATCTCATGGGATTCATGTGATCTCACGGGTTTCATATGTGATCTCACGGGTTTCATTTGTGATCTCATGGGTTTCATTTGTGATCTTATGGGTTTCATTTGTGATCTCGGGATTCATATGTGATCTCATGGGTTTCATATGTGAGCTCATGGGTTTCATATGTGATCTCATGGGTTTGAGATCACATATCTGTGACCTCATGGGATCTCATGGGTTTCATTTGTGATCTCATGGTATTCATATGTGATCTCATTGGATTCATGTGATCTCATGGGTTTCAAATGTGATCTCATGGGTTTCATTTGTGATCTCATGGGTTTCATATGTGATCTCACAGTTTTCATATGTGATCTTATGGGTTTCATTTGTGATCTCATAGGTTTCATATGTGATCTCATGGGTTTCATATGTGATCTCATGGGATTCATGTGATCTAAAGGGTTTCATATGTGATCTCATGGGTTTCATATGTGATCTCATGGGTTTCATTTGTGATCTCAAGGGTTTCGTTTGTGATCTCATGGGTTTCATATGTGATCTCAAGGGTTTCATATGTGAGCTCATGGGATTCATGTGATCTCATGGGTTTCATTTGTGATCTCATAGGTTTCATATTTGATCTCATGGGTTTCATATGTGATCTCATGGGATTCATGTGATCTCAAGGGTTACATATGTGATCTCATGGGTTTCATATGTGATCTCATGGGTTTCATTTGTGATCTCAAGGGTTTCATTTGTGATCTCACGGGTTTCATTTGTGATCTCATGGGTTTCATATGTGATCTCATGGGTTTCATTTATGATTTCATGGGTTTCATATGTGATCTCATGGGTTTCATATGTGATCTCACGGGTTTCATTTGGATCTCACAGGTTTCATTTGTGATCTCATGGGTTTCATTTGTGATCTCATGGGTTTCATATGTGATCTCATAGGATTCATGTGATCTCAAGGGTTTCATATGTGATCTCATGGGTTTCATATGTGATCTCACAGTTTTCATATGTGATCTTATGGGTTTCATTTGTGATCTCATAGGTTTCATATGTGATCTCATGGGTTTCATATGTGATCTCATGGGTTTCATTTGTGATCTCATAGGTTTCATATGTGATCTCATGGGTTTCATATGTGATCTCATGGGTTTCATATGTGATCTCACGGTTTCATTTGTGATCTCATGGGTTTCATATGTGATCTCATGGGTTTCATTTATGATCTCATGGGTTTCATATATGATCTCATGGGTTTCATTTATGATCTCATGGGTTTCATATGTGATCTCATGGGTTTCATATGTGATCTCACAGGTTTCATTTGTGATCTCACAGGTTTCATTTGTGATCTCATGGGTTTCATATGTGAACTCACGGGTTTCATGTGATCTCACAGGTTTCATTTGTGATCTCATGGGTTTTATATGTGATCTCACGGGTTTCATTTGTGATCTCATAGGTTTCATGTGTGATCTCATGGGTTTCATATGTGATCTCACGGGTTTCATTTGTGATCTCATGGGTTTCATATGTGATCTCATGGGTTTCATTTGTGATCTCATAGGTTTCATATGTGATCTCATGGGTTTCATATGTGATCTCATGGGTTTCATATGTGATCTCACGGGTTTCATTTGTGATCTCATGGGTTTCATATGTGATCTCATGGGTTTCATTTATGATCTCATGGGTTTCATATATGATCTCATGGGTTTCATTTATGATCTCATGGGTTTCATATGTGATCTCATGGGTTTCATATGTGATCTCACAGGTTTCATTTGTGATCTCACAGGTTTCATTTGTGATCTCATGGGTTTCATATGTGATTTCATGGGTTTCATTTGTGATCTCAAGGGTTTCATATGTGTTCTCATGGGTTTCATATGTGATCTCATGGGTTTCATTTGTGATCTCATGGGTTTCATATGTGATCTGATGGGTTTCATTTTTGATCTCATGGGTTTCATTGTGATCTCATCGGTTTCATTTGTGATCTCATCGGTTTCAAATGTGATCTCATGGGATTCATGTGATCTCAAGGGTTTCATATGTGATCTCACAGGTTTAATTTGTGATCTCATGGGTTTCATTTGTGATCTCATGGGTTTCATTGTGATCTCATGGGTTTCATATGTGATCTCATGGGTTTCATATGTGATCTCATCGGTTTCAAATGTGATCTCATGGGATTCATGTGATCTCACAGGTTTCATATGTGATCTCATGGGTTTCATTGTGATCTCATGGGTTTCATTTGTGATCTCATGGGTTTCAAATGTGATCTCATGGGATTCATGTGATCTCAAGGGTTTCATATGTGATCTCACGGGTTTCATTTGTGATCTCATGGGTTTCATTTGTGATCTCACGGGTTTCATTTGTGATCTCATGGGTTTCATTTGTGATCTCATGGGTTTCATTTGTGATCTCGGGATTCATATGTGATCTCATGGGTTTCATATGTGAGCTCATGGGTTTCATATGTGATCTCATGGGTTTCATTTGTGATCTCATGGTATTCATATGTGATCTCATGGGATCTCATGGGTTTCATGTGATCTCATGGGTTTCATATGCGATCTCATGGGTTTCATTTGTGATCTCATGGGTTTCATATGTGATCTCATGGGTTTCATATGTGAGCTCATGGGATTTATGTGATCTCATGGGTTTCATATGTGATCTCATGGGATTCATGTGATCTCATGGGATTCATGTGATCTCATGGTTTTCATTTGTGATCTCATAGGTTTCATATGTGATATCATGGGTTTCATATGTGATCTCATGGGATTCATGTGATCTCAAGGGTTTCATATGTGATCTCATGGGTTTCATTGTGATCTCATGGGTTTCATATGTGATCTGATGGGTTTCATTGTGATCTCATGGGTTTCAAATGTGATCTCATCGGTTTCAAATGTGATCTCATGGGTTTCATATGTGATCTCATCGGTTTCAAAAGTGATCTCATGGGATTCATGTGATCTCACGGGTTTCATATGTGATCTCACGGGTTTCATTTGTGATCTCATGGGTTTCATTTGTGATCTTATGGGTTTCATTTGTGATCTCGGGATTCATATGTGATCTCATGGGTTTCATATGTGAGCTCATGGGTTTCATATGTGATCTCATGGGTTTGAGATCACATATCTGTGACCTCATGGGATCTCATGGGTTTCATTTGTGATCTCATGGTATTCATATGTGATCTCATTGGATTCATGTGATCTCATGGGTTTCAAATGTGATCTCATGGGTTTCATTTGTGATCTCATGGGTTTCATATGTGATCTCACAGTTTTCATATGTGATCTTATGGGTTTCATTTGTGATCTCATAGGTTTCATATGTGATCTCATGGGTTTCATATGTGATCTCATGGGATTCATGTGATCTAAAGGGTTTCATATGTGATCTCATGGGTTTCATATGTGATCTCATGGGTTTCATTTGTGATCTCAAGGGTTTCGTTTGTGATCTCATGGGTTTCATATGTGATCTCAAGGGTTTCATATGTGAGCTCATGGGATTCATGTGATCTCATGGGTTTCATTTGTGATCTCATAGGTTTCATATTTGATCTCATGGGTTTCATATGTGATCTCATGGGATTCATGTGATCTCAAGGGTTTCATATGTGATCTCATGGGTTTCATATGTGATCTCATGGGTTTCATTTGTGATCTCAAGGGTTTCATTTGTGATCTCACGGGTTTCATTTGTGATCTCATGGGTTTCATATGTGATCTCATGGGTTTCATTTATGATTTCATGGGTTTCATATGTGATCTCATGGGTTTCATATGTGATCTCACGGGTTTCATTTGGATCTCACAGGTTTCATTTGTGATCTCATGGGTTTCATTTGTGATCTCATGGGTTTCATATGTGATCTCATAGGATTCATGTGATCTCAAGGGTTTCATATGTGATCTCATGGGTTTCATATGTGATCTCACAGTTTTCATATGTGATCTTATGGGTTTCATTTGTGATCTCATAGGTTTCATATGTGATCTCATGGGTTTCATATGTGATCTCATGGGATTCATGTGATCTCTAGGGTTTAATATGTGATCTCATGGGTTTCATATGTGATCTCATGGGTTTCATTTGTGATCTCAAGGGTTTCGTTTGTGATCTCATGGGTTTCATATGTGATCTCAAGGGTTTAATATGTGAGCTCATGGGATTCATGTGATCTCATGGGTTTCATTTGTGATCTCATAGGTTTCATATGTGATCTCATGGGTTTCATATGTGATCTCATGGGATTCATGTGATCTCAAGGGTTTCATATGTGATCTCATGGGTTTCATATGTGATCTCATGGGTTTCATTTGTGATCTCAAGGGTTTCATTTGTGATCTCATGGGTTTCATTTGTGATCTCATGGGTTTCATATGTGATCTCATGGGCATTTATGATTTCATGGGTTTCATATGTGATCTCATGGGTTTCATATGTGATCTCAAGGGTTTCATTTGTGATCTCACAGGTTTCATTTGTGATCTCATGGGTTTCATTTGTGATCTCATGGGTTTCATATGTGATCTCATAGGTTTCAAATGTGATCTCATGGGTTTCATATGTGATCTCATGGGATTCATGTGATCTCATGGGATTCATGTGATCTCATGGGTTTCATTTGTGATCTCACGGGTTTCATATGTGATCTCATGGGTTTCATATGTGATCTCATGGGTTTCATATGTGATCTCATGGGTTTCATTTGTGATCTCATGGGTTTCATATGTGATTTCATGGGTTTCATGTGTGATCTCAAGGGTTTCATATGTGATCTCATGGGTTTCATATGTGATCTCATGGGATTCATGTGATCTCATGGGTTTCATATGTGATCTCACGGGTTTCATTTGGATCTCACAGGTTTCATTTGTGATCTCATGGGTTTCATTTGTGATCTCATGGGTTTCATATGTGATCTCATAGGATTCATGTGATCTCAAGGGTTTCATATGTGATCTCATGGGTTTCATATGTGATCTCACAGGGGTTTCATATGTGATCTCATGGGTTTCATTTGTGATCTCATGGGTTTCATTTGTGATCTCATGGGTTTCATATGTGATCTCATGGGTTTCATATGTGATCTCATGGGTTTCATGTGATCTCAAGGGTTTCATTTGTGATCTCATGGGTTTCATATGTGATCTCATGGTTTCATATGTGATCTCATGGGTTTCATGTGATCTCAAGGGTTTCATATGTGATCTCATGGGTTTCATATGTGATCTCATGGGTTTCATATGTGATCTCATGGGTTTCATTTGTGATCTCATGGGTTTCATATGTGATCTCATGGGTTTCATATGTGATCTCATGGGTTTCATTTGTGATCTCATGGGTTTCATATGTGATCTCATGGGTTTCATATGTGATCTCATGGGTTTCATTTGTGATCTCAGGTTTCATTTGTGATCTCATGGGTTTCATTTGTGATCTCATGGGTTTCATATGTGATCTCATAGGTTTCATGTGATCTCATGGGTTTCATATGTGATCTCATGGGTTTCATATGTGATCTCATGGGTTTCATATGTGATCTCATGGGTTTCATATGTGATCTCATGGGTTTCATATGTGATCTCATGGGTTTCATGTGATCTCATGGGATTCATGTGATCTCATGGGTTTCATATGTGATCTCATGGGTTTCATTTGATCTCATGGGTTTCATATGTGATCTCATGGGTTTCATATGTGATCTCATGGGTTTCATATGTGATCTCATGGGTTTCATATGTGATCTCATGGGTTTCATATGTGATCTCACTGGTTTCATTTGTGATCTCATGGGTTTCATATGTGATCTCATGGGTTTCATATGTGATCTCATGGGATTCATGTGATCTCAGGGTTTCATATGTGATCTCATGGGTTTCATATGTGATCTCATGGGTTTCATATGATCTCAATGGTTTCATTTGTGATCTCAAGGGTTTCATATGTGATCTCATGGGTTTCATATGTGATCTCATGGGTTTCATATGCGATCTCAAGGGTTTCATTTGTGATCTCAATGGTTTCATATGTGATCTCATGGGTTTCATATGTGATCTCATGGGTTTCATATGTGATCTCATGGGTTTCATATGCGATCTCAAGGGTTTCATTTGTGATCTCATGGGTTTCATTTGTGATCTCATTGGTTTCATATGTGATAGATTAGGCTGAATCATGAGATTGCCCCCCCCCCCTTAACAAATGCAACTTTATTGTAAAGTGTTACTGAAATAGTAAAACATGGGGCAAAATTAGACAGCAAAAGCAGATGTTAAAAACATGATGCATTGATAGCACATTGATGGTATAATAATAATAAAAAATAATAATCAGTGGTCAAGAGCATAGTGTGAGCAACATGAAGGTTATGTTTCTGTTTGGTTTCATATGTGATCTCATGGGTTTCATTTGTGATCTCATAGGTTTCATATGTGACATCATGGGATTCATGTGATCTCATGGGATTCATGTGATCTCAGGGGAATCATTTGTGATCTCACGGGTTTCATATGTGATCTCATGGGTTTCATATGTGATCTCATGGGTTTCATATGTGATCTCATGGGTTTCATTTGTGATCTCATGGGTTTCATATGTGATCTCATGGGATTCATGTGATCTCATGGGTTTCATATGTGATCTCACGGGTTTCATTTGGATCTCACAGGTTTCATTTGTGATCTCATGGGTTTCATTTGTGATCTCATGGGTTTCATATGTGATCTCATAGGATTCATGTGATCTCAAGGGTTTCATATGTGATCTCATGGGTTTCATATGTGATCTCACAGTTTTCATATGTGATCTTATGGGTTTCATTTGTGATCTCATAGGTTTCATATGTGATCTCATGGGTTTCATATGTGATCTCATGGGATTCATGTGATCTCAAGGGTTTCATATGTGATCTCATGGGTTTCATATGTGATCTCATGGGTTTCATTTGTGATCTCAAGGGTTTCGTTTGTGATCTCATGGGTTTCATATGTGATCTCAAGGGTTTAATATGTGATCTCATGGGTTTCATGTGATCTCATGGGTTTCATTTGTGATCTCATAGGTTTCATATGTGATCTCATGGGTTTCATATGTGATCTCATGGGATTCATGTGATCTCAAGGGTTTCATATGTGATCTCATGGGTTTCATATGTGATCTCATGGGTTTCATTTGTGATCTCAAGGGTTTCATTTGTGATCTCATGGGTTTCATTTGTGATCTCATGGGTTTCATATGTGATCTCATGGGTTTCATTTATGATTTCATTGGTTTCATATGTGATCTCATGGGTTTCATATGTGATCTCAAGGGTTTCATTTGTGATCTCACAGGTTTCATTTGTGATCTCATGGGTTTCATTTGTGATCTCATGGGTTTCATATGTGATCTCATAGGTTTCAAATGTGATCTCATGGGTTTCATATGTGATCTCATGGGATTCATGTGATCTCATGGGATTCATGTGATCTCATGGGTTTCATTTGTGATCTCACGGGTTTCATATGTGATCTCATGGGATTCATGTGATCTCATGGGATTCATGTGATCTCATGGGTTTCATATGTGATCTCATGGGTTTCATTTGTGATCTCATGGGTTTCATATGTGATTTCATGGGTTTCATGTGTGATCTCAAGGGTTTCATATGTGATCTCATGGGTTTCATATGTGATCTCATGGGATTCATGTGATCTCACTGGTTTCATTTGTGATCTCATGGGTTTCATATGTGATCTCATGGGTTTCATATGTGATCTCATGGGATTCATGTGATCTCAAGGGTTTCATATGTGATCTCATGGGTTTCATATGTGATCTCATGGGTTTCATATGCGATCTCAATGGTTTCATTTGTGATCTCAAGGGTTTCATATGTGATCTCATGGGTTTCATATGTGATCTCATGGGTTTCATATGCGATCTCAAGGGTTTCATTTGTGATCTCAATGGTTTCATATGTGATCTCATGGGTTTCATATGTGATCTCATGGGTTTCATATGTGATCTCATGGGTTTCATATGCGATCTCAAGGGTTTCATTTGTGATCTCATGGGTTTCATTTGTGATCTCATTGGTTTCATATGTGATAGATTAGGCTGAATCATGAGATTGCCCCCTTAACAAATGCAACTTTATTGTAAAGTGTTACTGAAATAGTAAAACATGGGGCAAAATTAGACAGCAAAAGCAGATGTTAAAAACATGATGCATTGATAGCACATTGATGGTATAATAATAATAAAAAATAATAATCAGTGGTCAAGAGCATAGTGTGAGCAACATGAAGGTTATGTTTCTGTTTGGTTTCATATGTGATCTCATGGGTTTCATTTGTGATCTCATAGGTTTCATATGTGACATCATGGGATTCATGTGATCTCATGGGATTCATGTGATCTCAGGGGAATCATTTGTGATCTCACGGGTTTCATATGTGATCTCATGGGTTTCATATGTGATCTCATGGGTTTCATATGTGATCTCATGGGTTTCATTTGTGATCTCATGGGTTTCATATGTGATTTCATTGGTTTCATGTGTGATCTCAAGGGTTTCATATGTGATCTCATGGGTTTCATTTGTGATCTCACAGGTTTCATTTGTGATCTCATGGGTTTCATATGTGATTTCATGGGTTTCATGTGTGATCTCAAGGGTTTCATATGTGATCTCATGGGTTTCATATGTGATCTCATGGGTTTCATATGTGATCTCATGGGATACATGTGATCTCATGGGATTCATGTGATCTCATGGGTTTCATTTGTGATCTCACGGGTTTCATATGTGATCTCATGGGATTCATGTGTGATCTCATGGGTTTCATATGTGATCTCATGGGATTCATGTGATCTCAAGGGTTTCATATGTGATCTCATGGGTTTCATATGTGATCTCATGGGTTTCATATGCGATCTCAATGGTTTCATTTGTGATCTCAAGGGTTTCATATGTGATCTCATGGGTTTCATATGTGATCTCATGGGTTTCATATGCGATCTCAAGGGTTTCATTTGTGATCTCAAGGGTTTCATATGTGATCTCATGGGTTTCATATGTGATCTCATGGGTTTCATATGCGATCTCAAGGGTTTCATTTGTGATCTCATGGGTTTCATTTGTGATCTCATTGGTTTCATATGTGATAGATTAGGCTGAATCATGAGATTGCCTCCCCCCCCCTTAACAAATGCAACTTTATTGTAAAGTGTTACTGAAATAGTAAAACATGGGGCAAAATTAGACAGCAAAAGCAGATGTTAAAAACATGATGCATTGATAGCACATTGATGGTATAATAATAATAAAAAAATAATAATCAGTGGTCAAGAGCATAGTGTGAGCAACATGAAGGTTATGTATCTGTTTGGTTTCATATGTGATCTCATAGGTTTCATTTGTGATCTCATAGGTTTCATATGTGATATCATGGGATTCATGTGATCTCATGGGATTCATGTGATCTCAGGGGAATCATTTGTGATCTCACGGGTTTCATATGTGATCTCATGGGTTTCATATGTGATCTCATGGGTTTCATATGTGATCTCATGGGTTTCATATGTGATTTCCTTGGTTTCATGTGTGATCTCAAGGGTTTCATATGTGATCTCATGGGTTTCATATTTGATCTCATGGGTTTCATTTGTGATCTCACGGGTTTCATTTGTGATCTCGGGATTCATATGTGATCTCATGGGTTTCATATGCAATCTCAATGGTTTCATTTGTGGTCTCAAGGGTTTCATATGTGATCTCATGGGTTTCATATGTGATCTCATGGGTTTCATATGCGATCTCAAGGGTTTCATTTGTGATCTCAAGGGTTTCATATGTGATCTCAAGGGTTTCATGTGTGATCTCAAGGGTTTCATTTGTGATCTCATTGGTTTCATATGTGATAGATTAGGCTGAATCATGAGATTGCCCCCTTAACAAATGCAACTTTATTGTAAAGTGTTACTGAAATAGTAAAACATGGGGCAAAATTAGACAGCAAAAGCAGATGTTAAAAACATGATGCATTGATAGCACATTGATGGTATAATAATACTAAAAAAATAATAATCAGTGGTCAAGAGCATAGTGTGAGCAACATGAAGGTTATGTATCTGTTTGGTTTCATATGTGATCTCATGGGTTTCATTTGTGATCTCATAGGTTTCATATGTGATATCATGGGATTCATGTGATCTCATGGGATTCATGTGATCTCAGGGGAATCATTTGTGATCTCACGGGTTTCATATGTGATCTCATGGGTTTCATATGTGATCTCATGGGTTTCATATGTGATCTCATGGGTTTCATTTGTGATCTCATGGGTTTCATATGTGATTTCATTGGTTTCATGTGTGATCTCAAGGGTTTCATATGTGATCTCATGGGTTTCATATTTGATCTCATGGGTTTCATTTGTGATCTCATGGGTTTCATTTGTGATCTCGGGATTCATATGTGATCTCATGGGTTTCATTTGTGATCTCAAGGGTTTCATTTGTGATCTCGGGATTCATATGTGATCTCATGGGTTTCATTTGTGATCTCAAGGGTTTCATATGTGAGCTCATGGGATTCATATGATCTCATGGCTTTCATTTGTGATCTCATGGGTTTCATTTGTGATCTCATGGGATTCGTGTGATCTCATGGGTTTCATATGTGATCTCATGGGATTCATATGTGATCTCATGGGTTTCATATGGTCTCATGGGATTCATGTGATCTCATGGGTTTCATTTGTGATCTCATGGGATTCATGTGATCTCATGGGATTCATGTGATCTCATGGGTTTCATTTGTGATCTCATGGGATTCATTTGATATCATGGGTTTCATATGTGATCTCATTGCTTTTATATGTGATCTCATGGGTTTTACATTGGAATTTACATGGGATTCAAACGAAAATGTTCCAAAAGCACACATTTCCCAAGTGGAAAATTGAAAAAAAATCCAATGTTTCCAGTTTTATTTGTATAAACTAACGTTAACAAAGATTAATAAATACCGTAATAATATTGCTCATTTTTAGTAAATTTATTAACTAATATTAACAAATGAATCCTTATTGTAATGTGTTAGCATAATTACTAGTTGCATATTCTTTTCATTCCAGTGCCAAGGACAAATTTCCATTATATTGACATAGATAACAAATAATGGACTGTTACCAGGAAAAATAAATCTGAGGAATTCAATGAAGCAATTTGCATTCATAAGGCTAGACAGCAGACGGAGAGTATAATCTGGATGGTTTCACTGCAGCATATTTAGAAGGTGAATAAAATGGCATTTAATAAAGTCTGGCCAGTTTTCACTAATACAAAGAACACAAAAGTGTGTGACTAAACCTGAAATTCACTAGATTCACTAGTTTCCCTTCAACACGTGTGTCTCTATCATCACGTGGATGAAGGGAATCTTACAGGGAATATGTTCAGCATTGCTAAAAGCCAATCTTATAGTAAAATACACTAAGCTTGAGAGAATGTATGCGCCTCAACAATGCATCAACTGAAGGCCACTGGATGAAAGAATACGCCATACATTTAATGGCGTCAATTACGAGTCCTTGAGCTCAATCTGAGGTATTTTTGTGTGCTATACTATACATATTCATATAAATAAACTTTGTGACAACCTCATTTTTCTGTCTATCAAACTGCTTGACAGCAAAAAAAAAGACGAGTTTGGTTGCCATGACAAAATTCTGTCCTCCAAAATTCAACTTGGCTATATCTGAGGGAACAGAGAAAGCATTTCATCATACTGTGCCACGGAGGTGATGCGTGTCAGTCGGATGCGTTGGCGGAATGGCATGACTTGGAGGTTACGGAGTTGCCATCCCCTCTCCGTGAGTGATTATTCCAGCATTAGGAGGCTTATGGAGGCTCGCAGAGTGACGGACAGGACCAGCTGAGGCTAGAATCAACACTCCATGCTGCGGCCCTTTCTGTTAGACTGCGCTTTACCGCCGTGGTTAAGAATAATTACAGGAGGTGGACGCTGCAGGTAGACACGTATCAGAATAGCAAATAGATTTGTTTGGAAACTTGCGATGATTCATTATTTTGAAGTTGTACTCTGAATACGCCAGGCGATTGAAGTACTACCTATGTTTACTGATTAGCCAGGGGGTGGATAGTCTTTTTTTTCACCATTCTTTTCCCATTTCTGTCAGACTCTCAGGACCTGTCTAAGCTTTTCCATTTCCAGGCACAACTGAGTAGAACGGACTGAGTACTAGCTTTTCTTGTTGTTTCTTTTCAGCTCCCTGAAGTTTCAGACTCACTGAGCACCTTCTCCTGACACCCAAGTCTGAAACATAAACTCATTTTAAAATCACTGGAGAGAATCACTGGAGTTTATAGAGAACAATTGATTTATAAGCAGTATCTACAATAGAAGAGTAATGTCCTAATTCTGTTCTGGAGCCGGGGATCATCGATCAAGCACGGCGGCCGTGACTGGTTAAAGGCGCTGTCTGTCAATAATGATGAGTGTGTTCAGTAAAGCACATGCTGATTTGTTTGATTAATCCTCCTGTATACAGAGTTAAACTAGAACGGTTTAAAGCAACATCGCTCATACAAAAGACCAGATTACTGCATGTTTATACTACGGGCTGTTGAATGCTTGAATCTGATGAGGTTATTTCCAGGGAAACGCACGACTAAAGTAGTTCCAGCAGGTTTTGACTGCATTACAGCTCCATATCACTCCGCAAAATGATTTCAGTGATTTCAGCGGTGCGCACAGCTGACAACAGCAAAAGAGCCAACACACACAACCACAGTGACCGAGAGAAGGAATCAGCAAACAACAGGATAAAAAACACAAATTATTTTCTTTTATTTTTCTTGCCACAAAATTACTTACTCTCTTCCTCACACTCAAATGTACACATATACAGATACACACTCGCACAGAAACGTGTTGTCAGCACTGCTCTGACAGGTTTATAGTAAAATAGTCTAACAACTTAAAATCTACATGACATTTCTCAGTAGCGTGGAATAACCGCTCTGTTCTTGAAGCAGATAAACCTACAGATTCACTATTAGTCGAGACGCTGCCGCCGAACACTGAGAGACACACAGACTGAGGTAATACACACACACTTTTGTGGCAAGCAGTAAAGGCAGAGGGCCGTAAGAACAGGGCAAGGCCAGTAGTGTGAGAGGGAAAAGGAGGAGCGACGACAGTGAAGGAGAGAGAGGACCTAGACTTTATGTTGTGTTTTATTTAGTTTTATTATGTGTGTGTGGCAGTCGTCCGTGAGGGGCTGCCCGTGTTACTTTCAATTTGTGTTTATTTATTTATTAAAGTTGTTTAAACGTTCACCGGTTCTCGTCTTCTTCTTCCCATAACAAAGAACTGTATTACAACTTCATCTCTCTCTCTCTCTCTTTCTCTTTCTTTAATAACTGTATTAGTCTGCCATCAGTGGCCTCCTACTCTATATACGGTCTTTTTTGTCTTTTTTTTGTAACATGTTTAATTGTTGTGAAACCATTAAGTTTGGATATATATAAATCCAAATTGTATGATGACATTATTGTAGAGAAAGCTGGTATTGTTGCAGTATGGTTTTTCTTATATCACTGTCCTTCTCTAGTGACATTTTGGAGGCCAAGTCAACACCTCAAACTCGTTGTTGTGCTCCTCAAACCATTCCCGAAGCATTTTTGCTTTGCGGCAGGACACATTATCCTGCTGGAAGAGCCACAGCCACCAGGGAATACCGTTTCCATGAAAGGGTGTACATGGTCTGCAACAATGCTTAGGTAGGTGGTACGGGTCAAAGTGACATCCTCATGGATGGCTGGACCCAAGGTTTCCCAGCAGAACATTGCCCAAAGCATCACACTGCCTCCGCCGGCTCGCCTTCTTCCCATAGTGCATCCTGGGGCCATGTGTTCCCCAGGTAAGCCACGCACACGCACTCGGCCATCCACGTGATGTAAAAGAAAACGTGATTCCTCAGACCAGGCCACCTTCTTCCATTGCTCCGTGGTCCAGTTCTGATGCTCACGCGCCACTGTTGGTGCTTTCGGCGGGGTCAGGGGTCAGCATGGGCACCCGGACTGGTCAGCGGCTATGCCGCCCCATACGCAACAAACTGCGATCACTGTGTATACTGACACCTTTCTATCAGAACCAGCATTAACTTCTTGAGCAGTTTGAGCTCCAGTAGCTCGTCTGTTTGATCGGACCACACGGGCCAGCCTTCACTCCCCACGTGCATCAATGAGCCTGGGCCGCCCATGACCCTGTGGCCGGTTCTCCACTGTTCCTTCCTTGGAGCACTTTAGATCCTGACCACTGCAGACTGGGAACACCCCAAAAGATCTGCAGTTTTGGAGATGCTCTGACCCTGTCGTCTAGCCATCACAATTTGGCCCTTGTCAAACTTGCTCAAATCCTTACGCTTGCCCATTTTTCCTGCTTCTAACACATCAACTTTGAGGATAAAATGTTCACTTTTGCCATGATGAAGAGATAATCAGTGTTATTCACTTCACCTGTCATAATGTTATGCTTGATTGGTGTATATTCACATTGAAAACAGCAATTTTATATTGGAATAATATTTCACAGTTTTACTATATTTTTGATCTAAACATTTTAACCCTTAGTGTAAATGTAATTGAAATTAATAGAAAAATATCAGACAAAAAATATTATGATTGTGACACATTTCTTGATATTAGGCAGATGGTGGGTAAATGTTTTAGACCAAATTTGAAGCAAAAAATACAACCCAACACTATACAGTAACTCCAATTACACATTTTGTTTAATAGTGCAAAAGCCACGGAGGTACATGATCCCATCTGTGACAGTTCCAGTCAGATGTCCAGTCATCACGGATGGCTGTTATTGTTGTCATGGGCTCCCTGCTGTCTGTAGACTATTTGTGGCTTTCTTGGCTCTATAAATGGAAGCCTACTGCACTCAAGAGTTATCGGGACACTACACACTCTCACTCATGCGAAGCTGAACACGCAGGGCACAAGCATGCCAGTATAGCAGCCTCTGTACAAACAAGCCTTCAGCACAACACACTCATGGCCTTGGAACAGCCACACAGGACCTTGGGAAAGGTAAGCGGACAAAACGCCTGGGCCCTATAAGGGAAAACCAAGTAGCTTTGCAGTGAATTTTTGTGTGGATTTCTTCCTTCTTTAGGGTTGACAGTGTCTCCATTTCACTTTCTGTCGGTGTGTAAAGTGTGCAGTTGAGTTGAATTAGTCTTTCAGTTCAAGCATATTTTTAAGATGTTTGAGGGTCATTGTCAATGAAGATGGAAAAAACTAATTTCGCTGGAAGGTTCATAGTCAGAAAGGCAACAGGTGCAATTGTATTAGAGCACGACAACTATATGCAAATTATTCGCAAGCCACTTGACAAGTCATTAATAATTTATTATTTACCAAACCATTCAGATGAGATTTAGAGTCAAATTTGAGATTATGCTTAATACTAATCTAATATATGGCAGAAATGTAAAACACACACATTGACACATATGGTAATTAAAATCCAAAGCATGCTGGTTAATGCAGTAATTAATACAAACAAATGAGATCATATTGTAAAGTGTTACCTTATAGTGTATAAAAATTAATTCATCTTAGTATGACTACAGTGGAAAGTCTAGGGCAACAGCATTTAACTGATGAGTAATAATATATAATCACAATATGATTTAGCTGTATGAATGCTAATATACTTGACTGACTCTTATTAGCATTGCTCCCAGAGCCGGGGAGTGTTACGTGAGTGTTATGTACCCAAGACCTTGTGTTGGCTCTGACTTGTGTGTTTGGTGTTGCATAAGCTATATGTATCTATTCGCATTATGCCAGACGCTTCACCTTTTACTCTTGGCTTAGCGCCAACTTTTAATTTGCATCAAATAAACCAGGCAGGTTACCATGAAATAAGTTTACAACCATACATGATCAATTATGTGTTAGTGTAATGACAAGTGAGTTTTTGGCCGGTTTCTCATTGCAAAGTGATGCATAATGAAAGGAGAACAGTAGGGGAGGTAGGCCTACAGAACTGCTTCTCCGAACATTGTAAATATAGAGCCCTGCTAGTGTTTCCCAGCTTTGATGCAGTCTCTTATCATGCGGCAAAACCCAAAAGCCCTTGACAGCCTTTGGACTCTTTGAGGCGAGCTGGAAGCTGTATGGGTGTGTTCACTGTAGTGGGAGGGGGTTCAGGCAGGCTGGGGTATAAATTCTTCTAAAACCCAATGACACACCCACATGTGGGTTTTCAAACCCCTGTTGACATGCTAGCATTTATGCAAACTTAACTCACTGGCATTCGAAACATGTGGCTTGAGTCTGCTGCCAGAGGCATTCTGTTTTTGCTTATCCAGCCACAGACTGCAACGTTCCTCTCAAGACAGCAACATTAGAATCAGACATTAGATAAGTATTTACTGCTTATGGTAATTCCAAAGATGAATTCAGGCAGGACAGAATGAAAACAGATTGTTATTACAATGCAGATGCAAACTGCCAACAAGGGCAGTTTCAACTTCAAAAGGTCAGTAAACACAATAAGAAGTTTAGACAGCATAAGCTTAACACTCTACTGCATCTACTACATTTTTATTTTTCATGAAAAACAAATACATTTTATAAATGGAAAGAGTACTATGAGTTATAAACCTGTGAATGTCTAACCTGAACACCCTCATCTCATTTACTGTAATTCTGTAAGTCTGTAATTCTTTAATTAATATTGAGTCTTTATGCTAAATGTATAAAATACATTGCTCCTTAATTACCCACACCTACTTAACATAATATTATATAACTTAATATAATAAGCCACAAGTGGCCAGCTGTTGCAGTATATTGCATATGGGTAAGGGGTTCAATTATTTGTTTTATTAATAACTTTAATAGAGTGGCAATGTAATGACTGTGCACATTTTTCCCAGTACATATCTGGATATTCAGTACATGTTTAAGGTGCTGCTATATTTTGTGTATATCTAACTCACAACACTTGGAGCGGGATTCAAACCAGCGTCGACCAGCATGGGTGGTAGACACATTAAAAAGGACACCAAAAAGCACCCTAAACCTCACTTTAATCTGGGTCCAAATGGGATTTGAAACAGTGTCAACCAGCATGGGAGGTTGTCCCGCTAACAAGCCAGCTAAAGACCCCCTAGACCTAACTCCTATCCAGGTCCTGGAACCAATGTAACTGCTCCTACACACACTATTCTGAGCAGGATCCAAACCTTGTTGACCGGCATTGGAGACGAATGCCCTAACATGGATGCTAAAGACCCTCCCAAAACTGAATTTTATCTGGATCACTGCAACGTTGTAACTAGTCCTATTTGCACTGCTCTGAGCAAGATTCAAACAAACATCAACTGGCATGGGTTCAGACACATTAACAAGGACGCTAAAGACCCCCCTAAACTCCCATCCAGGTCACAGAAACAGTGTAATGAGTCTTATTTCAAACCAGCTTCAACTGGTATGGGAGATGGTCGTGCTAACAATGACGCTAAAGACACCTCTAAACCTCACTCCCATCCGGGTTATGGCAATGTAATACAGTTTGTTGATATGGGAAGAAGGAGGCAGGAACCGGCGAACATTTTAATTACTTTAATCAAATAAACAAACTGAAAGTAAACCGCGGGCAGCCCCTCACGGGCGACTGCTACTCACACACATAAAAAATGTAAACAAAATGTAAATTCCAGGCCCGTCCTCTCTCATCCTTCACTGGTGTTGCTCATGCTTATATGCCTCCGAGCTCCCTCATGAGAGGACTTGAGACCGGTGTGCCTCGCAGGAGACGCTCATTCTCAATCACGCATCGGTCTCACTCCCTCCTCCCACGTCTCTCGCTTGCCAACCTCACCACAGGCAACAATGTAGCTGGTTTTATTTGCCCCACTCTGAGTAGGATTTGAACCAGCGTCAACCTGCAGGAAGGCAGACACACTAACAAGGACACTAAAGACTACCCTAAACTTCACTTCAGTTCGGGTACAAATGGGATTCAAACCAGTGTCAACCAGCATGGGAGGTGGTCATGGTAACAAGGCATCTAAAGACCCGCTGAACCTAACTCCTATACGGGTCACGGAAAAAAAGTAACTGTTCCTACATGCACAAATCTGAGCTTGTCGACCGGCATTGGAGGCTAATGCACTAACAAGGACACTAAAGACCCTCCCAAACCTCACTCCTACCCCGATCATGGCAACATTACCTGGTCCTGTTTGCATATTTGCATCACTCTGTGGGGGATTCGAACCTGCATGGGATTCAGACACACTAAGAATGATGCTAAAGTGCCCCCTAAACCTCACTCCCATCCGGGTCATGGCAACATTGTAATAGGACTTATTTGCACCATTCTGAGCGGGATTTGAACCAGTGTCAACTGGCATACTAACAAGGACACTAAAGACCACCCTAACTCCCGTTTTGGTCCAAATGGGATTCAAAACAACCAACCAACCAACATGGGAGGTGGTCATGCTAAGAAGGCAGCCAAAGACCCCCTAAAGGTCACTACTATACGGATCAGAGAAACAATGTAACTGGTCCAATATGCACCAATCTGATCGGGATTTGAACCTTGTCGACCGGCATTGGAAACGAACACATTAACAAGGATGCTAAAACCCCCCCTTAACCTCACTTCCACCTGGGTCACGGCAACAGTGTATGTGGTCATATTTGAACTGCTTTGAGCAGGATTCAAACCAACTGGTAAAATGATGCTAAAGACCCGCCTAAACCTCACTCCCATCCGGGTCACAGCAACAATGAACTGGTCCTATTTGCACCACTCTGAGTGTAATTCAAACCAGCGTCAACCAGCATGGGATTCAGACAGAGCTATTCAGACCACCCTAAAGTGTAACTGGTCCTACATGCAATGCTCTGAGCAAGATTCAAACCATTTTCAACCATTGAAGTCGACAAGGACGCTAAAGACCACAGCCTCTAGCATGAGTCACACACCAGAAGTGTGAGGTTTAGTTGCACAGCTCTTTCGAGCTGGCCTTGTATATAGTTAAGGCTAAAGTGCATTATTAGGCTTAATGAATATTGATTTGAGTGCCTAATCCATTACCATACAGCCATACTTTTAATATATACACTACAGAATGTTGCTATGCAACAATGATAATGATCCGCTATGGGATCCGCTATGGCTGTACTATCATATGGTGAACAGATGCTTCATAGCTCAAACCAATGTTTTAGAATAAAAAAAAAATCAACAAGTTCACATCAGCTTTATCTGATACCAGGCGATGTGACTGAATTGCTAATGCAAACACCAAAAGATACATGCATATTGCAGTTTGACTGTAAAAGACTGATTAGACAGCACAAGACAACCTCTGTTTGTTTGTTTTAAAGTTGAAGTGTTTCATTTTTTAAGGATTTTTGAATGACGTAACGTTTACTTCTAATACTATACTGACTCATGTTTCTTGTTCACATAAGTCTTGTTCTCTGTTCTGCTGTAAACAACTCTGAAATGAAGCGTCAGCTGCGTTTTAAACTCAGATGCCAAATGTTTTGGAAAATGAACTGGCGTGCATGTTTAAGTTTATAGGCCTAGAGCGAAAATACAACCAAAGGTCAACTCAACATTATTGTGTACGGCCAAATTGTTATTGGTAAACTACATCGGGCTGTAAACGGTTTCTTTCTGAGCCTCTGCGTCTGTAGAGCCACAACAATTATTTTTAGAAAACCTGTGCAAGTCTAACCGGTGAAAGCCTCCCAGTATTTAGTGCATCAGGTCTTCAAATTTTGTTAAATTACTAATCAAGGAGATGCTGGATCTGAGTCGTGTGTTCTGGATAAAACACTATGCTGGGAACAGCTTGGGACAAACACGCCCCTTGCTTGGGGTTGGAATGGAAATTTGAGCCTG
Source organism: Gobiocypris rarus (assembly GCA_023029165.1). Taxonomy (NCBI): domain Eukaryota; kingdom Metazoa; phylum Chordata; class Actinopteri; order Cypriniformes; family Gobionidae; genus Gobiocypris; species Gobiocypris rarus. The sequence continues at coordinate 1,197,794 of CM040927.1, read as the reverse complement.
AAGGAACGGTATGATCCACATAACACGGTGGGCTACAGAGAGTGAGATTTTATAGGCGAGTAGGAAATGCCTGCTGAGGTCTTTGACTGCTTCTGTTTGTTTGTGGCTTTCGCTGTCACTGTGGATACACTACAGGGGGGCTGCAAGCTCTGTGTGTAAGCCCCTTTTGCTGATAGCGTAAAAGTTATGTAGTAAATATAATGTGAAGACTATAATCTTTATTTGCAGACACTCTGAAACTGCATGATAGTTGACACAGTCCCAAATCCTGCTCTAGGGAGTCAGATTTTCTACAGTCAATCGCTAGTATCCCTGGTATCTTTAAAAGTATAATGAACATTTGCAAAAATAAATGGAAATTGCTCATAAACATGGCCACTTTTGACTGGCCATAAATGGAGAAAGATGTTTTTTTGTGATCAGAATAGTCAATGCATCTACTCTCGAACAGGGCCATGCTAACCAGCAAAACCATGACAACGTCAGGCAAACCCATGACTTGCTATTTGCTATTACTGTCAGTAGAGGCCTTTACTGTGTTTGACTCCTTTCACTTTGGATTTAAACATTCTTGGAAACATTTGGGATAATCTAAGTACACAAGAAAACAAAATATATAACACTGTTCTAGAGGTTTTAATCCATTTTAATCAAAATATCTTACATATTATGCTTTTACTATTGGGTGACCTACATATTAGACTCACAATATTGCTTTTGGTCTATTTTCCCAAATAAAATAGTTCCAAACAAATCCACAATAGTGCAACTGTGCGTCTACAAGCAACACACCAATTTTATTACTGAGTGAATCCGCATTTTTGAACTAATCAGTCTAATTAATAGGCGTTTGAAGCAGTGCTGTGCAGACCGATCGGTGTATGATGTCAGAGTACAGCGAGAGCGATTAGACAACGGGCGGCTTTGTATGCTTTCAAATCGCTCTCATGCTACTTTGATGTCATACACTGATTGGTCTGTGCGGTGCCGCTTCATGTCCAACACACCTAGAGATTCAACCACTCACTTATACTTACTTTGTCCCTGAATGAATCAGCCGTTTTGAATGAATTGTTTGCGTGAATGATTCACTGACTCACTCACTAAGACAATGATTTGTCGCCACCTTCTGGCTGTTTTAGTTTCATGATTATGTATAAGCATAAATATAGCTGCGAGCAGCAGTTATTGGGGTTCAGGCATTTTAAGGCTTTTAAGCACATGCGTAATAAGATATTGTTTTATTTAGCAAGCATGTAACCACTAAGATCATAGATGGAAAAGACTATTTACAGCCAATACAGGCAATTTACCATAGGAAATATGTTTTTTAAAGCTTTTTAACAGTTATAGCACCACCTATGGTCCGATCTACATAAAAGTTTGCATCTAGAATCATATGTTGCATGTACTCACCTATTTTTCGTAAAGTCAAAGTTTTCGTTTAGGAGTTGTAGGCTTCTGAGTGCACTTGAAAACACTCGTTTTCTAAGCTATCCTGTTATAGCTACCCAAAGGGTAAAGTTAAAACATTTTTGATCTAGAGAGTCCAGATATTTGTACTGCATTGGTTTTACTCAGATTGAATGAAAAGCCTATGACTAGTTTGCTAGATTGTTTACCAAATATTAATGAGCGATTTGATTGACAGCCGTGGTTCTAGAGGCAAAGTTGTTCACTATGAGGAGATTGATCAAATTATAAGCATATTGTGTGAAATACCACGTGATTACTTTCTTTCAAAATTCTTACAGACCTCTAGGGCTATGAGTCGAACATGCACACTGAGTGGCCTCCAATGACCTTGTCTAATAGGTGCTCAAACTTCATTGGCCAATGGCGGCCATGTTTTTTGAGATACGACAATGTCTTCATAGACTATCATAGCACCTGCATACCAATTTTTTAATCAAATGGACTAATGGTTGGGTGGTCATAGCCATTTTCATGTTTTTTTTTTATTTTTCTTTCTAGCCCCATGAAGTGTCCAATCACTGAGCAAACCAAAGACTGAGCACATACATATGTGTACTGAGATTCATTAATTTTGTTCTCCAGTTATAGCCATTTTAGTCAAAGTGGCTCCGCCTACATCGAACGTTTTGGCACCCCTAAGGAACCGTGATTCAAATTTGAGACTTTTTTTGATAATTTATTCATATTCAAACTCCAGAGAATATTTCTGCACTGGTTTGGTTTCGATCTGCTGAAAAACTTAGGACTAGTTCGCAAAAGTAAGTTTTGGACAAAATTCTAAATGGTGGAAAACTCTTCCAGGTGGAAATTACATTAAATAGGAAATATATGTTATTAGGATTACAATGATATGATATGAATGATACTTGAGTCTATGACAAATGGTCTAGGAGTTATGAGCGATTTCAAACTTTTGATCGCTGTAGCGCCCCCTATTTGCCGACTGGGGTGATATTGTGTCAATCTCCCCCAAATTGAGACCAAGATTCAAGTCTCTAGGCCTTACGGTTTGGCCTGCACAATCTATTTTACGGCAGAAGAAAAATAATACAAATCCTTACAATTATAATAGGTTTCAGCATTATGTGCTTGAATGCCTAATTCATTTCTGCTGAGGAGGTGAGAGAGCGACTGAGATTGAATGTTGTTGTTCATGAATGTAATTAAGAGTAAAATATGAGATGCTCTGATTACTGTGCATCTGGTATTGGGGTAAGGGTACATCTTCATTATAGAGATCCTTTGAAAGTACAAAATTGTAGTCATTTTGATTGCTTGCTTTTATGCAAAAATTATATGTATTGCAGTGCTGTATTAACAACCCGTGTCATGCCATTTTAAATATTCAGTCGAAGCATACATAAGAATATTTTTTATTACACAGTGAACAGTGAAATCAGATTTCAAAATAACAAGATAAGCAGCCTGATCCACTTTTTTTCTACGCTCTGTATATTGTGCCACCATAGTCGCTCTGCGTTTGAACACCAAACACTTTGACAAGAACTTCATGGTTGGTTGTTAAAGTCTATTTTTATCCTGCATCCACGAGAGAGAGAATGAAAGAAAGGATGAATGTCAGAGCCAGAATCAAAGCTATTTTAACAGACACGAGGCTTGAAACGTTTGGATGTAAATAAACATATCTAACTATTATTATTATGTGAGTACCTGTCATCATCATCATCATCAGTGAATTAAGAAAATGGCAATGTGAGAAGGTAAAAATGTTGTCCAGTTTTGAAATGAGATGACCTACAATTATCAAACCTGCTATACTGCATCATGTTGATTCCTGTTATTTAGTTTATCCACTCTGACTAATTCATGGCTGGAAGGTTGTAAATCTCCTGCTAAGCTTAATTAGTGATCTTCATTAAGAAGAAACGAAAGCCTATTGAATTTAAATTGACGAGAGGCACTGCCAGGCAATGAATGGCTGCACCACTCAGCATTCACATCTCTTTTTAAGCCTTTAGATTGTATTGCAAAAATTAGATGCCAAATTATGAGTTAATTCCATTATCTGGATTTTCTCAACGTGTGTGATGTACCTTGAATTTTAAGTGATAATTAATAGTGGTTTTTGATGGGAAAATCTCTTTCATACCCCTCCTTTGTCTCAGTTTAGCAAAAAAAAAGAGACAATGTTTCTTAACTGAAAATATGGCTAAAATAATTAATTTGTAATCATGACCGTACAGTGAGATAATAGTGGGAGAACTTGCAAGGTCGAGAGTAATTGTCCAATTAAATGTGCTTTAATGTGGTTCTGTTCTTGGAGAATGAGGCAGGGCTTGGGAAACGCACATGATTGAACAGTGAAATCACTTAAGTTAAATCTTCTCAAATATGGCTTTGAACTTTTTTTTATCTGATACAAAAATAAAGCATAGTTGTTCTACATATTACGAGAGAGCTATGAGTAAAGCTGGATCAAAGACCTCTTTTAAAAGACACTTAAAATTCAGTTAGTGTACTCTTAACATTCAGTATTGAACTCATTGAGCTGTACACAGTTACTGAACCGAATCAACATTGAATGTGTAGCCAATGTTACCCAGCTTTTTGCAACAAAGCAGTTTTATTAATAATATTCATGGGACAGCGTTGATAATAAGTTTCTCTGTAGTTGGATTTTTTTGGTGTGCAGACAACCATTCGTGTGCTACAGTGAAGGCAACAAATAATTTTAAAACGCAGACCTTTATTACACCTTCTGGAACCAACTGTGTTTTCATCGTTTTCAGTCACGACTGGCACAGAGACCTGGAGGGCAAAACATTCATAAAACTGCAGCATATGCCTGTCAATTGTCATCTGGTTTAAGCCAGGAATATTTACAGCACCAAAAATATTTTTCATTTATTTATTTATTTTTTGCAAGATTTTGGCTCTTGTGATCCATATATACAGCACCTTCTGCAGTATTTCAGTCACTAAAAACAGCGGGACGCTCTAAAATGCTTAGCATGAAAACACTTAATGTACTAAAAAAGTGTTATTTAAAAGATCAAATTTAGTATACACATTGTTGATGATGCATACTATATTTAAAGGTGCACTATGTAGGATTTTTGCAGTCAAATATCCAAATACCACTAGGCCAGTGTTATATATTTTGTTCAGGTGAGTTCTTACAATATCCCAAACGCTTTACTCTCACTGGATTGTGAACAAAAGTCACATCAGCCCCCGACCGAACGAACAGAGTAACGTCATAATATCATTTTGAACACACTTAAATGTATCTAATATGATAAACAGAGCTGCGTTACCTCATACTCATGACCCGTCATAATAAAAGTCCCGCTGCCCGCGAGCCGTGTGTTGCGTAACAATCGCTCCAGCGACCTCGCTCAGCTCCACAACACTCGGTCCTGCTCTGCTTCACACTACAGTAACGTTAATAACCTCATCCATAAACATGATCTCTGCCCGAGTCCTATCCCGATTCTTCCCCACCGGCTGTGAGGTGAAGACCAAAATGTCCCAAGATTCTGCGCTCAAACATGGCACCATCAAACTACGCCTTTACTTTGAATAGAAGACCTCTAGCGAACGGAAAAGTTACATAGTGCACCTTTAAGTGAGCAGATGAGCCCAGATTATGAACGCAACATGCTAAATGATTGTGTTTTCTTTATAATAGTTTTCTATGGAAAATTGCTTAGTGAGAAACTGTGTGTTGCGTTTATATTCTGGGTTCATCTAATTGCCTTTGCAAATGGTGTATTGATTTTGGTCTTTTAGAATTACTATCTTACTACATTAGTATATTAGTAGAAATCTGGTCAAAATAACTGGCAGGCAATGGAGGAAAGCCTTGTTTTGCCCTGCAGGTTGGCGTTTATCAAGGGTGTGATGTCACGTGAAATCTACAAATTAATTGGTTGTAACGTACAAATTCCAGCCAATCAGAATCACATATTCAGGCAGACCACTGAATAACATTTGTGGTCATACTGGAAGTTTACCTACACCTTGCATCTAATATTGAGTAACTTATTTCTGACAAAAATGTACTTCTCGGCAACAAAATGGAAAGGACATAAACTTGTTTGCACAACAGCAATTTTAATTGCAGTGACATTTATGTAATATCTAAAGGCGGTATTTTAACATCCCATTGACACTGCAAGCGAGGTAGGCGACGGCTTCTTTGATTGTAATTGGTGGGTTAGCGGGAGCGCAGAACTCTATACAGAACCTCAGCTGAGAAGCTCAAAAAGCCACGTGAAATTGTTCAAGGGACCCCACTCTGCGTCATTATTACAGGCAGTGATTATAATGGAGCATTCGAGTCTGTCATGTTGCGTCATTAACAGTGTAAGTGGGGGATCATTCTGCACACTCTGAATATGTGTAAGACAGGGATATCAAAAACACAGCATATTTATAGTTTGCTTCTTGAAGCAGTAGAATCTTTTATTTTTTATCTTTCCCTTGAAACTGAATATATGGGCGATACCCCAGCTAACAAAAATGGGTAACACTTTATTTTGATGGTCCTTTTTGAACATTCTGTTGACTATAAGTAACATTGCACCTACATGTCAACTAACTCTCATTAGAGTATTAGTAGACTATTTGCTTAATATCTGCAAACTCTTTATTCTAATGGTCTTTCAACAGACATCCTACTGACTATTAGTAACTTTGCAACTACATGTCAACTTATTATAACCCTAACCCTACCAATCTACTGAAACTCTACTAACACTCTAATGATATTTAGTGGACATGTAGGTGCAACTCTACTTATAGTCAACAGAATATGTTAAAGGGACCATCAAAATAAAGTGAAACCCAAAAATGTTCTCAGAATATGTTCACATCCCGTTTTTAACTGTTTTAAGAACATCAAATTATAAAAGTAGATACAATGTACGCCAGGGTTCCTCAAATCTTGCCCTGGAGGGCCAATGCGCTGCAGAGTTTAGCTCCAACCCTGATCAAACTCACCTACCTGTGATTTCTTATGAACCTGAAGATATCTATTAGCATGTTCAGGTGTGTTTGATTGGGGTTAGAGCTAAACTCTGCAGCGCACTGGCCCTCCAGGGCAAGATTTGAGGAAACCTGGTGTACGCAATTAATTTCATCCACAGGTATGGAATTCAAATTAACAACATTTCTATGTACCAAAAACTGTGTTAAGGCATCTCATGGGTATATTTGTGCCAATAGCCAACAATACATTGGATGTGTCAAATGTATACATTTTTCTTTTATGCCAAAATTCATTAGGATATTAAGTGAAGATTATGTTCCATGGAAGATATTTAGTAAATTTCCTACCATAAATATATATAAATGTATTATTAGTAGTAACATGCATGAACGTCCTTTGAACAACTTGGTTTCTTGGGGTTGCCTGCACTGGTTCTCAGCGCCCCGCCCCAGTGCCATTCTTCCTGGAGGTGCATTAGGTCACCTTTAACTGCCCAAAACCGGTCCAGTGCCTTCTCCCCTCACAAATCCCTTGATGGCGGGGCAGTCAAGGGTTATGTGGAGACCCCCCATTGGAGCGGTCAGTTACGAAGCAGCTGTGTCCAAAGACTGCTAACACAGGGTTATCCACGCCTCCACTCCATGGCCTGCAAGTTCTTGCATGCTCTTGCAGACAAGGCTTACAGAGCCTGTGGAGAGGCTTCTTCCGCCCTGCATGCCATGGTGCTCCTGCCGGTCTACCAGGCCAAAGCGCTCAAGAAACTACACAAGGATTGTTCTGACACAGGTGTTATGCAGGAACTGCACACAGCGACGGACCTCGCTCTAAGGGCGACGAAAGTTCTTTTACTTTTTGTTCCACAGCTTGCCCCACAGCCAGCGGTACCCAAGTTTTAAAATCATAGCGCAGTTTCCCTTATCTCTGGGTCTCAAGAGAGTGAGTATGACAGTGTGTGACACCATGTCTAGGGGAGGTCCTCAAACCATCAGTGCTCGGGCCCTAATTATTTACAGTGAGCTTGAAAATCTCAAGGATTTGATGCCAGCCGCAATCCAGTGATTATTTTATCCTCAAAAAGGCTTGCGTCTTATATGCACAATTATCATGTAAACACAAAATGCTTCCTAGGCAGACAAAGCCAGCCAATTAGATTAGAGCTAACTAGATCAAGAAAAATCTTTGCAGTTTTCTTCACAATGCATGAGATGGTCAGTGAATGGATTTTAGGCATTCAGTGCAATTAAGAAGCAATCTGTCCTAACTAATGAAAGGGACCTGCTATTGATGATGTGTATTGATGATGCATAATTCGTTTATTTTTTCCACCTGCACCATTACCTGATGACCTGTTATTGTTGTATAAGGGTTTCAATGAACCCCTAAAAAAGGTCACATTAAAATACAACAAAATAGTTTGCCAGTTTACACATTGTTAGTTAAGCAGACAAATACAGTGTGTGGATTTCTTGAATAAACCTTTCTTGAAAAAATAAATAATAGTGAGTAATAATTGAGGAAATGTGTTGTGAAGGAATAACAGTGTCCAGCATGCATAGGAAATCCTTCAAAACTAAAAATATAAGGACAGTTTTAGTAACAACTCACTTGTTTTGATGACTTCAAAACAGAGACAGTATTAATATTAAAGAATGAGTAGGTGACATCTGCTAGCAATCACAAACATGTCAAGAGAGCAAGCCAACAATCGCTAATTGTCAGATTTTAAAATGAGAGCAGGAAAGGGCTGTCCCCAACGCCTACATTTATACACTGAATGGACCCTCTGTTGTTTCTGCATTCCAATGAATATATAACAGCTTGAAAGCAATCTCGGAGACCACACATTATCGTTCTCACATCGCTTCATGTCAACGGCAGTGCTAAAGTCAGCAGAAGGTAAAAAACATTTCTTCTAAAGTTTCTCAGTTCAGCCAGTTTTTGGATTAGGATGCAAATGGGCTATGCAATTTCATCAGAAATGAAGTACGCCAAACTCTCTTATGTCATCACTTTTTAGTTTGGGAAACAAGTGTCGCATTTTTGTCACTATTAGCAAAACAGGCACGTGTTTCATCCTCGGGAGCTCCCTGTTAGCTAAATGTTGAACCTAAATCAAGAAAAGGCATGATTTCAAAATGAAGTGGCACTTGATTTGTGTTTCAGAATGTTTTTGTAACACTGAATGCTCCAATCAGACATGAGGATGAAACATTTCTGCTAATCTGGATGCAGCGCTTGTATTGATTCCATCCTTGGTTGGCGCGGACAGAAGCTTGATGGCTCTTTGTTTCCATTTGCTCCACGCTGTTTCTCTGTGTGTACTGAAATTACTTTAATAATATGTCTGTTTTTCAGGTCACCACTGTATTTGCAACCAAGCTCAAGTCTTTCACCTTTCTGCCTCTTCTAAAAAGACTGCCTGTGGAGAACAGGGTCTGGAAAAAGATACTTCAGACAGGCAGACCAAACAAGGTGAGAAATACTCTTGAGACGGCTCAGTATGGTTCCTGTAAATGTATGCCACACCGCGTCACTCAAAACAGAGGAAACCAACATGACACGTCACGGAATGGGTTAATTATATAGGCTACTTTGTGCAGTTTGTGCTGTTATTTTTTTTCTATACATGGAACATGAACGTTTGGAAGAATCTTATGCAGTTCTTTACTTATAATGTTAGTTCATAGTGAACATGGGATTAAAGCACTATAGAAGTATCATAAAATCAGTTTTTCAAGAATTCTGTTGAAGCCTTTTGGAAGAACAGACCCAAATGTAAGTCACAACTATAGTGTATATCTATATATCATAACTATATAGTGTCGGCCCAGATCCAGCCCACATCGAGTACGTGTAACAGATGTGGCCCGGATTTGCGCTGACACTACGTTGCTGTCTCGGTCCACTGAAGCTGAAGTGTATTTCACATTTAAGCCACCAAAATTACCTGGAACAATTTCTCTCAGGAACTTTTTCCCCCCAGACCTGTTGTTGTCTGTGTTTCCATCATGTTCTGAAGTACCGTGAAGATTAGTTCGGTGATGTAGGACTGTGCCCGACTGTTCCCACTGGATTTCCTGCACCGCATATAAGCTTAATAAAGCCTGAACCTTGCCGTATTTTTTAAACTCCATTGTTGGTCCGGATAGCAAACAACTCTTACTGCACTCACCGCAACAGAGATTTAAAAATGGTGGTTGAAATCAAGGCCGTAACCACATCTTGAACAGGGAGGGGACCCATTTTTTATTTTTATAAAGCATAAAGAAACGACATTATAGGTCTGATTCTAGTTGGGAAAGAATCCATTTGGGACTATTTGCAAAAAATATTTGCATTAGTTTGCCTCAAATACTGTATATTTACTCCCGAGATTCTTCGCATTAGTAAGTATATACATAGATCTGCTACTGTTATTTGAATTCCCTAGTGGTCTGGTGGTAGAATTTTCGTAAACCACGTCAAAAGTTCCGGATTCTAATCCACCCTCAAATCGTTTTTCCCCCTTCTTCATTAAAATCAAATATGTTCATCAGTGATTGTATATTAAGAGTAGGGAAATGTTTGTGTGAATTTTGTTTTGTGATTTCACCGGAAAGAATAGAGTCTCTCTCTAGCGGCATGTGATAGATTTCAAATATTGGGGTGGGGCGGGGATTGCCCTGGTTGAGATAAAAGGCTGCGTGGAGTCAACCAATCAAAATGTTCAGTGTGCAAGTCCCACTCCTGAAAGTTCCTGAATTTTGTAAAGGTACTACCTTGCGAGCAGGGACTTTCTGAGGGGAACATTTTTACCCAGAACTTAATTTAAACCAGTGGCAGCGTTTACGTATGGCATTTTTACCCAGAACTTATGGCAGTTGCCATACCCTACCATTCAGACAAAACAGGGGGAAAAACAGCTTATGATGCTGTTCGTCAGGTCTGTTGCTTGAGTTGGCTTTTGGAAGAAATTGCAGCTTTGAAAAGAAACATTTAAATAGCCTAACGCCATGTCCTAACCAGACACGATGCAATAAGCAATTTGTCTGTCCAAACCGTCAAACCAGGACTCGACACAACAAAATCAATCAAAAATCACAGCATATCAGAAGAGCGTGTGTGCGTGTGGACGGGCTCTTTCTGCAAGTGCACGACTCCATAAACAACTAAATGCATAAGTACATTTTAGCATCATTAAAAAAACATAATGAGTGACTGAAACTGTCTTTTTTATCATAGAATACACTTGTTTGTTCATTTTGGGTTGACTGTTTGAACATTGTTGTTTTTTCTTAAAACCTATCTTCTCTTTTGAGTAATACTGAATCTGTGTGAGATGAGTAAATGTATGCACACATTTATTCTATAACTACAATAACATCATGTTCACACACACACACACTCACACAGCGCCTCTGCACTCATGATTTCTCTCAACATGGGAACAGGAGAGCTGTCCGTCAATACATGGAAAAACAGCAACTTGTGTTATTAATTTGAAAAAGTAGCTCAGGTGTTTTGTTGCAAATTTAAAAGTAATATGTCACTCTACTAGTTACTAGAAAAAAAAGTAATCTGATTACGTAACTTGTAATACGTTACTCCCAATACTGGTTGCAGTAACACTTACTTTGATCTAAATACACCAAATGTGCGTTTGGAACAGTTATATTTGGGTGAACTATTCCTTTAATTAGCAAATACTGCACAAATCTCATAGAGGGAGACTTCAATAATTCCCAGAGTCCCTTAGCAGAGGATGAGCAACGTGAGTGTTTGTGTGTGTGTGTGTGAAAGGGAAATGTGAAAGGCATTTGCTGAAGGGCTTGCACAATACGGGTGGGTCATGTGTACTTGCATGTGAGCAATACATGAGGGACATGAACTTCTGCTAAAAAGATGCACAAGCTGGAATGGGAAACACACGCACACAAAAATGTATTTCACTAACTCTCTTACATCGTCAAGATGCTCAGAAGCTAGAAATAGCCATCTGTAGCAGAGACCTGCTTTGGGACAGCTGCCGTTTCAAGTTTGGTGTCGCTTAGTAACATTTCCTGTCCCAATGTCAGACTTCACGAGAGCCAGGGGACTTTGAGAAGAGCATGACAGAGGAGGGTGTCTACAAAGCTGAGGTTATTTACGTCCAAGATCCCGATGAAGGCCAGCTTGGAGAAACGCTCAAGAACACAACTAAAAGTGAGGTGAGTATTTTGGTTTATTCTGCTAAACTCAAACTCCTCTTGTTGAAGTAACTGCTAAACCTTCTTTAAAAAGAACCCAACAATTATATATAATAAATGCGTTATGACAGAATGACTTGAAAACAATCTATTGAAGCAATGATATTTCAAGAAGTATTAAGAGATGTTTGTAGAATACAATGTTCAAGTTGCTCTGGGGTGAATTCTTAATACCTTTTAGCCTGATCTAATGAGAGCCATCATGATAATGAGTATGCTGATCACACACGGCTGTTTTCTGTGTTGATCAGATGTAGTTGCAGTCCCCTGTTAATTAAACACACACATTAGGGTGCTTACACAGTAGATAAAGATCTGACCGAACAATTGATGGATGAGAACCTTTATTGTGTCTAATTAGTCTAAGCCACTAGTGTTTATCAGAAGCTAAAAATTAATGACTGCTTTTAAACATGTTTCAAAGACTTCTCTCGCCAATGGCATGCCCAGTTATGGTTACTTAAACATAAATACCATCATGCATTTGGGGCTGGAATTACAAGCTTGACATTTGAGATTGGATTTCCGAAAGCACAATTACACCTGGTCAACAAGTGCCTCATATTGGACAACAAGACTTTTGATGCATCAAAAGCAAACAGGGCTATTACTTCACCCCTATGCAATCTTATTGTACAGTGTTGTACAGTTTGCAGAATACAATTAGTCATCTTGGAAATCATCACTTAAATGAGTTCTGTTTATGGTTCTTTAATTTTCTTTCTTTCTCAGATTCAGTCAACTGACAATTTAACCCTTAAACCACCCACCACCCTAGTTGGTCCTCACGCAGAATTTGGTAGCATAACCCCCAAGCCTAACCCTGCCATGGAAACCACTGTTAGCAAACACCCTGGCATTTCTCATCTAGGCTTTCACAACACTTCAGTGGCTGCTGAGGTCAGCTCAGGTCTGTTTTTAAACAGCTCATCCCAGAGAGAGGAGGTCCTCAGTCCTGCCAGCTCCATGGATTTTCTCACATCACCTGCTTCTTCTAAGGAGTCTATTCTCTCAGAGGGCTGGGACAAGGAGAGGAGCTGGTCAGGGCTCAACATGTTCTCACAGAATGGTTCTCCTGGCCTCTTTAGTGGCACAGTTTCCCCATGTTCCTCAATAAGATCTGGGGCCTTCACACCCTCTGTGGTGCGAATCAAGCGGCTCTCTTTGGCTCCAGGCTCCAGTCTGCTGCAGATGTCGTCCGCTTGCGAAACACCCTGCTGTGACAGTCGGGCAACCTCGCCCTGTCCTCTTTCACCCCGTGCCCGACACAGGACTCCTCCGACCCAACTCTCCCTTCTAACGGCCATCCTCAGGAAAGGCCGACTACCCGTCCTGTCCTCTTCATCTCAAAGACCTTACACACCCTGCTGGCCCATCAGTCCAGTTAACATGTCCTCCTGTTTAGCGTGCTCAGCTGCCTCCTCTGTTGCGCCCATGAACGTGTCCAAAGCAAAGTCTTGTACCTCCATCGATAGACCCTTTACAAAGTCTTTCCAGATTTCAAAGCCACAACTTTGGAAGCCAGAGCTGGTTAAGGCACCTGATGAAACCCCACTTGCGAAACCACCAGAAATATTTGACTCATGCCGACATTTCACCAATAGTAGCAGCATCGCCTTACCTACAAATCACATGCCTTCGCCAACCTTACCTGCAGTCCAGGCCGCCAATGCTCAACAATCTAAATCTGGTCTCAAGGGAAATCGTTTGCCGACAGTTCCTAGCTCTCTTTTGTGTAGCTCCTACTCCCGCACAAGGTCCTCATCTCCTAAATCAAGCTCTCTGTCATATTCCAGCAACGAGAACCATAAAAATCCATCATTGTCAGGGGATCGCCCTGCATCTATGGATCAAGACAAGTCAGCCGAATCTTTAGCATCTTCAATACATAATGATGCTACAAAATCCCATGATAGGTCAGAAAAATATTCATCGCCTCTAAAATCATCTGAGCTCTCCAATAAACCATATCTGAAACATATAGGAAGTTCATCTGACAATCTAGATTCCTCTGTACCAAAGCCTGCTCAAAATTCATGTAAATCTTTCTCTTCTTCTACTCTGAAACACAATTTTGAATCGCACAATAATTCCGTATCTCCATTTTTAAGCCACAAAGAGAATATCCAAAGCGGTTGCAAAAATGAGGCCGAAAGAGTGCAGCTATCATCCCCGGCTTTTAGGCTGTGTCCCTCTCCTAGACCCATGGGTCTCTCACGCCTGCCCTACACACCTCCAGCCTCTCCTGCTTGTCCTCCAGTCCTCCTAAACTCCCGGTCCTCCACCCCAGATCGCTGCACCCTCTCACCCTCCCCAGCGGTCCCAAGCCGCCAGCTTTCCCCCTCGCCCTCATATTCCTTCTGTTCATCACCCGCTCCATCCCTATGGGGCAGCACACCAGACTGCGAGGATGGGGACTGTAAAAATAGAAAGGTACAGTGCATGCCCTTTTGCTGTTACCTGCAAGCTACTTGCATGCTCTACACTGAAAAGTGGCAATAATTCAAGGAGTGACATGCCTCCAGCATCGCTGGGAAACATGATATGCATCGAAGCCATGCAAGAGCAGTAAATCTTTAGCAAAGGGCAAGTTTTGCATGTTTCGTGTACCATTGGTTCGAACAATACATGCATGATATACCGCAGTTTGCTTGCCTATCTCTCTGGAGCATGATTTTACGTTTTGTCCACGTAACGTGTAAAGATTGAGATGTGGTGTTTATGATGACCTTCAGTCACAGGCATGAGTATATTGGCTATTTTATATTCATTCATTCATGCATTCTTTTCCCTGTCAGGTTCCAATAAGAAGAAAGAACCATATGGTTATTTAGTACTGATAACTTTTTCCATGCAAAACCAACAACATTGTGATATGGCTTTTTCATGATAGGAGATTACTCATATATCACCTACCCTTATTGCATAGTACAGCTGTAGATTATGTTGTTTAATTCTGCTTTTGATTTTTTTATGACGTCTCAATCATTATTTTCTAAAATAGACACACAGGATCAAATCCACCTACAAGGCACTCGCTGCTATTCCTACAAATACTCTGCTCCTGGAACAGCAGGTGAGCTGCTTTATCTAATTACTCTAAATGACAGCTATTGTTATTATACAATTAATAAATGGATCTCATTCAGTGTCAGTATAAGCCATTGTATCAGTGTTTTGAAGATATTAAAGAGTGTCCTTGGAAACCAATGGAGGAGGCTGAAATTGAATCATTGATTTCTTTTGCTGATGGACAGCAGAATGAAATTGTTCATAAGTGGTCAAAGGGGACCATAACAGAACAAGCTGAATGAGTCATTCACATTGTATGCCTCATTAGACATTATAGGAGAGGTTAAAATGTACAGAACAGGGTCAGAACATAATGGGGTATAAGATGTGAGCGGACCCACATCTTTGGGATTTAGCAGCTTCTACAGCCTCTTTCGACCCACTTGATAAGGTCAAGAATATATTGCATCATTAAAAGATTAAAGCTTCATCTACATGTCTTAATTATTTCCCTGCTGAAGGCTATAGATGAAGAGGTCAACAAGAAAGAGGCTTCGCTCAATCTTGGAGACAACTATTCTTGGGAGGATCCACATGCAGAGGTAGAATGAGACCTAAACACCTGAAATGGCTGGGTTTGATGGTGTACCATACGGGGGCTGAGATTTTGCTATATCGCTGTATTTCAATAGGCAAGACTGCTTTATATTATTTTACATGTGAAGCAACAAAGAAATCTAGACTGGGATGTGCCCCAAATTAACTATCCTTATATTTGTCTTTTTAAAACCTTGATATGCATCTTTGCACTGATAAATAATCTTTTAATTAGCTTTTTCCCCGCCATTGACGGAAATTTCTGTCATTTATGGGACGATGCTTCCCTGCCATTGATGGAAATTTTCGGCTTTCCATGTTTTCACTGTTATACGGTAGGGGATGCTATTACACATCTTCTGAAAGAGTACTAATAAAAACACATGAACATAGCATAGAAATAGAATAGAAAATAGCATTTTCTTAGCATAGTTTAAAAAGCAAAAGATTCTGCTTATACAGTAAAAATAGCAGTATTTTCTTTGCAATAACTGTAAATAGCTATTAGATCCTAGTTATAATTATAAATAGTGGCAGATACTATTTCCACCTCTGTGTGATGTACATTAAATGGTATGCAATAATAACATATAGTATAAATAAGTTATATTTATAAAAGTCCCTTGTTGGGACAATAAAGCCCTCCCTAAACCTATTCCTAACTAATAAACATGTTATTATTAAACTCTTTATTTCAACTTTTTGAATATTTCCTTCATTTTTATTTAAAATAAATATATTTCTGATGTGATATGCAATGGAAAAGGGAATAGGGAAAGGTGGATTCGGGCTTGGGTTGATGTGTGTCAAAACGTTCTGCCATATGCCTTACCTCTACTCTATTGCTACTGTTAATAATCCAGCGTCTTCCATAAGTGTGTCTGGCCCAATCAGACATCAGTGGGCGGAGTTAGTGTAAATAGCCTCTGCCAACAAGGCAGGCTTTTTGCATTTAGTGTAAAAAGTCATGCTGTAAAAAAGAATGCATTAAGCTAGAATATTTATTTATTTATTTATTTTTTTTTTTTGTAGAGCGTCTCTTCTTTCTTATGATATATTACATGTTCAGATATTCCTAAATATTCCGAGGGCCATGGATATTTTGTGAAAATGGCAGCAACTTTTTCTAAAATGCTGGCGGGAAAGAGTTCAATGGTATGAATAATGAAATGAGATGAAGTACCATTCATTTGAAGTATTTAATTCTCTGGACTTTCTAAAACTATGCATCTCTGTATTTTGGTGAAATGTCCAGCATAATTACCTACATTCTGCTTGTACCAGTACAGTGATGCAATGTAACGTTGTGTTTTGGTCATGGTGCCCAGTCTTAGTGCCTGATGTGTGAAAAGTGAATGTCTGTGTGCAGATGTGCTCTCCTGCGCAGCTGCGTCAGCAGACCGCAGACCTGTACGCAACCATTGACGAAGTCCTCGAAGACTCAATCCAAAAAGTGAGCTGCCACCATAACACACTCTGCTCAGACCTAAACAATATTCCATTTATCCACCAATTTGCATGCTTTGATCTTTTTTTTTTTTTTTTCAGCGTCAGTCAAACCATGTGAACAGAGCCACTGTGAAGTCTTTGGCAGCGGATACATCAAGAGTATGTAATTAAAGATTGATACTGGAAATTATCTCATCTTCATTTTAATTATCCACAACGGAATGACTTTCAGTCAAGTCATAAATGATGCTGCTTGTCTAGGAATAAAATATCAAATTAGTGTACCTTGGTCTTCGCCTAAGAAAAATAATTTAACTGAGCTATAGTAGAAAATCAAATAAAAAAGAAAATAGATTGGCATATCGGTTTTTCTTGGAAGAGCTACAATCCTGATTTCCTGATTATTTTCAAAGAATTTTCTCTGTTAGCAATATGAGATGAAGAATTCAATCTACAGTGATCATTCTTAGCAGGGAACCTTTTATCCCCTGCTGTTCAAACTCAGCTTGCCATTTTGATTACATTCACTGTACTTGCTTTGAAATGTGTGCCACCCTTTAACTGCTGAGATCTTTATTAAATTATTTTTCTCTTTTATTCTGAATTTATAAAGTCACAGACGTCGTCTCCATCTCCAAAACTATTGGGACGGGAAACAAGATATGTGAGTTTTTCCACTGATCTCTGTAATTATTTTACACTCAGGCTTCTAAAATCTGACAAATATATTTTTATTTTGTCCATCATATTGAAATGGCATCTGAAACATTGCTACTGTAAGACTTTGATAACACATTTCCACATATCCAATTCCACTATCCAAACAATTTTTGTATGCCAGTGAATCTGAGCACACAATCCAATCAAGAACCCAGATTTCACACCTAGATTTTAGGTCCAAGAGAGTAACAAACTGTCTATCCTACAGAAGTATGGAAAACTAATTGGATTCATAGTCTTTGATGTCGACAAGAAAAGATATGGGAAGCGTTTTCTCCTTCCAAATGTTGACAAGCCTATTACATTTTTGCACATTATGCACAATTGTATGGTTGCATTTTTAGATGCATTTTCTCTATCAGACCAGACCCGAGAGCCATTTTGAGGTCTAGAAACATTGGTAATCAGAGTAAATGTCTGCATTACAGTATGCCTATGAATATAACGTGTGCATGTTAAAACAATTCACTTATAAATTGGACCCTTTTTCTGTGGTAAGGTTCATTTACTTCATTTTTATGATAAGACTAGTGATTTGCAGGTATTCAGACCTTTACTGAAGTATACACGTTATAATAATGGTACTTTAGACCATTTACAATCTAATTTCACCCTTTCACCTTGGGTAAGATTTTCTTGTCATACACAAATTATAAGATCTGGAGATTCAGGCTTTTCCTATTGTTTCCTCACAGATATTGGCAAGAGAAAGATTTAATTGAATATCACAAACTCCAAAAAGATTACAGGCATAGAGCTGAATGATATAAAATCACTTCAAATGCTATTATAATAATTAAGAGTTCCTCAGCTCAATCATGAAGTCAGACCTATAACGTAGAATGTACAGTTTCATACGCAGATTCATTTCATTACTCTTTTTATAGATGTCATGGGTAAAACCATCTTTTTTTCTATAGGCAAGCTCTCCTTTTCAACCCTCTGTGACCATTGAAAAAACACTGGTAAGCATTTGTTTTTGTATGAAATATATTTGATCATCATATTTATTTGCATTGAAAATGTTCACCTCAGTTTCTGCTACATTCAGTAGATATGTTTCCATTTAGGGTATAGACTTCATACGCCAGAGAGACAAGTGTGCAGCCATCTTTAGACTTTTGTCTTTGAACTTCTTGTGATATCTCTGTATATTTCTGTGGCATCACTGTGGAGGACAGATCAGCTGGTGAAACGGATTTACTTATTGTAGAGTCAAAAAAGTTATCATGAGTATTGTAATGTTTGAAACGGATGCCATTGCAAGATTTTAAAATGAGTGGTTAATTCACAAATCCGCAAGATATTACCTTCATGCTGTGGAAATACAGAAGATCTATAATGCATCATAAAGGCATGCATATTGTACATTATAGTGCATTATAGCTTTCCATAAATAATTGCAACCAAAGTTAAAATGCATCATAATATTTAGAGCCATAAGATCATACAATGGAACATTCTACTGTGTGTTTGTTTCATGTGCTTCAGTTCAGTTTAGTCTTAATTACCGCCTGGTTAGTTTTCTTACTAATTACATCAGGTGTCTGTCATTAACTTCCCTGTGTATTTATACTCCCTGTCCCATTCAGTTAATTGTCGGTTCTGTCTTAAAGGTGCACTGTAGGATTTTTGCAGTAAAACATCCAAAAACCATGTTATATATTTTGTTCAGTTGAGTTCTTACAATATCCCAAATGTTTCCAACTATTTGTAAATCATGATAAAATTGCCTTTTTAACCAATGAACCAGGGCGTGTGAGGGCGTCACCTGCCTATGGCGTCATATCTGCGTTACCCTCGTTTTCCGATTTTATTTGGCAGAATGCTTTACTCTCACCGCAGTGTGAACAAGTGTCAGCGCAGCAGCCGAGCGAACGCTCATAACATCATTTTAAACACACTTAAATGTATCTAATATGATTAACAGAGCTGCGTTACCTCATACTCATGACTGGAAAAGCGGAAATGACGCCGGTGATTGTGGCATAATAAAAGTCCTGCTGCCCGCGAGCCGTGTGTTGCGTAACAATCGCTCCAGCGGCCTCGCTCAGCTCCACAACACTCGGTCCTGCTCTGCTTCACACTACAGTAACGTTAATAACCGCATCCATAAACATGATCTCTGCCCGAGTCCTATCCCGATTCTTCCCCACCGGTTGTGAGGTGAAGACCACATGTCCCAAGATCCTGCGCTCAAACTTGGCGCCATCAAAATACGCCTTTTTTTTAAATAGACGACCTCTAGCGAACAGAAAAGTTACATAATGCACCTTTAATATGAGTAGTTAATTTTATGTTAAAATATGCCTTTATCAGCCCCACTTTATATTAGGTGGCCTTAACTACTATGTACTTACATAAAAAATAATTACAATGTAGTTATTGTGTTCATATTGTGTTGCAAAAAACCTTTGCTGGTATTGAGGTGGGATACGGGTAGGGTTAGGGACAGGTGTGGTGTATGGGTTAGTTTAAGGGTAGGGTTAGGGACAGGTGTGGTGTATGGGTTAGTTTAAGGGTAGGGTTAGGGACAGGTGTGGTGTATGGGTTAGTTTAAGGGTAGGGTTAGGGACAGGTGTGTGGTATGGGTTAGTTTAAGGGTAGGGTTAGGGACAGGTGTGATGTATGGGTTAGTTTAAGGGTAGGGTTAGGGACAGGTGTGGTGTATGGGTTAGTTTAAGGGTAGGGTTAGGGACAGGTGTGGTGTATGGGTTAGTTTAAGGGTAGGGTTAGGGACAGGTGTGGTGGGATGGGTTAGTTTAAGGGTAGGGTTAGGGACAGGTGTGGTGGTGTGGGTTAGTTTAAGGGTAGGGTTAGGGACAGGTGTGATGGTATGGGTTAGTTTAAGGGTAGGGTTAGGGACAGGTGTGGTGGGATGGGTTAGTTTAAGGGTAGGGTTAGGGACAGGTGTGGTGGGATGGGTAAGTTTAAGGGTAGGGTTAGGGACAGGTGTGGTGTATGGGTTAGTTTAAGGGTAGGGTTAGGGACAGGTGTGATGGTATGGGTTAGTTTAAGGGTAGGGTTAGGGACAGGTGTGGTGGGATGGGTTAGTTTAAGGGTAGGGTTAGGGACAGGTGTGATGGTATGGGTTAGTTTAAGGGTAGGGTTAGGGACAGGTGTGGTGGGTGGGGTAGTTTAAGGGTAGGGTTAGGGACAGGTGTGGTGTATGGGTTAGTTTAAGGGTAGGGTTAGGGACAGGTGTGATGGTATGGGTTAGTTTAAGGGTAGGGTTAGGGACAGGTGTGGTGGGATGGGTTAGTTTAAGGGTAGGGTTAGGGACAGGTGTGGTGTATGGGTTAGTTTAAGGGTAGGGTTAGGGACAGGTGTGGTGGGATGGGTTAGTTTAAGGGTAGGGTTAGGGACAGGTGTGATGGTATGGGTTAGTTTAAGGGTAGGGTTAGGGACAGGTGTGGTGGGATGGGTAGTTTAAGGGTAGGGTTAGGGACAGGTGTGGTGTATGGGTTAGTTTAAGGGTAGGGTTAGGGACAGGTGTGATGGTATGGGTTAGTTTAAGGGTAGGGTTAGGGACAGGTGTGGTGGGATGGGTTAGTTTAAGGGTAGGGTTAGGGACAGGTGTGGTGTATGGGTTAGTTTAAGGGTAGGGTTAGGGACAGGTGTGGTGTATGGGTTAGTTTAAGGGTAGGGTTAGGGACAGGTGTGGTGGGATGGGTTAGTTTAAGGGTAGGGTTAGGTGTAAGGGAAGTGTCAACAGTGTAATTACAAATGTAACTACAGAAATTAATTACAGATGTAATTAAATGCAGGTATTTTTTAAAATTTAAGTACAATGTAAAAACATGTATGTACACAATAAGTGTAATGTTTCAAATTTTTAATTAAAATGTTTGTACATAGTAGTTAAGGCCACCTAATATAAAGTGGGTCCCCTTTATCTATGTATTATCTTTGTGTTCATTAGCTCTTTCCCATCCAGTGTTTAAAAAAAAAGTTTCCAGCCACCGCCAGGGTTTTTGACCATTTTCACCAAAATTGAATAGCCCATAGAATATTTTGTTTTATGAATTTCTCAGCATTCAATATACATAAAAAGGAAGAGCTGACCCTCTTCTAACAAAAAAAAAATATTCTAGCTTCATGCATTTTTTTTATCAACACTTGGATATAGGTAAGTTTCATAAAAAAGCAACATTTTGAACAAAAAGCTGAGAAAATCACGTTTTTGTGAAAGACTGTATCCAGATCAGATTCAGAGCGATGATCAAACACAGATGGAGTAGATGGAGTCCATCAACACCTCTAATGCTTGCACAGTCCTGTAGCTCGCCCTGGGTCCACATCTCTTTCAGTAACAGGAGATAGTTTTGATTCATATGATGTTTAATATTGACAATCACGTTATTTTACATATGCATCTGCTTACATACGATCCCTTGTTTTACTGCGTCTTCCTCGCGTGTGTTTTGATCTGGAGATTCAGTACTCATTCAGAAGATGCGTAATAGCGCCCCCTAGCATCTACCAGTGAAAACACAGAAACCCGGGAAAATTCTGTGTTTGGCGGGGAAAGAGATAAACAAGTTAATACTTGATCTTCATCATCATGATTCTGTTAACCACCACATCAGTTTTAACAGAAGAACTGACCCAAAAAGATGGATAAAGAGGACTACGTTTCACAAAATGGTCGGTCGCTGGAGGATTATGTGGAGGATTACCTGAAGTGCTAGGATAATGAAACTCTGAAACAGCGTTTCTGGATAGGGATGGACAATACACTCGGCCTGAGGCTGGTGTTGGGGGAGGATCATCATCCACTCATCAAGTTCATCAACTACTCCTTGTGTCTGCACGTATCCTCCCTCCATCCTCGAGGACTATGACACCATTATCTCTGACTCCCAAGGACTATCAACACCTCCAGCAGCCACCTCTCTGTCTGCTCCAGAGAAAACGTTTTTTTTCCAGCCTGGAGTGTCCTGCAACGGATCCAGTGATGACGCCCATGCCCACCATGAGACAGAGTCTGAGCCCAAGCCAGCACCCGCCGCGGACCACAAGTTTAAGCCCCCTCCATGCCTGGAGTTATAGCCAGCCACAGAGTCCCGAGGCTGGAACCGATCGCCAGATCCAGCGAGGAATCAGGTCCAGTGAGACAGTTCTCAGATGAGCCAGTTGAGGAGAAATTTCATCACGAAGCTCGTCCCTCTTCAGCCAACTACGCTCTCTCTACCCTAACCTAATCCCACCCAACATCCTGCCCACCCTATTGTCACTATTATCTCTGCTGATTCCATCAAATTCCCCAGACTTACCTGCCCCACTGGTGTCTCATTGCTTCTCGACTCCACCCTCTCTGCTGATCCCTGCCAGCTCATTGGCTACACCTTAGGCTCATTCAACACCAACTCTGTGATGTGAATCCCCTGACTACACCTCAGGCCACCAAGCCCAGTTCTCCCCCTCGACCAGCCAGCCCTTCGGATCCACCTTGGGTCTTCACTCCCTCAACTCCGCCGTGGTCCGCCATCACTAAGGTTCCACCGGTCTCCTTCATCCCTCCAGCTCCACCTTGGTCTCTCGTCACCCTGGTTTCCTCATTCTCTCTGGTTCCACCGTGGTCCTAGTTCCCTCTAGTGTCGCCCCGTTCTGCCAGGCCCACACCTCCACCTCAGTCACTCGAGCCCTTGGCTGTCATCCATGTGGCTTTGCTAGGGTCTCCACCTTGTCCCACTCCACTGCTGTCGGTCGACGCCCAGGCTCCACCCAGTGAGACATTTAGGACTCTGGCTTGGACCCCCCTCCGCCTGTTCCACCATGGTGTTTCTTTCTGCTGTCTCCTCCTGTCCATCTCCAGCCTCTCCTCACCCTTCTCCTAAACCCCTCCCTTTATCCACAGCTGGACTTTTGCATTTGGAACGAGGAAGCACTTTGCGGGAGGGAGAAGTACTTGTCGGGATTATGTTGTGTTCCATTCCTGTGTGCTTGTTTCATGTGCTTCAGTCAGGTTTAGTCTTAATTACCTCCTAGTTAGTCTCATTGGTTACATTCAGCTGTCTGTCATTGAGTGTACTCCCTGTCTCCTCGTATCTCGTCTTTATGTGAGTAGTAGTTAAGGTTATTTTACTATATGCTTTCGTGCATGTATTCTCTTTGTGTTCATTAAACAAGTTAATGTTTGATTTTCATCAAGATTCTGTTAATCAGTTGTGACAGAACACAACGAGTGCAGCGCTGAAAAGGGGCGGAGCTACAGAAGCTCTATAAATGAGATTGGCTCTGTTTCTAGAGAGACGCGTCAGTAGAGAGCATTTCTGACATAAAGGCTGATCTTAATGGCAGAGAAAATAAATGCAGGACAATTATTCTGATGATTATTCTCAGAGCATACTGTATTCTTCATGACAAAAAGTGAAAGAAAAAAATCCAGGAACATTGTAGCAGACTGTAAACGTTGGTTACAGTGCTTACTAAAAATATATAACACACAAATGCAGCAACAAAAACATTTGTTATTTACAATATTTCCAAAAATGCTGTATTTGTGAACACTAGCATATAAGACATTCCATTCCCAACAGTAGAAAAGCATTCAGTAAGATAACGGATTTTCTAATCCAAAGGAAGCCGAAATAAACTCTAGATTTATCTGTTTTAAAGCCGGGGTAAGGGTGCAATGAAAGATATTCCATAGTGTTGAACTGAATTCATATATTTAAGCTTTGAGCAGAGAGCAGAGCACACTGCTGATCTAAAGTACAAGACGACACGTACTCGGTCTTGGCTGTAGAAATATTGCTAACACTTTCTATGACACCTGTATTTAAAATGCATTATGAGGGTATTTTCAATGCATTTTAATGCCTTATAAACAACCTATCATCTGATAAATAACCATAACAGTTACATAATAACACTTACCTATTTCTGGTTATACATTTTAAGAGCACAGTGCCTTATAACACCAGATGAAGCCTGCATTTATAATGCATCATAAGGCTATTCTTAATGCATTATAATGCACACATGATGCATAATACAACCTTGTGTTGTGTCATCTCATGAATAAGTATGATAATTTATTACACACAATCATTTTATTCACGTAATTATAATGTTAAAATACCCTTATAATGCTTTATAAATACAGGCTTCATAGAAAGTGTTACTGAAATGTTTAGCTGACTCTGTGAATTATTGATTTATATATATATTTGTTTATCCATCTTAGACAAAGCCTGGAGTTATAAGACCAGTCACTGCAACATCCAGAGCTACAGATGATAAACATGATGAAGAATTCCACCCAAATCCTTTCAAGAGCCCTCATGAGAGCAAATCCAGCCGCTACCAATACAAGGTGCGTTTCTCTGAAGAGTCATGTGCACTGAAATAATAAAACTCACATCAAACTAACAGCATGTCATCATCACGTGCAGAATGGCTGCAGGAAGAAATCTTTCATGATGTATGTAGTAATGGTGTGTCATTTATAACTTGAGCAGATGCACAAAAAAGGGATATATATGAAGCATATGCAACGCAGGCAGGCCACATGAAGAGGGTCATTATTGATTTTTAGAAAATCCGGTAACACTTTATAATAACTACACGCTATGAAGCATTAGTTAAGCATTAGTAAAAAGTCAATTCATCATCTATAAAGCATTAGTAGATATTGGTAAGCGGTTTATAACTACAGTTGTAAATGCTTTGTTCTTGATTTATAAGAATATCTATAATGCATTTAATAACTGTATTTTCATACTTTATTAATGATCAATTTATCATTTCTAAACTAAGTATTTGATTATTTACAAATCAGTTATTTAGGAGTTGTCAGCGGTTCATTCTGTGTTAAAATGAAGGCTAATTTGTTGCAGTTTTCTGTTCTATAGACAAAACTGAACTCAGCTGTTACTGCCATTTATTTGCACACACAGTCGTCTGTGGTGTTTTAGCATCAGATTTACTAAAGGATTTATGCAATTTAGGCTCGGCAGTTTGATACAAACACAAAATGTGTGCAGAACAGAATATGCACTGCAGTTTCAGACTCCTTCCGCTGTATGGTGGAGGAAGCAGCAGAGGTCGCGATCTGGCATGCTTTTCAGGCATAGGCTGTGGAACCGGTGTGGCCAGAAAGGGAAAGCCTAGTTTGGCATCTTTAATAAAAAATTGCTTTTCACTCTTCCCATAGTGTGACTGCAGAAAGAATGTATATGTTTGTATAGAGACAGAGCGACACGCTTCATACTCTGAAAACCATGCCCATCGGGGGGAACAAACCAACCGTCTCTATTGACTTTGTCTTGCGTGAAGCGACCTCCTTGTCATTTCTGACTTATTACAAAAAAAGAACAATGTCTCAAAGCTGATATTTGACAAGGTGTACAGAAAACAAGCTAAAACCCATTAGTTTTTATAAGCTGTTGACCCAAAAAACAAGCGTTTAAGGACATAAAAATGAATACATGCAATTGAGACAGAGCATGACATGTTATATTACACTGAGAACTACGCCCACTGGAGGGGAACGCAGTCAGCGACTGGAAATATCATATATAAAACTGACATTTGGATACTTAACAAAATGTTTACTGCATACGTAGGCATACTGAGGCATACTCAGTGTCAGGATCCCAAAACTGACCCATTCTTCCGGCTGAAGCTTCACGTCTTATTGCCGGTATCCACTTTTGTCTCCTTAAACGCTCGTTTTTGTTTTTGTTTTTTTTGTGAGCACAAAACGAGTCTTTAAAACACTAACAGTCAAAGGAAAGCTTACCGTCTTAGAGCCGTGTGACTGTCATGTGTGTGTGCCTTGCTGACGGGACCGAACTTCACCCGTACGTGATTTTAAAATGCAAGACGGTACCCAGATAAGTAAGATTTCACTTCTACTGTTGATGAAATGTTGGCAGCGGGGCGTAGCACATCTATCTGTCTGTCTGTCTGTCTGTCTGTATGTCTGTATGTCTGTCTGTCTGTCTGTCTGTCTGTCTGTCTGTCTATCCATCCATCTTATAGTCTATCTCTCTAACTTTTCATCCATCCGTCCATCCAGAAATGTCCAGCCCTTCCTTTATTTGTTTGCGTTTTATATCAAGAAACAAGCTAATCAAAGGCTCACCATTCCATAAGTACTTCAGAAGGAATTTAAAATATGCCACTAGAAATGCTGCAACATGCCCTGCTGGGTTTGACTTATTTCAAGCGGGATCAGGAAGTGCATGCATCCCTAGAAACCAATGTCACAAGCAATTCCCCACATCAGGACATATATAATTCCCCCAAGATTAGATCACAGTGATAGAGCCAACATGTCGCTGCAGATCTCTCAGACAGACCAAACACATCATCCATGTATCAAACTAATTATACATGCTGCTTAACAATAGACACAAAAACTGGCATCCAGTTATTTCATATTTTTCAAATAAAAACTCTTTTCATCTGACATCCCATTCAGATGAGCTGACGAGGAATAAATGTGGTGGGTTTTAGAGTATTTAAAGTAAAGTTTTGTATTCTGCTAGGCAGAAATCAATCAAAAGCCTGGGGATTGTACAATAATGAATGGAGGGACCCAAAAATGGATGTCAGGTGTGTTCTGATAACGGTCTGGACGAATGTGGTGTTATATATAACACAGTCTGACACAGTCACTCCTCGTGTTTACTGGATAACAGGTGAGCCAGGGGGGAAAAGCACATGAAATGAGTGCAAATCAAATAGCCACACTGCAGGTGTCTCTCTGCATGTCTCTCAGAAATCAAAGATCGGCATACTACATCATACACATGTTCTAATATTTGATGTATATTTAAATTATTTAAACCTTGTACGATATGATACACAAATGAATAGAATCGGAAATCAAACAGCCATGCTCTGTCTCTGTGCGTCTCAGAAACCAAACCAGCTCTGTCAAGAGTAGCATAATAATCAGCTAAGATATATATAGCACATTTTCTATGACTGAATGTGTCTATTTAAATGTGTTAAACTTTGTATGATATGATAGGCTACGTATTTCTCTGTCTCACTCTCTCTCGGAGACGGCATTTGTGCAGGTATTCCTTATAAAAAAAGAAGTACACCGATCAGGCATAAGGTGAGGTGAGGTGAGGTGAGGTGAATAACACTGATGATCTCTTCATCACGGGTCCTGTTAGTGGGTAGGATATATTAGGCAGCAAGTGAACATTTTGTCCTCAAAGTTGATGTGTTAGAAGCAGGAAAAATGGGCAAGCGTAAGGATTTGAGCGAGAACAGTGGTGTGGGATAGATGTAACCAGTAAAGGGAAAAGAGCATGGAGCCTGTTGTACCACTTGAGCATCTACCTGCTCACTCTCTTGGTTCGACGGGGTATATTGAAGAGAAGACCAGGGGGATAATCTAGTGTGCACTTCGTCCTGAATCAGCGTGAACTGATGTTGCAGAGCCTTCCATCTATTCTCCTGCCTTGCTGTCTCGTGGTCGAGTCATTAATCTCTCTCTTGCTGCATTTTCATATATATGCCATAACATGTCCTGTAACTCATCTACGGTAACATTCTGTGAGTCAGATCTTCAGCATCAGCACCTCCCGTTGCTGTCGTCACCATCTCATCGCCGGCTTTCTTCGCTCCCATTTTGACCAATGAAGAAAAAAACAATTGCTCACTGCTGACCCCTACTGGCACATCCCACCACTGCCACCAATTGTGATAGATGTGACCAGTAAAGGGAAAAGAACATGGAGGCAGCAGGCTAATGCAAATGCTTAAGGGTTTAAAAGTACAGCAAATGTTAACCTAACATAGGTAAACCAAAGTATAAGAGGGAAAAAAAGAAAACAAACAAACAAAAACTTATACAATAAACATAAGTCACTGTATTTGCCTCTAAAAAATACTTCAGTGCTCTAGGGACTGCAGGACCTGTTCTCTCACAGAACACCATGGACTCTTACAAACACAGGGCATGACTTTATACACTAGTGACCAGCACCAATTAACACAAAAGGGGAAAATACATACACAGATAATGGCCATTACATGAAATAAACAAATATGAAAACATCAAATACACAAATAAACAAACACTTCAAATAACACTTTGTCAAATGACTTCACTTTATAAATTTACTTTCGATATTTAAAAAATAAGAGAAATAGTCCTTGGAGTCCCCCCAGGCAGAACCAGGAATAGTTATGGCTAGATGGCGGAACAGTGAATATTTGTCCAACGTTTCCACTCGAAAACCTTTTTTACACGGTGCACCAGCTCACGGGACTCAGCCATAACAAACAGACAAACACAGAAATGGTAAGAATGAACTCAAACTACAGTAAAGTCTGTTAAACCCAAAATTGTTGTTTTGAGTTTTTTTTTTTCTTACTGCAAACCAAAATTCCGTTCCAACAAAACTGAACTGACTGAGGCTCTGCCAACATCCGACACATGGTGAACTGGCGACAGGGTCATGGGCGGCCAAGGCTCATTGACTCACAGACCAGTCAGGATGCCCATGCTGACCCCTGACCCCGCCGAAAGCACCAACAGTGGCATGTGAGCATCAGAACTGGACCACGGAGCAATGGAAGAAGGTGGCCTGGTCTGATGAATCGGTGCGTGTCCATGGCTTACCTGGGGAACACATGGCCCCAGGATGCACTATGGGAAGAAGGCGAGCCGGCGGAGGCAGTGTGATGCTTTGGGCAATGTTCTGCTGGGAAACCTTGGGACCTGCCATCCATGTGGATGTTACTTTGACCCGTCCCACCTACCTAAGCATTGTTGCAGACCATGTACACCCTTTCATGGAAACAGTATTCCCTGGTGGCTGTGGCTCTTCCAGCAGGATAATGCTCCTGACACAAAGCACAAATGCTTCAGGAATGGTTTGAGGAGCACAACAATGAGTTTGAGGTGTTGACTTGGCCTTCAAATTCCCCAGATCTCAATCCAATCGAGCATCTGTGGGATGTGCTGAACAAACAAGTCTGATCCAGCCCCACCTCGCAACTTACAGGACTTAAAGGATCTGCTGCTAACATCTTGGTGCCAGATACCACAGCACACCTTCAGGGGTCTAGAGAAGTCCATGCCTCGACGGGTCAGGGCTGTTTTGGCAGCAAAAGGGGGATCAACACAATATTAGGTCAGGATAAAATGCCTGATCAGTGTATACTTAAAGTTTATTTTTTGAAGTTTACATAAGTAAAGTATATTTTTAACTATACTTTGTGTAGTAAGTTTACTGATTAAAATACTGCTTGGAACTAAATTGACCCACTGTTTAGTATATAAAACTATACGTTTAAGTGTACTACGGTTGTTAACTTTACTACGTTACTGTACTACAAGTGAACTTATAATTAGTAGTTTACTATTTTAATATTTGTAGTATGTTTTCTTAAGTTTAAGAATGTACACTTTGAAGTATATACTTTAAGTAAACTACTAGTTTAGTAGTTTTATACTGCAAGTACACTTCAAAGTTTTCTTTCAGTGAACATAGCATAATACTTATAGTTAAATATTAATATATTATTTTTGCACTTTAAGGATACTGCTATTTTCCTATTTATGTACATATTTTTTATACTTGAAATATTTATTTAAATTTTTTTGCTATTCTTAATTTATGCATCCTTTTTATCAACACTTGAATGTGGGTAAGCTTCATAAAAACACCCCAAAGCTTCACAGTCCTATAGCTCGTCCTGGGGCGATATTTCATTCAGTAACATTAGCCAGTTTTGAAAATCAGATACTTAGGAACTATATGCCACAATGCAATGCAATACAAAATCTAAATGCTAATAAACACTAAAGCATAAAAAAGGAAGGTTGAGTCATAAGTGCTGTGTTCTTTGTAAACACAATCTCATGATGCATTGCGGCTTCATGCTCTATCATTGTTCACTCCTTATTTGCCATCAGCATAGACTCATGTGATGAGACAGCGGCGATGATAAAACACAATTCATAGATGTGAGCTCTCTAGTAATGACCATGTGTACGTCATCTCTCCCAAAGGCAAGCTTTTAGAAGCGATCCATGGTTGAGGATGCCAGTGTTTTGACAGCTTAAACACTGTATTTATCTCTTAACAGGCTTTTTATACAAACTCAGGCGCAAAAAGTCATCAGGATTTGTCACAAAATTATTGTCTTTGAAAAGGATTACAGATTTTTTTCACTCAACGTCTTCAGACTCTCCTTGACCATGACATTTAAAAAAAACGACTTCAGGTGTGTTTGACATTCACGGCTCGTTTCATTTCTGCTGAAAAGGCGTGTGTAAACCTGCTGTCATATTTCTTCAATAATGAATCTTTTGTGAAATCCAACAGCAGCCGGATGCACTATATGACTAGATAAGGAATTCTTTTTGTCCACATATTTTCCTGTTGAAAGATTTAAAATTTTCTACCTAAGGTACATTTTAGTAACTTAATTTTCTTGCATCTTTAATATTTTTTTCCTCTTAATTTTCAAAAGGGTTGAACTTTTACATTTGCCAGAATTTCTTTTGACTTGTCCCTTTACCCAGACAAATGTATTTGATCATACAAGTCTGATTAAACCATCGGAATATGAGGGATATATACTTAGACAGCACAGTTGGGTACTGCGACCTGTCATGTCCTGTTAGCTGTGAGGTGGGGACTCCATGGATCGGACTTGTTTGTTCAGCACATCCCACAGATGCTCGATTGGATTGAGATCTGGGGAATTTGAAGGCCAAGTCAACACCACAAACTCATTGTTGTGCTCCTCAAACCATTCCTGAAGCATTTGTGCTTTGTGTCAGGAGCATTATCCTGCTGGAAGAGCCACAGCCACCAGGGAATACGGTTTCCATGAAAGGCTGTACATGGTCTGCAACAATGCTTAGGTAGGTGGGACGGGTCAAAGTAACATTTAGTGAATTACTCTGACAACATACACAGTGTTAACTCTGGATATTTTTATGAAATATAAGACATTCTTATGAAAATATTATTACACGTCTTTTGACATTAAATATTGTCCCAAAATAATTTGCAAATGAAATAGTGTATGGATGCATTGCCTAGAATGGAAACGGCATTTATGGCCATGTTTACACACACATTACATAAAGTAATATGGCATATCAAATTATTCTGTATCTTTCATAACATTGAGAATCATCTTTATACAAAGTTTGGATTAAAAAAAAAACTTGAAGCATAAAAATTGATTGGTGAATGAAAAAAAATCTAATTGTTTGTCTATTCATGTATTTTAATTTTCTCAATAAAGGGGTTCTGGTGTCCTCTACAGAGCAGATGATATAGCATATAACATAATTTTTTTAATGACTGGGGAAAATAATCTAAATTCACAAACCCTTTTTTTCTGGTTCTCAGGAAGATAACATGTTAAAATACTAGTAATGCATTAAAGCAATGCAAAGGCAGAGTAATAGATTATAAAACGGTTTGTAGCTTTTGAGTAAGACTGTCAAAGAATCAGTTGATTCAGTTCACAAAATGAGTTATCAATAAAATAAATTGTTTTAAAATGAACGAAAATGTTCCGATGATGACGATGATGAGGCTTGGGTGAGATAAATTGAAATCTGATGCTGCACAAAAACTAACAATGCATCAAAGCCAATGTTGTTTCTAATCTTTCACATGTCCAAGACTGTGATAAAAGGTATAAAGACATATCCAGTCCACAATTACATTTTATATTGAAAATATTCAATTTGTGTGTATTTTTCCCCAAATCAGTGACATCATTAATATATTTAGCAATTAAAGAGTAAAAATCCTGGATTGATTGGTTGATTAACATATTTATTCAAAAAAGTTTTGAAAAAAGTATTTATCTGATACACTTTTACAGCAGTTTAATTTAGTGAATGTTTTCATCCCGAACATAATGACAGGGAAGTGCATTTGCTCATTTAAAAAGCTAATAGTTCAGGCAAGAATAAAAAAAAAGTAAGTAAATTCTAATTAGTACTCAATTCAAGCTTTTAGAAATTAAAGCATAAACATCAGAATTATACATGTTCTGATACTGGTGTTCCCATCATGCACTGGGGTTTGAAGAAACAGTGCTAGGTTTCCTGACATTTTGGCAAAGAGGTGTTATCTGAAACCTTATAAACCTTATGTTTCATCGTGACAAACTATTCGTTTGTGTAGTGCTACACTTAGTGTGTTCTCTGCTTTCCATCTTCATTTTGGAGTAAAACAATTTTGGAGTTTTTTCGTTCTCTTTTAAAGACTGGATAGGGGGCCCCATATGTACCTTTGCCTTGGGCCCCCAATTTGCTAAATCCGCCACTGGTGATTCCTCAGACCAGGCCACCTTCTTCCATTGCTCCGTGGTCCAGTTCTGATGCTCACGTGCCACTGTTGGTGCTTTCGGCGGGGTCAGGGGTCAGCATGGGCACCCTGACTGGTCTGCCGCTCCAAACTGCGATGCACTGTGTATTCTGACACCTTTCTATCAGAACCAGCATTAACTTCTTGAGCAATCTGAGCTCCAGTAGCTCGTCTGTTTGATCGGACCACACGGGCCAGCCTTCGCTCCACACGTGCATCAATGAGCCTGGGCCGCCCATGACCCTGTGGCCGCCCATACCCTGCAGGTAATGTTATGCCTGATCGGTGTGTGTGTGTGTGTGTGTGTGTATATATATATATATACTGAATGTCAGAATGGGAAAGAAAGGGGATTTAAGCCATTTTGAGCGTGGCATGTTTGTTGGTGCCAGACGGGCCGGTCTGAGTATTTCACAATCTGCTCAGTTACTGGGATTTTCACACACAACCATTTCTAGGGTTTACAAAGAATGGTGTGAAAAAGGAAAAACATCCAGTATGCGGCAGTCCTGTGGGAGAAAATGCCTTGTTGATGCTAGAGGTCAGAGGAGAATGGGCCGACTGATTCAAGCTGATAGAAGAGCAACTTTGACTGAAATAACCACTCGTTACAACCGAGGTATGCAGCAAAGCATTTGTGAAGCCACAACACACACAACCTTGAGGCGGATGGGCTACAACAGCAGAAGACCCCACCGGGTACCACTCCTCTACAAATAGGAAAATGAGGCTACAATTTGCACAAGCTCACCAAAATTGGACAGTTGAAGACCGGAAAAATGTTGCCTGGTCTGATGAGTCTCGATTTCTGTCGAGACATTGAGATGGTAGAGTCAGAATTTGGCGTAAACAGAATGAGAACGTGGATCCATCATGCCTTGTTACCACTGTGCAGGCTGGTGGTGGTGGTGTAATGGTGTGGGGGATGTTTTCTTGGCACACTTTAGGCCCTTAGTGCCAATTGGGCATGGTTTAAATGCCACGGCCTACCTGAGCATTGTTTCTGACCATGTCCATCCCTTTATGACCACCAAATTCATTTCAAATTGGTTTCTTGAACATGACAATGAGTTCACTGAACTAAAATGGCCCCCACAGTCACCAGATCTCAACCCAATAGAGCATCTTTGGGATGTGGTGGAACAGGAGCTTCGTGCCCTGGATGTGCATCCCACAAATCTCCATCAACTGCAAGATGCTATCCTATCAATATGAGCCAACATTTCTAAAGAATGCTTTCAGCACCTTGATGAATCAATGCCACGTAGAATTAAGGCAGTTCTGAAGGCGAAAGGGGTCAAACACAGTATTAGTATGGTGTTCCTAATAATCCTTTAGGTGAGTGTATATATATATTTATATATAAAATATGAGGGAAGAACAAAACATTGAACTTGGTATTTATCAGATATAATTATTTATCAAAAAAGGCAAATAAATAGAGCACATATTGACTACAACATAACCAGTTATTAACATTTTGTTGTTTCTCTCTTGTTTTTGTCATGTGTTTATGATTTCTTTGCGTGACAGCCTGGCCAAACATATGTAATGTTTCATTGCATTATCACAAATAAAACAATTGAATTCTGAAATATGCTTACAAAATCTTTACCAATTATTTTAATTATATTTTAATAAAGGACAAGATGCCAATTTGAAAATACAATACTGTATTTCAGCTTATTTTAAAAATCCTCATATATCCTCAATAATCATGACCTACTGAAAAAGAAAATTCATGAAAATGCAGGCATCCAAAGGTGAAAGAAAATGATAAGTGAGATGATCTGTTAACACATTCACAGTAAGGACGGATGGGTTTGTCTGTCAGACAGCGTCCCGATCTGGAGAGTCTGTCATTCATTTCAAACCTGCAGTGTCACATGTCTGTCCTGTCTTGAGGAGCACATGTGGTGTTTTGTTAGTTTAGGCCATGTGCTAGTGTCATTGTCTGATCCCTGCCTCTTGTTATCTGATTACACTTTGATTTCATCCACCTGTTCCCCCTTGATTAGTTCCCTTTATAAGTTCCTGTGTGTTTGCAGTCCTTGTCGGATTGTTGTTATGTCTACGTCTCCACCGTGATTCTGTTCTGGTATGGTTAAGTAGTGTTTTGTTATTTCTAGTTTATGTTGCCCCCTCGTGGGTTTTGTTTTGTATTTATGTTCCTTTGTTAATAAACCTTCACCTTATCTGCATCTTGAGTCCTTGCACTATTTTCCCGTATCTGTGACGTGACATGCAGCTCTGTCAGTACCATGGCTGAAAAATAGCCAATGCTTTTGAATGGTTGAAAAGGCACCTATCTTGTAATTAATAATTTAGATATACACTCTTAAGTTGTTCCAAATCTGTGAGACTCTTGTTTTATTCTGTAGCTTCATAAGTCTGAATGGACTACTTTTAAACAAAGTAAAAGTGATTTTAGTGATTACATTCATTTAACAAAACTTTGACTACAATATGCAGGTTTAATGCAATAAACTTATGCATTACACTTTTCAAAAGGCATATTTTTACAGCCACATGCCATTAAGTGAACTAATCTTACAAGAGCGCATTATGTACTGTATAAAGAACTAGTGATGTTTGGACTGTATGGATAAATAACATTAATGATCTCTCGCTGTCATACAGCATTTTGTCAAGCAGAGCAAAATGACTTTCATCCAAAGGAAACTCCAAGGCTTTTCTTGGCAGAGTCATGTATTTTGCATTCAGCTTATCAACATGATCTGTTTCACTTTCTACATGCAGAGGAGATCTGCT
Source organism: Gobiocypris rarus (assembly GCA_023029165.1). Taxonomy (NCBI): domain Eukaryota; kingdom Metazoa; phylum Chordata; class Actinopteri; order Cypriniformes; family Gobionidae; genus Gobiocypris; species Gobiocypris rarus. Next base: position 1,162,269 of record CM040927.1, on the reverse strand, counting down.
TTATTCTATAGAAAAATAAATCTCCTTGACAAAGGAAGCCTGCATGATCATTAAATGTGTAAATTACTTTATAAAATCTGTTTGCTCATGTGTTCAAGCCGTCATTGTGACAACATAACTAGACAAGCTGTGAACGCAGTAATGCCTGTGATGTTAATCTAGGTGTACTTCATTTGCACAGATAGACTGACATTTGCAAATTAATAACAGCCGTCATGAGTTTGCTTGTGTGCTTTTCAGCATTTCTCCAATAGCTGACAGTGCTGTTAACTTAAGGAATTATTCCAATGTTAAAAAAATAAAATAATAATATAGCTGCAAGCAGCTATTATCAAAGTTCAAGCGATTTAAGGCCTTTAAGCACATATGCGTAAAAAATATATTGTTTTGATTACAGAGGCATACAACTCATTAGTGCCAAGCCAACTAGCAGCCGATTTCTTTCGAGATTCTTACAGACCTCAAGGGCCATGAGTTGAACATGCCCACTAAGTTTCGTTCCGATTGGCCTTTTGTAACTTAATTTGAAGATGGTGGCAATTTTTTCGAGATACGCCAATGTCCTCATAGACTATCATGGCACTTTGAACAAAGACATGCCAATGCATGCCAGGTTTCAAGTCAATTGGACTAACGGTTGTGTGGCTATAGCCATTTTCAAGTTTTTTTTCCCTGTTATAGCATCAAGTGACCAATCGTCACATTTTTTTCACTTGACCTCAGATTGAGCTTATATATGTGGCCCAAGTTTGGTAAAAAAAAAAAATCTTGTTAGCAAGATACAGCCATTTTAGTAAAAGTGGCCCCCGTTTTGTTGACCACAATATTATTTTTGATCACTTTTGAGAGGGGCACTTTTGACTCATTTTGAGCCTCCAGTGGTGAAATTGATATAAAATAAATACTGTTGTGACAATTGACACCCGTACAAGGGTTGGTTTTAACATTTTACAAGAAGAGCGATATTGTAAATTCTAGTGCTTATATTTAGTCAGAAATAGTGCTTCTCTTTGATAAAAAAAGGAGGCAAATTACATAAGATTATTTAATTTCCCTTATTATTCAATATTTTAATTATAATTGCATCTCAGGGTTGACATTTAACACAATAATTTTTTTTTTGTCTCAAGCATTTTTAATAATGTCTTGATGTTTCGAGTCTTTATGATTATATTGCTGTGCTCACAAAGCTGTCATTATGGTATAGACAGAGAAATCAATATGTAATTGAAATTGTGTCATTAAAAGCTCCCAATGTCAGAGACCCATTTCACTGAGAGGAGCTCAACTCCCGGTACGGTTCTGTTGATGAGATGTGATCACATTATACCTAATTGATGGCTTGGATGGCACGTGAAAAGAGGGAGTCTGATAAACAGCAGATAAATTGGTAACTGTAATGAGTTATGAGATGGATAGGTAAGAATAAGAGTGATTGATAGCCTATTAAATTGTTGAAAAGTCCATTTAGATAGTGTCTACTCAATAGAAGTAGGTGGGAAATATTCAAGAATAACTCGTGAATGACTGAATTTGACAGAAAAACGTAATCATCTGTTTAACTGCAAAGACCAACGGCAAAATAACACATAACCTCCCATAAAAAAGGGATTTATTAGATCTAACAGAGAACTCTGATCCAGACCTACCTAAAAAGCTTTGATAGTCCAGATATTACTTCTGCAAACATGAAATATTAGCATAATGCCCACTTGGTTAACAAGGGATTTCTGTAAAAGAAAACATTTCCCTTTGCTTTGAACTTTGAGCTTCGTAACTTTGCAGATGTTGTTTATGCTCAAACAGCAACATTACACACTCACAAAAGTTAGAAAAGTCCAATCAGAATCAATAACCCCTTTAACCTATTCTAGACCACCCAATAAAAAAATAATGACCTCTTAAAATAGCATCATATGGCCTCTTTAAGGTTTCTAAGGTTCTAGATACATTTGAGGATTTGAGATGGATGAAAAGTTTCAACATTTGTTTAACTGTTATCATACAGTATCATACAGTAATCATACAGAGTTTTCAGCTGGACTAGCTGAAAACTCTTTTTTTCCTTATGATAATTATCACTCCCTTGTTCTTAAAAAGTGCTATCTTGCCTCATTGTCATGCAATATAAATATTTCCCAGTCCCACTTTATATAAGGTGGCCTTAACTACTACGTAATTACATCAGAAAAGAAAAAAAGTACAATGTATGTATTGTGTTCATTTTGTATTGCAAAACAGTTTTGCTGATATTGAGGTGAGATACAGGTCAACTTTTTTGGGCAAGTGTGGTGGTATGGGTAAGTTTAAGGGTAAAGTTAGGGACAGGTGTGGTGGTGTGGTGTGGGTAAGTTTAAGGGTAAAGTTAGGGACAGGTGTGGTGGTATGGGTTAGTTTAAGGGTAGGGTTAGGGACAGGTGTGGTGGTGTGGGTTAGTTTAAGGGTAGGGTTAGGGACAGGTGTGGTGGTGTGGGTAAGTTTAAGGGTAAAGTTAGGGACAGGTGTGGTGGTATGGGTAAGTTTAAGGGTAAAGTTAGGGACAGGTGTGGTGGTATGGGTAAGTTTAAGGGTAAAGTTAGGGACAGGTGTGGTGGTATGGGTTAGTTTAAGGGTAAAGTTAGAGACAGGTGTGGTGGTATGGGTTAGTTTAATGGTAAAGTTAGGGACAGGTGTGGTGGTATGGGTAAGTTTAAGGGTAATGTTAGGGACAGGTGTGATGGTATGGGTTAGTTTAATGGTAAAGTTAGGGACAGGTGTGGTGGTATGGGTAAGTTTAAGGGTAATGTTAGGGACAGGTGTGGTGGTATGGGTTAGTTTAAGGGTAATATTAGGGACAGGTGTGGTGGTATGGGTTAGTTTAAGGGTAATGTTAGGGACAGGAGTGGTGGTATGGGTTATTTTAAGGGTAATGTTAGGGACAGGTGTGGGGGTATGGGTAAGTTTAAGGGTAATGTTAGGGACAGGTGTGGTGGTATGGGTTAGTTTAAGGGTAAAGTTAGGGACATGTGTGGTGGTATGGGTAAGTTTAAGGGTAAAGTTTGGGACAGGTGTGGTGGTATGGGTTAGTTTAAGGGTAATGTTAGGGACAGGTGTGGGGTATGGGTAAGTTTAAGGGTAATGTTAGGGACAGGTGTGGTGGTATGGGTTAGTTTAATGGTAAAGATAGGGACAGGTGTGGTGGTATGGGTAAGTTTAAGGGTATAGTTAGGGACAGGTGTGGTGGTATGGGTTAGTTTAAGGGTAATGTTAGGGACAGGTGTGGGGGTATGGGTAAGTTTAAGGGTAATATTAGGGACAGGTGTGGTGGTATGGGTTAGTTTAATGGTAAAGATAGGGACAGGTGTGGTGGTATGGGTAAGTTTAAGGGTAAAATTAGGGACAGGTGTGGTGGTGTGGATTAGTTTGAGGGTAAACTTAGGGCAGGTGTGGTGGTATGGGTAAGTTTAAGGGTAAAGTTAGGGACAGGTGTGGTGGCATGGGTTAGTTTAAGGGTAATGTTAGAGACAGGTGTGGTGGTATGGGTTAGTTTAAGGGTAAAGTTAGGGACAGGTATGGTGGTATGGGTAAGTTCAAGGGTAGGATTAGGGACAGGTGTGGTGTATGGGTAAGTTTAAGGGTAGGGTTAGGGACAGTTGTGGTGGTATGGGTTAGTTTAAGGGTAGGGTTAGGGACAGGTGTGGTGGTGTGGGTTAGTTTAAGGGTAAAGTTAGGGACAAGTGTGGTGGTATGGGTTAGTTTAAGGGTAGGCTCAGGGACAGGTGTTGTGCTATGGGTAAGTTCAAGGGTGGGATTAGGGACAGGTGTGGTGTATGGGTAAGTTTAAGGGTAAAGTTAGGGATAGGTGTGGTGCTACGGGTTAGTTTAAGGGTAAAGTTAGGGACAGGTGTGGTGGTGTGGGTAATTTTAAGGGTAGGGTTAGGGACTGGTGTGGTGGAATGGATTTGTTTAAGGGTAAAGTTAGGGACAGGTTTGGTGGTATGGCTAAGTTTAAGGGTAGGGTTAGGGACAGGTGTGATGGTATGGGTTCCCTTCGAGGAACTCACACTGCGCCGAACGACGATTTGGGGATGCTCCTAAGCATCAGCGAATCTGAAGTCTGAATGAACACTAGTCCAATCCGATTGGTCGCGCGTGATGACGCCATCGCGGACGGCATACCCGAAGTATAAAAGGAGCCGCGCGTAATGGCGGCAGTTATTGCTCTTCAGCATAGCGCCTCTGTGATTGTCTGTCTATTTACTGTTGTTTGTCCAGTTGTGAAAGAAGTAGGCGAGAGCAAGAGAGTTTAGCAGTGTGTGCATCCGTGTCCCCGCTACATTTCGGGCTCGGATGCACACCTGCTTTGTGTGCAATGCCTGGGTGTTCAGCATGCTCGGCGGCTCTCGAGGAGCCGCCAGAGCGCGCAGAGAGCTGACACTCAGGCTGCTCTGCTCTCGGCTGGCCGTGTTCGATGAGGTCGTTAGCCTCGTGGAGCCCCGTGGATCGGTCCCGCATTCGCCGAGGCGGTGCGGCGAGACCGGTCATGGGGCTCACGGATGGACATGTCAGCGAGACTTGGGACTGCTGAGGCATCTTCCCAGTCTTTGTCTGTCAGTTCAGATGTTCTCCTTCCCGGTGGAAGCTCCGCGATGCGGCTTCTTCCCCCGGGGCGGAGGACCCGATGCTTGAACGGTCTGATTCTGGGGAATTAGACGTGCTCAGCATCGGGCAGTCGGGTTATAACGAGCTCGCCACTTCTTATATGCAAGACTCAATCTCACGATTGCCGAGGCAGCGTGCAGGTATGGGTCTGCTATTAAGGTGAACACACGCGATCGGTGTGCATGGAATACTGGTTGACGATAAAACAGTATTGCCTGATGATTAGGCTGCATTTAAGTCTGAGGATTTAAATGAAATATTATTCGACTCTAAGGAGTTAGATATTCAGCCTGTCATTCAGACCATGTTTCACCATGATACTGTTTGGCTTTTTCTCGAGCGATGAAAGCCAATTGTACTATGACGGGAGTTGAACCACGCTGCTGAGGCAACGGTGGTTTATGAGTCCGTATAAATACAATAAAACAGTGTCGCCTGAGGATTATGGCTACATTTAATTCTGAGGAATTAAATAAAATATGATCTGACTTTGAGGAGTTAGATATTCAGCCTATCATTCAGACCATGTTTCACCTTATTGTGGCTGTATTTAATTCCAAGGAATTAAATTAAAATATTATCTGACTTTGAGGAGTTAGATGTATTTTTATTCAGCCTATCATTCAGACCAGGTGACTTGTCTGGATATTCATCTAGGTGGAGCCCTCCTGAAGTTGATGTCGCTCGCCGCCTTGTGGCCTGCGTGGACACATCAGTTTCAGGCAATTGTTATTCCCAGTGTCCGCCTAGCGCGGCCCTGTAGAGCTGCTCCCTTAGATGAGGCTCCGCGAAGGGGCAACTGAGGTTGCTTCTTCCGCGGCGCCTGGGGAAATCGATGAGGTAATCCCGCCGCCTATGACGCCGGTCCACATCGATTTCCGCGAACGCACGCTGCTCCAGCCGCCTCTGAAAAGACCTGCGGCTGGGCAGCTCGCTGGCCCGCACACAGAGGCTCGTTCCCAACTACTCCCTGCCGGTCAGCCGCTTCAGGGGTTGGGGACGAGGCTCGTAACACCCGACGCCCCTCCCGGTCGGAGCGATCGAGGTCGCCTCCTGTGGAGTTTTCGAATCGATGCTGTGCTCCCGCCATCTAGTATGCTTCCCCGCGCACGCTGCTGCACCAGCCGCCTCTAGCAAGACTTGCGGCGGTCCAGCTTAACGCTGACGCACACCGAAAATCTTCTCGATTTCGCCCTGCCGTTAGCCGCTTCAGGGGTCGGGAGGAGGCTCGTTGACACCGAGGCCGGCCTCGAGAGGCTGGTTCCCTTAGCAGATTATCTTGGCGCAGGGTTATGCCTCCGGATATATCTGCAGGTTCGGTAATGGAACAGGAAGTTCACTCTCGCTGGTAAGGAGGCCACAGAATGTGCTCCTCCGCCAGACAGGGAGTCCGGGTTTTACAGCCGGCACTTCATAGTTCCTAAGGGCGATGGCGAAGTTGCGCCCAACTTTAGATCTGAGGTACTTGAATCGCTCTCTGAGGAGATTCAGATTCAAGATGCTTACAGTTCCTCCGCTAGATTCAGATCCAGTCTGAGGACTGGTCTGTCACGACGGGTCTAAAGAGGACGATGCTTCCCTGTATCCATCCTTCTGTGTCACAGGAAGTTCCTGAGGTTCGCTTTTGGGGGCAAAGCGTACCAATATCGGGTTCTTCTATACGGCCTAGCCCTTCCCCTCGCAGTAAGTGGTAGCAGCAGTTCGGCATTGAGGTGTCGCCCTGGGTGCTCTCACTGCTTGGGGTTGAGACTCTACACGCAGTAGCGACGCTTCCCAGAGAACTGTGTTCCTGGGAGTTGTATGGGATTCTCTACGTTGTGGGCACACAATTGTCTCCCGCACGACGAGTCCATACGGGCGGTGGTCTCTAAAATGAAGCTAGGCCACAGCATCACTGTGAAGCAGTTTTAAGGACTGCTGCGGCCGCGCCCAACAGAATATCTTTTGGCCTGCTGCACGAGACCCTTACAGTGGTGGCTGAAATCAGGGGTTTTCCTCGAGGGGAAAACCGCTCTGTATGATCAGGGTAACGCGCAGATGCCTTCGCTCCTAGTCATATGGAAGAAACCTTGGTTTCTGTCCCAGGCCAGTGTTGGGAGCATCACGCTTGCCGAAGACCGCTTCAACGGATGCCTCTCACTGGCTGGGACGTGGTCATGGCGGCCGCTGGCGAGAGGTCTGTGGGAGACCCGGCATTTCTCCTGGCACATTTACTGCCTGGAAATGCTGGCGGTCTACAAAGCTCTGAGGGGCTTTTTCCCAGACCTCCGCGCCACCATGTCCTGATACAGAAGTAAACCAGGTGACTTTCCTTGAGGGGAAATCCATTCTGTATGATCAGGGTAACGCGCAGTGGCCTTCGCTCCTAGTCATATGGAAGGAACCTTGGTTTCTGTCCCAGGCCAGTGTTGGGAGCGCCCTGTTGCCGGAGATCCGCTTTCAACAGACGCCCCTCACTGGTTGGGGCGCGTCATGGACGGCCGCGTGAGGGGCCTATGGGAGGGCCGCCATTCCTCCTGGCATATAAATTGCCTGGAGATGCTGGCGGTCTACAAAGCTCTCAGGAGCTTTTTCCCGACCTCCGCGCCAACATGTCCTGGTGGACAGACATCGGCTGTCGCAATAGGCACCTCAATCATCAGGAGGGTTCAGGTCGCGCCTCTGTGCAGACTGGCGCATCTAATCCTCCTGTGGTCCCAAGGGAAACTGTTGTCCATTAGGGCAATGTATGTCCCGGGGGTCCAAAATCAGGGAGCAGACATCCTGTCGAGGCAGGGGCTGAGGCCCGGGGAGTGGCGACTCCACCCAGAGGTGGTGGAGGCCATGGGCAAGAGGTTCGCCCAGTGGAAGTGGACCTATTTTGCGTCGAGAGACGCCCCACTGTCCACTGTGGTTCTCCCTCACGCATCCAGCCCCGCTGGGGTTGGATGCCATGGTTCAGACGTGGCCGAGGCTGCGTCTGTACGCATTTCCCTGATTGCTCTGCTCCCGGGAGTCCTGGAGAGGGTCCGTCGACAAGGGGTCAGCCTACTTCTGGTAGCACCCTGTTGGCCGACTCGAGTATGGTTCTCGGATATCATAGCTCTGCTGGCAGGTCATCCGTGGCAGATTCCTCTGAGGAGGGATCTCCTGTCTCGGCGGCGGCGCAATATTTCACCCCCGGCCCGAGATTTGGAACCTTTGGGTCTGGTACCTAGAGGCTGGCCTGTCGGCAGAGGTGGTAGAGACGTTACTCAGTTCCAGGGCTCCGCCTACAAGGAGACTGTACAGCCTCAAGTGGAATGTATTTTCCACTTGGTGCAGGGAGCGTGAGGTGGACCCAGTTAACTGCCCGGTGGTTTTCAGTGCTGGAGTTCCTCCAAGATCGCTTCTGGTCTAACCCCGCCCACACTCAAGGTGTACGTGGCTGCCATTACGGCTTTCCACACTCCTACGGGTGATGGGCCTTTGCAGGCACCGGCTGGTTGTACAGTTCCTCCGTGGGTTCGGAGGATGAGGCCTGTGGCTCAATCCAGAGTTCCAACATGGGATCTGGCAGTGGTTCTCGGAGGGCTGGCTGAGGCCCTTCGAGCCATTGAGTCGGCTGAACCAAAGAACCTGACCCTTAAGGTGGCTTTTCTCCTCGCCATTACCTCTCTGAGGAGAGTGGGTGATCTCCAGGCCTTGGCGGTAACGCCGACTTGCCTGGAGTTTGCCCCGGTGGAGTAAAGCCATCTTACACCCTAGGCCAGGCTACGTGCCAAGGTCCCATCAAGGGTGGTCAGGTCTTTGGTTCTGCAGGCATTTCATCCTCCGCCTCACGTGACGGCGGAAGAAGGGAGACTTCACCTGCTCTGCCCGGTTAGGGCGCTAGAGTGTATTTGGCGAAGTCGGCACAGTGGAGGAGATCTCAACAACTGTTGGTGTGTTTCGCTCACCCAAGAAAGGGTTGCCTGCGTCTACTCAGACAATCAGTAGCTGGATTGTCCAGGCGATAACCATGGCCTATCAGGTGCGCAGTTTGCCTTCACCTATGGCCGTGAGGGCACATTCCACCAGAGGCATGGCCTCTTCGGTGGCCCTCCTTTCTGGGGTCCCCTTGCAGGATATCTGCGAGGCGGCTGGGTGGGCTACCCCACACACCTTCATCAGGTTTTATAGCCTGCATCTCCTACGACGCCTGGCGCTAGGGTGCTCCAGTCCTAGTTGTGCCCGGTCTCCGGCTTCACACTAGGGCAGGCGCTACCCTCGGTGTGGCCTAGTGGGTACTCGTTTCCCCAAATCGTCCGTTCGACGCAGTGTGAGTTCCTCAAAGGGAACGGCTCGGGTTATGTATATAACCCTTGTTCCCTGAGAAAGGGAACGAGCACTGCGTCGCGTCGCCACACCTCGCACGCCTGGAGCGCATGCTTCAGAGCAATAGCTGCCGCCATTACGCGCCCCTTTATACTTCCGGGTATGCCGCCACGATGACGCCATCACGCACGACCAATCGGATTGGACTAGTGTTCATTCAGACTTCAGATTCGCTGATGCTTAGGAGCATCCCCAAATCGCCGTTCGACGCAGTGCTCGCTCCCTTTCTCAGGGAACAAGGGTTATATACATAACCCGAGCCGTTAGTTTAAGGGTAGGCTTAGGGACAGGTGTGGTGGTATGGGTTAGTTTAAGGGTAGGCTTAGGGACAGGTGTAGTGGTATGGGTTAGTTTAAGGGTAGGCTTAGGGACAGGTGTGGTGGTGTGGGTTAGTTTAAGGGTAGGGTTAGGGACAGGTATGGTGGTATGGGTTAGTTTAAGGGCAAAGTTAGGGACAGGTATGGTGGTATGGGTTAGTTTAAGGGTAAAGTTAGGAACAGGTGTGGTAGTATGGGTAAGTTTAAGGGTAGGGTTAGGGACAGTTGTGGTGGTATGGGTTAGTTTAAGGGTAGGGTTAGGGACAGGTGTGGTGGTGTGGGTTAGTTTAAGGGTAAAGTTAGGGACAAGTGTGGTGGTATGGGTTAGTTTAAGGGTAGGCTCAGGGACAGGTGTTGTGCTATGGGTAAGTTCAAGGGTGGGATTAGGGACAGGTGTAGTGGTATGGGTTAGTTTAAGGGTAGGCTTAGGGACAGGTGTGGTGCTACGGGTTAGTTTAAGGGTAAAGTTAGGGACAGGTGTGGTGGTGTGGGTAATTTTAAGGGTAAAGTTAGGGAGAGGTGTGGTGGTATGGGTTAGTTTAAGGGTAATGTTAGGGACAGATGTGGTGGTATGGGTAAGTTTAAGGGTAAAGTTAGGTACAGGTGTCGTAGTATGGGTAAGTTTAAGGGTAGGGTTAGGGACAGGTGTGTTAGTACGGGTTAGTTTAAGGGTATGGTTAGGGACAGGTGTGGTGGTGTGGGTTAGTTTAAGGGTAGGCTTAGGGACAGGTGCTGTGCTGTGGGTTAGTTTAAGGGTAATGTTAGGGACAGTTGTGGTGGTGTGGGTTAGTTTAAGGGTAGGGTTAGGGACTGGTGTGGTGGAATGGATTTGTTTAAGGGTAAAGTTAGGGACAGGTTTGGTGGTATGGCTAAGTTTAAGGGTAGGGTTAGGGACAGGTGTGATGGTATGGGTTAGTTTAAGGGTAGGGTTAGGGACAGGTGTGGTGTATGGGTTAGTTTAAGGGTAGGCTTAGGGACAGGTGTAGTGGTATGGGTTAGTTTAAGGGTAGGGTTAGGGACAGGTGTGGTGGTGTGGGTTTAAGGGTAGGGTTAGGGACAGGTGTGGTGGTGTGGGTAATTTTAAGGGTAAAGTTAGGGAGAGGTGTGGTGGTATGGGTTAGTTTAAGGGTAATGTTAGGGACAGATGTGGTGGTATGGGTAAGTTTAAGGATAAAGTTAGGTACAGGTGTTGTAGTATGGGTAAGTTTAAGGGTTTAGGGACAGGTGTGTTAGTACGGGTTAGTTTAAGGGTATGGTTAGGGACAGGTGTGGTGGTGTGGGTTAGTTTAAGGGTAGGCTTAGGGACAGGTGCTGTGCTGTGGGTTAGTTTAAGGGTAATGTTAGGGACAGTTGTGGTGGTGTGGTTAGTTTAAGGGTAGGGTTAGGGACTGGTGTGGTGGAATGGATTTGTTTAAGGGTAAAGTTAGGGACAGGTTTGGTGGTATGGCTAAGTTTAAGGGTAGGGTTAGGGACAGGTGTGATGGTATGGGTTAGTTTAAGGGTAGGGTTAGGGACAGGTGTGGTGGGATGGGTTAGTTTAAGGGTAAAGTTAGGGACAGGTGTGGTGGTATGGGTTAGTTTAAGGGTAGGGTTAGGGACAGGTGTGGTGGTTGGGTTAGTTTTAGGGTAGGGTTAGGGACAGGTGTGGTGGTGTGGGTTAGTTTAAGGTTAGGCTTAGGGACAGGTGTGGTGGTATGGGTTAGTTTAAGGATAGGCTTAGGGACAGGTGTGGTGGTATGTGTTAGTTTAAGGGTAAAGTTAGGGACAGGTGTGGTGGTATGGGTTAGTTTAAGGGTAGGGTTAGGGACAGGTGTGATGGTATGGGTAAGTTTAAGGGTAGGCTTAGGGACAGGTGTGGTGGTATGGGTTAGTTTAAGGGTAGGGTTAGGGACAGGTGTGGTGGTGTGGGTTAGTTTAAGGGTAGGGTTAGGGACTGGTGTGGTGGAATGGATTTGTTTAAGGGTAAAGTTAGGGACAGGTTTGGTGGTATGGCTAAGTTTAAGGGTAGGGTTAGGGACAGGTGTGATGGTATGGGTTAGTTTAAGGGTAGGGTTAGGGACAGGTGTAGTGGTATGGTTTAGTTTAAGGGTAGGCTTAGGGACAGGTGTGGTGGTGTGGGTTAGTTTAAGGGTAGGCTTAGGGACAGGTGTAGTGGTGTGGGTTAGTTTAAGGGTAGGGTTAGGGACAGGTGTGGTGGTATGGCTAAGTTTAAGGGTAGGGTTAGGGACAGGTGTGGTGGCATGAGTAAGTTTAAGGGCAAAGTTAGAGACAGGTGTGGTGGTATGAGTAAGTATAATGGTAGGGTTAGGGACAGGTGTGATGGTATGGGTTTAGGGAGGGTTAGGGACATGTGTGATGGTATGGGTTAGTTTAAGGGTGTTTAGGGACAGGTGTGGTGGTATGGGTTAGTTTAAGGGAAGGCTTAGGGACAGGTGTGTTGGTGTGGGTTAGTTTAAGGGTAGGGTTAGGGACAGGTGTGGTGGTATGGGTAAGTTTACGGGTAGGGTTAGGGACTGGTGTGGTGGAATAGATTTGTTTATGGGTAAAGTTAGGGACAGGTGTGGTGGTATGGGTAAGTTTAAGGATAGGGTTAGGGACAGGTGTGGTGGCATGGGTAAGTTTAAGGGTAAAGTTAGAGACAGGTGTGGTGCAGTGGCGGCTACTGGTCTGTCAGAGAGGAAGCTCATTTTTGCCTACATCATAAAATTGTCTATTTATTTAAAAGTAAATTCTGCCCTACGTTCCTTTTCAAGAAAATGGTCTGTGACCCTGTCGCACCAACTAGGAGTCTTTTCAAGTGACTTGACCAGTGTCCTCTCAATGGCCAGCAGAGCTAGGCTGCTTAAACGGCCTTGGCCCATTGTGTTTCGGGTGTAGGACTTGAGTCGCTTTAAACAGGAGAAGCCTTTCTACACCTGCATATGTAGCTCCAATTGTTGCCACTAATGAGAACAGGTGTGATGGTATGGGTTAGTTTAAGGGTAGGCTTAGGGACAGGTGTGGTGGTATGGGTTAGTTTAAGGGTAGGCTTAGGGACAGGTGTGGTGGTGTGGGTTAGTTTAAGGGTAGGGTTAGGGACTGGTGTGGTGGAATGGATTTGTTTAAGGGTAAAGTTAGGGACAGGTTTGGTGGTATGGCTAAGTTTAAGGGTAGGGTTAGGGACAGGTGTGATGGTATGGGTTAGTTTAAGGGTAGGCTTAGGGACAGGTGTGGTGGTATGGTTTAGTTTAAGGGTAGGCTTAGGGACAGGTGTGGTGGTGTGGGTTAGTTTAAGGGTAGGCTTAGGGACAGGTGTAGTGGTGTGGGTTAGTTTAAGGGTAGGGTTAGGGACAGGTGTGGTGGTATGGCTAAGTTTAAGGGTAGGGTTAGGGACAGGTGTGGTGGCATGAGTAAGTTTAAGGGTAAAGTTAGAGACAGGTGTGGTGGTATGAGTAAGTATAATGGTAGGGTTAGGGACAGGTGTGATGGTATGGGTTAGTTTAGGGGAGGGTTAGGGACATGTGTGATGGTATGGGTTAGTTTAAGGGTGTTTAGGGACAGGTGTGGTGGTATGGGTTAGTTTAAGGAAGGCTTAGGGACAGGTGTGTTGGTGTGGGTTAGTTTAAGGGTAGGGTTAGGGACAGGTGTGGTGGTATGGGTAAGTTTACGGGTAGGGTTAGGGACTGGTGTGGTGGAATAGATTTGTTTATGGGTAAAGTTAGGGACAGGTGTGGTGGTATGGGTAAGTTTAAGGATAGGGTTAGGGACAGGTGTGGTGGCATGGGTAAGTTTAAGGGTAAAGTTAGAGACAGGTGTGGTGCAGTGGCGGCTACTGGTCTGTCAGAGAGGGGAAGCTCATTTTTTGCCTACATCATAAAATTGTCTATTTATTTAAAAGTAAATTCTGCCCTACGTTCCTTTTCAAGAAAATGGTCTGTGACCCTGTCGCACCAACTAGGAGTCTTTTCAAGTGACTTGACCAGTGTCCTCTCAATGGCCAGCAGAGCTAGGCTGCTTAAACGGCCTTGGCCCATTGTGTTCCGGGTGTAGGACTTGAGTCGCTTTAAACAGGAGAAGCTCCTTTCTACACCTGCATATGTAGCTCCAATTGTTGCCACTAATGAGAACAGATTGTAAAGCTGAGGCATTGCATTGTCCAACTCCATGTCTTTGAGGAACGCCAAGTAATCACACAGCTTTCCCTGTTACCCTGCAAGTCCTGATCTGAATACAGGACTTGAAGTTCTGACCTCAGTCTTCCTGAATCAAAGTGATGGCCATAACTTTTCAGGACACTTTGGAAGGCCTCCTCTGGAAATACCTGTCATGTTATCAAATTTCCCTGGATTGACTAATTCTAAGAAGAGCATGCTATCCAAATTTGAAAAACGCCTACTAACATTATATGAATGAATGAATGAATGAAGGAATTAATGTACGATCTAAAAAAATATTGAACTCTGTAAAACTGAAACAAGGAATGTAGTGTATAATTGTGTGAAATGTATGATGAAAATCAAGCAATTTCGCCAAGCAAATATCAAAGAAATAGCTTGCAGCAGTTTTTATTTCGACTGAACTTGAGAAATCCGTGATGGGACTGAGCGTGAATAGCTTCAGTGATTCCTTATAGTACAGAATCGCTGTCAGTCAAAAGGAGATGCAGTCTTTCGACAGACCCGCCAATCATCACGCAGAAGCTCGGAGTCCGGGCCAGCCCACTCCCATTCACCCCCAGAGACGCTGAGCATCCGTGGGCGGACATAATCGCAGCGCTTATCCAATGACCGCCTAGTTTCAAGCGCTGAAAAAACGCTTCAAATCAGCCCCATTGAAGTCAATGGACGCTAGGCTTCAAGGAAATGCACTGTGACGCTATGGAATGTATGAGAAGGAAATCGAGTCAGCCGACCTGCTATATGTAACTGATTCTGAACGAACTCCTTTTGAGATGAACGCTTTTCTAACGCATTTTTAGTCAATAAAATGTTAATACAATAGTACATAATTTGACCATTAATTTTGTGACATTATAAGGGAAGCCGAGCTTCCTTGCAGTCTTAAAGAAATCGCCACTGGTGTGGTGGTATGGGTAAGTTTAAGGGTAGGGTTAGGGACATATGTGGTGGTGTATGGGTTAGTTTAAGGGTAGGTTTAGGGACAGGTGTGGTGTATGGGTTAGTTTAAGGGTAAAGTTAGGGACAGGTGTGGTGGTATGGGTTAGTTTAAGGGTAGGGTTAGGGACATATGTGGTGGTGTATGGGTTAGTTTAAGGGTAAAAGTTAGGGACAGGTGTGGTGGGATGGGTAAGTTTAAGGGCAGGGTTAGGGACATATGTGGTGTATGGGTTAGTTTAAGGGTAGGGTTAGGGACAGGTGTGATGGTATGGGTTAGTTTAAGGGTAGGGTTAGGGACAGGTGTGGTGTATGGGTTAGTTTAAGGGTAGGGTTAGGGACAGGTGTGGTGGGATGGGTTAGTTTAAGGGTAGGGTTAGGGACAGGTGTGGTGTATGGGTTAGTTTAAGGGTAGGGTTAGGGACAGGTGTGGTGGGATGGGTTAGTTTAAGGGTAGGGTTAGGTGTAAGGGAAGTGTCAACAGTGTAATTTTAAATGTAACTACATAAATTAATTACAGATGTCATTACATGCAGGTCATTTTTAAAATATAAGTACAATGTAAAAACATGTATGTACAAAATAAGTGCATTGTATCGAATTATTAATTTAAATGTAAGTACATAGTAGTTAAGGCCACCTAATATAGAGTGGGTCAGATTTCCCTATTTATGTAGACTGGGTAAACCCAGCCCGATCCGCCAGCAATTTGATTTTGCACTGCAGCTCAGTCTGGAAACCTGTACATATTTCTATCCTGCTGCTGTTACAAATTTGCAGGGAACCAATCACAAACCCACGTATCCACCTGGCGCGCTATTGGCGGGTTTAACACAATGACGGATAGAGAAGCGATGGATCATTGGTCTGACTGGTTGAAGGACTATCCAATTGTGTCCAGAGTTATTTGAAACTATGCCCGTTGATCACGCCTCTTGTTCAGTAGAAAATACAGAGCAGACTCCCCAGACCAATGTTCAATCTTAAAAGTCTGAGCTTGGTCTGGTGATAGCCATACAAACATTTATGTCCAGATCAAGTGTGCTGCACATGTCCTGAAAAGTGAAACCAATTTTCTGGAAGAGATTGGCGCTTTATCTCAAATTTGTACATTTCCATAACTGTTTATTTCACACTGACATAATGAATTGTTCTGCATCTGTGAGAGTGTGGGCGGGCTTTTAATATCACGGCTCCTCTTCCAGCTCTCTACTGTGCAGACTCCAGTCCCGCATTTACTACTACACAGACGCAGGTCCCAAATCAGCTCAAGATGTCAGCGCCATATATGGACGTTGGTGGCTTCACAATTCTTCAGTGGAAGACACATAGTTCATATTTTTTTATGGTCCAGATCATTCATTATCCATCACTGAATAGGGTCGGGATGAATCCAGTGGCCCTTGGCGGCTGCTGATGTTCTCAGGCCTCTAGAGAGCGAGATATTGAGCTCTTAGGTTCTCTCTTAGATTGTCTGTAGCTGATTAAGTGTTTGTGGATTTGCTCAGTGTGAGCGACAAGAGCTATGCTCGGTGTCATTCTCCATCCTGACTGAGGGATCTGTATTTTCAAAGAATCAGAGGGAAACTCTTTCTGTGTTTGAATTTTTCTTCATGCTTGAATCTTTCAGAAAGAGTATTATGCATTGTCCTGCTGCTATTTAATTTTTGTTTTCAGTCATCTTTATTATACAATAATATAGAGAGGTGACAGAAAATAATTCAAATTTGCATCACCCACATCACTGACAAAACAGCATTATGGTATTACCCATAGGCTGTAAAAAAATAAAATAAAATGGACGTAGTGTCCGTGACGTCTCCTATAGGATGTTGAAGAGAAGTTTTGAAGCGTAAAGTCGGCCGTCGCCATCTTGGCAGCTTGTCACCGTGTGTCAGTCCCGGAGAAACAGAAAATGGGCAAAGAGGCAGGACGTGGGCGGAGCTGAGGTGACGTGATGACTAACAGACAGCAGACAAACGGCTATCCACCTGTCACTCAAAGTGGCCATGCCCTTAATTATGCAGAACTTTAAGGCTTTATATAATGTAATGAATGAGTTATACAAAAAAATCACCCCCCTCACTGTTGTCATGAAGGGCAAAATTACCTATATAGACCAAAACCACAATTTGTCCCAGGCAGTAAACATGTTTTATTCTGCTGTAAAGTTGGGTATTTTAACATGAGCTCAATGAGATTCTACTCCCTTTTTTATACATAAATAAAAAAATATTGGTAGTATCATGACAGTCTTTGATATAAGTACATGGATATTGTGATCGATTTGGACTTTTTATGCTTAAAGGGTTAGTCCACCCCAAACTGAAAATGATCCTATAATTTACTCCCCCTCAAGTCAACACAATCAGAGTTATATACAAAATATCCTCTTCCCTGCTTTATAATGACAGTGAATGGAGGGTGAGATTTTGAAGCCCCAAAAAGCACATCCATCCATTATAAAATTCATCCATACGGCTCCATTTATACATAAGATGGCTTGAGGGGGAGCAAATTATGGGATCATTTTCAGTTTTGGTGTGAACTAACCCTTTAACCTCATGTTATCATCATTCTAAACCCTGCGTAGTGGAGCGTATCACACTTGTTATTCAGAAGCGGTGTTGGCACCATGTTTTACCCAGGGTTATGAAAGTTAAATCTGTATTGCAGTGCCAAAAATCTGCAGTGTCAAACAATCTGGTGTTACAATGTTACGTGATAGATGATAGATGCTGCCTGATAGATGCTTACACAGAAAAAAAGGTACAGTGGAAGTACAATTTTTATCTTTGGGGAACAAAACGTATAACTGTACCTTTCAAAGGTACACAATTGGTCCTTAGGGTACATTTATCCCATTGTTTTCCTCTACTACTAGCAGGGGTAGGCAAGTTCTGTCCTAGAGAGTCGCTGTCCTGCATAGTTTGGCTCCAACCATGAAAGGTGTCTATTGAAGCTCTTATTGAGAATTTAACAGGTTTAGATGCTGATGTTTTATTAAAAATGTTTAGTCACCATTATGGAGATCAGTGTTTCCTTTAGTTGGGCAGTTTGACTCTTGGCTTTTTATATGAGTTTGTGGTTTTTGTTACAGTTAAAAAAAAAAATGTTAATAAATAATATTCCCCAACAATACTTTCTTGCAATAGATCAGACATTCTGAATTAACATTTTTAAGTACTTTCTGAGGGGGAAAAAGTTTAGACGAACACAGATATCAAGAATCAGCATATGAATCTTAACGATGGTGACATACTTAATGCTGCATGCATGCTGGGAGCCATGTGTTTTATACTGTGGTGGCTTAATAGGGTTGGAGCTAAACTCTGCAGGACATCAGCTCTCTAGGGCCAAACTTGCCTATCCCTGACTTAGAGCTTTCTGACCCAACATAGACAGCAAAGACCAATTTCAAGGTCCAAAAAGGAAGTAAAGACATCATTTAAATAATCCATGTGACTCCAGTGGTTCAACCTTAATGTTACGAAGTGATAAGAATACTTTTTGTGCGCAAAAACAAACTAAAACTTTATTCAACAATCTCTTCTCTTCTCTGTCACTCTCTTACGCGAGAAGAGATTGTTGAATAAAGTTGTTATTTTTGTTTGTTTTTTTTTTGCACACAAAATTATTCTCATCTCTTCATAAGGTTGAAAGTTGAATCACATGGACTATTTTAATGATGTCTTTACTTACTTTCTGGACCTTGAAAGTGGTCATTGCTGTGTGGGGTCAGTGAGCTCTCGGGTTTCATCAGAAATATATTTTTATGGTGTGTCACGGTGTTACCATTTGCAATCATCATTTTACCGTGCGAAAGCCATCAGAACTGATCAACCAATCCTGTATTCACACATTTTGCTTTGTCAATAACACCAATTAAGAGCAATATGTTTGTGTCAGTCTCACTAAATCCATCCAGGTTTATTATTATTTGCATGATGGCATGGTTAATTGGTGTTGGTGGTGTGTTAGTGTCACAATCCTAAAATAAGCTTTCTTTTTGTCAAATAAACGGTTATGTGAGACCGCTCTGCTTGAGTGGTTCCGTGCCATTAGTAACCAGAGCGTGTGTTTTCAGTTCGTCAGCGGTGAATCCCGAGCAGATGGTCGAGGAGCTTCGGAGCGGCAGTCAGCTTGTGCAGAGGGGCTTCCGTCGGAGCGGAGAGGAGACTGTAAGACCAGACTGACATCTCTGATCACGCAGACCAGGATCTCCACACAAGATGTTCCCACCTCAACCAGCACCCATGAGACACACATATGACACTACAAACGGAGTCTGATCGGACGGTAACTGTGACTGCATATGGAAACAGCTGTTCAGTGCAGCACACGCCAAGCTTCTTAACAACTATTCATTCCACTGTTAAAGGTGCACATGTACATTTTGTCTAAATGAATGAATAGTAAAATGGTGTACGCTTACATGAGATCACTAATCAGTTAAGGCAATTTAACATCATGGACAAAACCTATCAAGAACATGTCAAGTTCAGATTTCATGCCAAAAGAAAATACATTGTGCTGACAGAAAATGTAGATATATATATATATTTTTTGCTGTCCCATTATTACCCTTTACCCTAACTATAATGCATTATAAAAATATGTTTAATGCATTGATTATATCTTGTAATGCACCTTATAATGCATCGGATGATCTCATGAATAATTGTAACCACAGTTACAATACTTATCCATTCATTGTTACACCTTTAGATCTGCAAATATAATGCATTTTAACTCTTGTTACAATTATTCATAAAAACATACAGTGCATTATACTGCACATTATGAATAGCTTCATAATAAAGAGTTCCTTAATTTTTCCTTTAATAATAATTACTCAAACAACAGACTTAACTTTTTCTATGCATTTTCTTGTTGATTTTGCTGTGAAATGTGACAATTTGATAACTGGGCTCATGTTTGTAACATTCACCTAATAAGAGCCTTTAAATAATAGACATGTAATTACTTAGAGCACTTACAGCCGTCCGGTCAAAGAGTGATTGCTCTGAAAATGGCCCTACTGTATGATCGACACTGTTTTGCATTACATCTACAAAGTGCCTTTGATGTGATGTGGCCTTTTCAATTCAGTTAATAATAATGATATGCCAAAGTCTATGACATTACTTTGTACTGTTTGAACTCAAAATGCAAATTAATATGATAAATGTTCTTCTCATGCCGATCTAGTTTGCTGTTGTTGTTTTTTGACATGCATTTCTTACAGCTGCTTTCTCCAAAGAGATTTCATGTGTCTTTTTTTTTGGAGCCCACAATCAATTTTCATTTAGAGCACAGAATAGGTCTGATGTTTGATTTCTTAATAAGCCATTTACTGCAGATATATGCAGTTCTGTCAAAAGCTGCATTAATGGTATATCGGCCCAGTCAATATTTGTCTGTCTGATTTTGACACTTTACTCCAGGGTTTACTAACTGGGTGTTCACAATTTCAAATTATATATTGAACTGATTATATATACACATATAGTTAATATATATGCAGTGAAAATACAGTTTGAAAATACCCGGTTTCCTGGAGGTCAACATGATATTTTGTTGCAGTCTCACACATCTATCATATTGACTCAGGCACACATATTGTCGCTTGTTTAACATGCTAAAACTATTCCTTTATCACGAGTGAAATCTTTTCTACAAAAAAATCCCTGTCAGGATCTCAGTAGTGTTAAGGTAAGTTAAAACACGTATCTACTGCAGGATTTTCACCTTGGGAGATTAGAGTCATTATCAAGTTAAAAAAGTGTCCAACAATGCTGGGAATGAGGAGAGGGAGTACCATCTTGTCTTTCAAAGTTTTGTATTACATGACGCCACTGATAAAGCACATCTCCAAACCTTCATCACTCATTCATCCCTATAGTTGAACAGTTGGCTTTCTGTTTTATCTTTCACATGTTTTTTGCCAATGTATTTGATGTTAACATTAAGAGTAGGATAAACTATGGAAGCTTGTTTCTGCCACAAATAAAACATTTTAAAAGATAATTGCAACTTTTTTTCTGCACAATTGTGAGTTAATATCTCACAATTCAGAATTTTTTTCACAGAATTCTTATATATAAAGTCGCAATTGTTGGAAAGTCGGAATTGTGAGTTATAAATTCAATTGCGACTTTAAATCACCCAATTCTGAGAAAATAATTTGCAATTACCTTTTGTTATTTTTTTATTCTGTGGCGTAAACAGGCTTCCATATAGGCTATGGCAGATCCATCACATATGCATGTTTTTTTTTTTTTTGTGAATTTTTAGATTTTATGCACATCTCAGGGTGTCCATCCAGTGTTTTTTTTGTGCAATTTCCCAAAATGTGTGTACCACAAAATTTAAAAATAAATGTTTTATCTCACAGTTCTGACTTGTTTTCCCACAATTCTGACATTTTTTTCTCATAATTTAGTGGTATAGAGTCACAATTATGAGTCAGAATTGTGAGATAAAAAGTCGCAATTATCTTTTAAAATGTTTTATTCTGTGGTGAAAACAAACTTCCATAGCCATAAGCACTAGCAAATAAAAATAAAAGACAAAAAAAGAATAAAAAGTACATAGCGACAAACGGGACAATATGAGATTAAATTGAGACCGTCTTATATAAGAACTTGCTTAGCTTAGTAAACAAAAGAGAAAGTTAAAACTCAAAAATTATTGCTGAAAAAAGGCAAAAAGTTGTGAAAACCAAAACATAATTCCATTCACAGTCAATCATTTGAAAATACAGAGGGAGAAATATCCCCCAGAATGTGGTTTTAACAGAGGGGTTACATATGTAATTCTGATTAAGTGATTAGTCATTAGTACTGGACTATATTTGAAAGTAACACTCCCAATAAAGGGTACTTGAGTTAAGTGACTTTCTGTTGGGCTCTCCACAGGGTCAAATCCTATTGGTTTCATAAACTTCTTAGTCAATACTTAGTTTAAAACAAATGAGGTGCACAGTTGTTCAGGCTGGTGATTGGCCACCCAAGTTATCAGGAGAACCCAGGCGGGCCAAATCCCATATACCTGCCTGACCAAATCAAAGAACAAGAGTTCTTGGCACCACTTCAGTGCACTGTGCTGCGACGCCTCCGATACTTACAGCAACTGACTCTCAAAAACACATTTCTTTGCCAAAGCCAAAGGACTCTAGCTGGTTCGTGCTGATTACAGGTTGGTTACAAGAGTCCCAAAACCAGTTTGAAGCTGAAATATCAGTGACATCACTCAGCAGTACTCTAGTCTTTTTGTAAATGACCTGACTATTTGCGTATATCAGTGAACTTCTCATTTTTAGCCTGTGAGTCAACATATGCAAGCAGGTTATGCAGATTATGTATGCCAGACATGGAGCTGCAGAAAAAAAAGGTTGTGTATCAAGGATTTATTGTAAATTATTCTATGAATCTGTTCACTATTCTGTTATAACTTATTTGTAAAAGTGGTAATGCATGTGCAAAAAAAAAAAGTAAACTACAACTCGTAGTTGACCATGATGGCATCCCACATGAAAGTAAAGTCTTGCTACTGTGACTGGAACTTTTTCCTGTAAAAATCATGATAAATCGTAGCAACAACAAACATAATGAATGTTTTCATTAAAAAAGTTTCTAAGCAAAGCATGTACGAAAATATAATGGCACTTAAGCAGCTCCCTTGCATGTAATTTTGATCTAATTACTGGGAGTGTTTGTTGAGAGGACATGAATCCCCAGTGCCTCTCAGTTCTCATTAGCCCTCACGAACTGTCTGTATCATGACAATCCCCTTTAGACACAGAAGCAGGTCGGAGGCTCAAGCGCTTGAAAATACCAGATTAACAACATAAATGTCTCCCAGTGGCGTAACAAAAATGTCACTGATATTTAAACTGTGTTATTATAAGTGTGGTGTGTACAAATGAACCTTTTCTAATGGATAAAGGACAGTCGTTTCATGTACTTAGACCTTCTTTATTGAGCTTGTATTCAGTTTATCTCATTTATTGTCCTTTAAGTGCCAATTCAGCTTTAGGCATTCAGGTTTAATGGTACTGAAGAAAGAAAAATAGTCTCTTAAATACATGGGCCAGTCAATAGAGGTGTTAAATCGAAACATTACTGCAAGCCAGTCAACAGATAAAGAGGAAGATGCAGAGCGTGATGAAACTGGATGAGCCAGATTTAGAGCTTAAGTCTGAGCTCAGACAGATCTTTACATTTCCACTTGTGCAGCTGGAACAACAGAAGCTCTGCTGTTTGAAAACAGCCAAGTTAGTTTAGATTAAACTCTTGCATACTAATTTATTGTGATCCAGATTAAAGGCTGCTAATGTGATTGTGGACTGTAATAAATGCTGGTGATTTACCATAAATAATTGCAAAGTTAACCACGTGCAAATAGGTTGGACACTCCCATACTTAAAGGGGAATTTTGCATGTAATTAAAAAAAAAAGTGACTCCTCATAAACGGGTCCCCTTATTCAGTAAAATTGTCTGAATGCTTTTTTTCAAACCATGTGAAAATGTATGTTTGAATTGCTCCATCCATGTGTCTCATCCACATGTATACCATATATTGATATCATATTGGAGGAGAATAAAGTTTAGGTGTGTGGCTGGAATTAACCAGATGTTACAATTGTCTGTGTCTCAAACTCAAACAGATTGCTATCCATCTCAAACGCATCTTGGAGATTATTTATACTGGTTTAGTCATGATTGGATTTCAATTAGTAAAAATGCAAGTGACTATATGTAATACCCTTTAAGTAGCTTTTTTCCAATGATTTCCCATTGAGTAGGCCATATTCACGTTTACATTTTTTTAAAATTGCAATATGATGTCTTGGTGGGGTAGAGGCAAGGATCCCAAACAAAGAGAGTCCATAGAGGAGCTGATGGAGGAAGAAACCCTGGAGGAGCCGTTGGAGGAGGCCACAGTAGAACAGCAAGAACAGTAGGCCCTGATGAACCTGGAGGGCTGAAGATCCATGGCAGAGCATTCAGAGGTGCGGTCCAGGGCCCAATGGGGGGCATGAGACCGAGGAAGGCTGAAGACCAAGGCAGAGCTGGAGGGATGGAGAACCCCAAAGGAGCCGAAGAGTGGAGGACCCAGGTGCAATCAAATGCCCGGAAGTCCATTGTGGAGCCAGGGGATTGACAGACCAAGGCAGAGCCCATGTGGAGACAAAGGAGCATGGAGGTAGGGCAGAACCAGCAGAGATGAAGGAGTAAGGAGGCTGGGCATAACAAGTGGAGACGAAGGAGTCAAGAGGCTGGGCAGAACTAGCAGAGATAAAGAAGCAAGGAGGCTGGGAGAACCAGTGGAGATAAAGAAGCAGGGAGGCTGGGCAGAACCAGTGGAGATGAAGATGTCATGAGGCTGGGTGAAACCAGCAGAGATGAAGGAGTCAGGAAGCTGGGAGGAACCAGCAGAGATTGAGGAGCAAGAAGTCTGGGTCTAACAAGTGGAGATGAAGGAGTAAAAAGACAAAGGAGGTTGGACAGAACCCCAGAACCCTAACCCTAGCCAGAAGGCTGGGTGGAACCAGCAGACCGGTAAGGCCTGGGAAATGGTTGTAATTTCTAAATCCTACAAGCCAGGCAGGACTGGTGGGGAGGAATAAACCTCAGGAGTGGGGGTATGGGTAGGAAGCATTTCTAGGTTGTCAAACTTTATCATTGAGTCCTGTATATATAAAAAAATAAATTAAAGAGGGTAGTGGGTGTGATGAGCAAGGTCCAGTAAAATCCTGGGTATGTTCCTCGAGGGAGTGATCATCCCGGGCAAGGAGGACAGCTTCTTGATCCATTTATTTTGTCACTATGAGGTAGAGGCAAGGACAGGAGATGGGGATCTAATAGACCTTATTCAGAGCAGCGCCATGACAGGCATTTAAATGAGGCTGTGAGGGATAGACATACCATGTTAGCAATGGCATCTGCTGTTAAAAGCTGTATAAAGTTCCTAGATCACTTTTCCACAAGTCATATGATCAGGAGTTTTTTGTCATTAAATAATAGTACAACCCAATGAAGAGATGCATGTCCATCAGTTGGCACTGTTGTGAATAAGGTCTATTGCAGCACTTTTCTTTATTTATTTATTTATTAAAAATAAGGTATACAGGAGAAGGCAAAAGCTAGCCTCTAGTCAGAATATGAGTCTGATGCTGCTCCATTGGGCTGTGATTATGGGGCGTGTTTCAGGAAAGAAAATGCCTCTGCACTCTATCAGAGCAACGGAGTAAGTGACGTATGTTGAGCGACGCATAGTTGTCAACAGATCTCAACTGCACGCACGCTGGAAGAAGTAGAAGAAGAAGATGAGTGTAAACGAGCTGTTCCGGTGTTGTAAAAAGTATTTCAGGATACACTGAGTACTTACCATCACGATCATCATTTTTGAGAGAGAAAGTGAAGGTGAATGCATATACGAACAAGTTCTCAGTTTAGGATAAGAGCAAATTCAACCCAAGCGCTCTTTAGTGACGTGGATGATTACGTTACTGTTGATCACTCGCCATCATCGTCTAAAGCCCGCCCTGACAATTTCATTGGTCCGAACAGCTCTGGTTCAAGCATAGCTGCTCCACAACGGATCAAGTCCAGGCCGAACTTCCCAACCTCAAATGTTGTGGGGGAGGCTAAGTTCGGCTGGCATCCAGGCTAGGCAAAAGCAACAGCAACAGCAACAGCAACAGCAACAGCAACAATCAAATGTAAAGATAATACTGGGTAATAAACTGAGGAAACTGAACAGTATAAATACACAGACATAACTAAACTATGAACTAAAGAATCAGGGCTGCGTCCTAAATTGCATATTATCTGAGTAGGTACTGTTTTGAATAAGTACTTATTTTGTGAACACTAAAAATGTATGTTCTATGAGTGTGTGTAGTCTGAATGTAATCTGGACGAACTAGTATATTCGTCATGTTGTCATTATCGTATGACCAACCAGCATCAGTTGCGTCGCTTCAGTTCATAAATTGCCGTTATTATGACTTTCTGCTGTTTCATCATGACCCCTGAATGATAGCCCTTGCTTCTCCAACATGCAGGTCACAGCCACAACACGTCACAGGTACTCCCTTCTTTGTCTAATTTCATCAGCATTTGCTGATCCAATCTGCTGTATTACATTTCCTTGTACTGCACTAGACTTGTAACTTTTCCAGGAGACAATATAATCCTTGTGTGATGAATCCCTTCATGTTTGTGAAGTGCCTTTTTCCAGTTTTTGAATCCACTACTCACAAATATATCTTACTCAAGTTTTTTACCAAATACACGGTAAGCAAAGCAGTAGGCAGAATCTGTCTTCTGTGAGTACTCAAGCCAAGCATAAGTTTGAAACCAGTTAGGCTGGAATGATCTTTTTTGCAAGCCAAAGTTCTCTTGGGGATAATAAATTAATTTTGACTGTTTTTTTTTTTTTGTCTTTGTCACCTAAGTCAAACGTATCTAAAGGTGCAGCTGCTGTCTGTGCTTCATCTGAGTACATTTCTTTCTCTGCATATCTGTCCTCTCTCTCCCGGCTCATGTCTTCCTCTTCTTCACGCCCTCTCTGTCCCTGTACTTAGAAAATCACATACAAATATGATTTTATTAACTATAGAAATCTTAACTTCAGTTGTATTTGTTAAATGACCAGACATTTTATCCAAACCAACTTTTTTCACTTTCTCACCTGGATCAGGATCTGGCCCTTTCTCTGCTGTGCCTTCTCCATCCGCTCTGCCTCCACTTCACTCTCTTTTTGAACTGACATTTCTGAGAAACTAAAAAATGAATTCTAGTTCACTTGACTTTATTCATTAAATTAATAATTTCTTGTAGAGTGTCAATTATGTCAGAAAATGTATCTGTTTATTCTGATGATTCAACTGCTTTTTCTTATGTAATATATGTGGAAATTGGCAGACAATAAAAACAACCCCATACCTTAGGGTTCAATGGCTGCACTTAATATTGGGAACACACTGTGGGTGAGAGAGTATCCATGTTCATTTGCACATCTACTTCCACGTAATGTCCTATATCCATCTGCAATGGAATATAAATATCAAAATGTTTATTGTTATCTAGTTCATTTTAGCGTTTTAGCCACACGAACAATACAGTTGGTTCTACATCGTCATCCCAACACGATCTCATGACAATGCGTATAAATAGTACGAGTGTGCAATCTCGTAGAATGTATACGTCAAAACTCATTTTGGCGTGCATATGGTACGCCGTTTTTGGCGTATACATTCTACGAGATTGCACACTGCATTATTGATACGCATTTTGAGATCGGGCTCCATCCCCTGAAAATGTATTAATTTTAACAGCTAATATTCATTGACACTCATTAAGAATATCAAATCTTATATTAATGTAATTGTCAGATTGACAAAATGTTAATCTGTTTCATATGAATTATTTTTTATTTGTATTTATAAAAAAAATAACAACATGAATCAATCAATTTACCACTTATATTTATCACATAAATCTCTTTACTCTAGGGCTAATAAATATATGTCACAATCTACTCCTGGATCATTATTTAATACAAAACTATATTTAATAATACAAAAATAACTGATGTTTCTCTCTGTGTCATTCACTCTGATGTTGACTAGGTGCTGACGATGTGTGTCTTTAATCATTCCTGTGCATGGCTGCATGTAAATGTAACAACAGTGACACAATCTACAATAATGTTTTAAATTTACATTGTCAAATAAAAAAGCACCATGATCGATATCTAAAGCATGTATTCATGTGTGTTCATTGCTCAATTTTCACTGGAAGAAAACTAGTGTGGTGTGACCGTAGGGTGTGACGAGGTGAACGCAGCAAAGCTTATTACAGTGGATGAGAAACTGTCCTGTTTTGCTCCAGCAACATTATGTAAACTGCATTAAACAGAATATATAACATACATTGGGTACGGAAAGTATTCAGACCCCCTTAAATGTTTCACTCTTTGTTATATTGCAGCCATTTGCTAAAATAATTTACAGCAAGTAAATTTTTTCTAATATATGTACACACAGCACCCCATATTGACAGAAAAACACAGAATTGTTGACATTTTTGCAGATTTATTAAAAATAAAAATAAATATCACATGGTCCTCAGTATTCAGACCCTTTGGTCAGTATTTAGTAGAAGCTCCTTTGATCTAATACAGCCAAGAGTCTTTTTTGGAAAGATGCAATGAAAAGTTTTTCACACCTGGATTTGGGGATCCTCTGCCATTCCTCCTTGCAGATCCTCTCCAGTTCTGTCAGGTTGGATGGTAAACGTGGGTGGACAGCCATTTTCAGGTCTCTCCAGAGATGCTCAATTGGGTTTAAGTCAGGGCTCTGGCTGGGCCATTCAAGAACAGTCACGGAGTTGTTGTGAAGCCACTCCTTCATTATTTTAGCTGTGTGCTTAGGGTCATTGTCCTGTTGGAAGGTGAACCTTCGGCCCAGTCTGAGGTCGCATTCATCTTTCCCTCGATTGCAACCAGTCGTCCTGTCCCTGCAGCTGAAAAACACCCCCACAGCATGATGCTGCCACCACCATGCTTCACTGTTGGGACTGTATTGGACAGGTGATGAGCAGTGCCTGGTTTTCTCCACACATACCGCTTAGAATTAAGGCCAAAATGTTCTATCTTGGTCTCATCAGACCAGAGAATCTTATTTCTCACTATCATTAGCAAACTCCATGTGGGCTTTCATGTGTCTTGCACTGAGGAGAGGCTTCTGTCGGGCCACTCTGCCATAAAGCCCCGACTGGTGGAGGGCTGCAGTGATGGTTGACTTCCTACAACTTTTCCCATCTCGACTGCATCTCTGGAGCTCAGCCACAGTGATCTTTGGGTTCTTCTTTAACTCTCTCACCAAGGCTCTTCTACCCCGATAGCTCAGTTTGGCCAGACGGCCAGCTCTAGGAAGGGTTCCGGTCGTCCCAAATGTCTTCCATTGAAGGATTATGGAGGCCACTGTGCTCTTAGGAACCTTAAGTGCGGCAGACTTTTTTTTTTTGTAACCTTGTCCAGATCTGTGCCTTGCCACAATTCTGTATCTGAGATCTTCAGGCAATTCCTTTGACATCATGGTTCTCATTTGCTCTGACATGCACTGTGAGCTGTACGGTCTTATATAGACAGGTCTGTGGCTTTCAGTATAATCAGACACAGCTGGACTCAAATGAAGGAGTAGAACTATCTCAAGGATGATCAGAAGAAATGGACAGCACCTGAGTTAAATATATGAGTGTCACAGCAAAGGGTCTGAATACTTATTTCAGTTTTTCTTTTAATAAATCTGCAAAAATGTCAACAATTCTGTGTTTTTCTGCCAATATGGGGTGCTGTGTGTACATTAATGAGAAAAAATGCACTCAAATGATTTTACTAAATGGCTGCAATATAACAAAGAGTGAAACGTTTGAGGGGTCTGAATACTTTCGCACTCCCACTGTATAACCCAAAACACATGCCGATGTCATCATGACAATATCGATAAATGCACACACCTTGTCCTCTACTTCTGTTGTTCGCACTGCTTGGCGCCCTGCAGATTAAAAATGCTTGAAACAACGAAGACTGAAAGACGGGAGGAGCCGAACCCTGCCTCTATTCAGGGACTGAAGCGATTGCAAGTTATTGTACACTGTCTGTACAGATTACACTGTCTGTCAGACGATTTTTTGGGGGCTGGGCAGAAGTTTAGGGCCCATTCAAGTGTGAGTGGCTGCAACGTGAAAAATGTAAAACAAAAACTAAGCAGGAGAGAGATCCAACCTGAGTCCTGATAACTATATCACGAAAGAGAAATCACAATGTCTGAGTCCTGTATCGACAAACTGCCATGCTAGTTATGTACATGTGGCTTTTTATATATCAGAAAACCACTTGCTCACAAATATTACATGCAAATATTGCATAGCCATGCCACGCGGCCAGACTAAAAACCTACCCATAGCTACCTTGTATGGCTGATGTCTGTTCTAAACAAGTCGGAGTTGGCTTGGTTTTGAATTGAAGATGTTGATAATATCATCATAATCCTAATTATCTGTTAGTTCACTTTCAAAAGAAGTGTTATGGCGTCCTGTCATCTTTGTCAAGATGTGTTTCTTTTTAATAATAAAAAGGCACTGCTAGTTGGACTTGAATCGGATATTGGCACGAAGAAGATCATAACTACTGGAGTGACGTAACTGAAGAGACAAATTAGCATATTTAATTAATATTAGAATAGAGTTCTAATGCATGACAAAATAAATCACATTTAAAAAAAAAATATATAATAAAAAAAAGTATTTTCCTTGATCTGACAAGATGGGCAAGATGTCAATCTATGGGCCTATGGCCAAACCGTAGCTACGCTAGTGCTATATTAAGATATAGTAACTATGTGATTTCAAAGTGAATCTGTAACCATGGAAACAATCTAGTACATGAGAAACAAAGGAAACAAGAACATACAAACCAATCTCAGGAAACTAATCTGAAAAGGAATGTTACAATGTCTCATGTTGAGCTTTATTGCTATTTAAATTGAACTTTGTAAATAAAGGATTCATAAAAGAAAATATCTATAATTATTGTCTTTATTAATTTACATGGAAGCACATGTTCCACAAGGTTTGTGTGAGCATGAATATATGATTCCACTGCAGCTTTAATTAGTTCCAAACACCTCCAAATGTTAAAAATTTGTTTTTAGGAACTCTTGAACTTTCAGAACAATTGCAGAGTGGAGGATGAAATCACCTGAAGAAAAGGTGATATTACTTACATCTCCATACCACTGCACCATGGACTCACTGAAGAGAAATCTGAATTTGCACCATGGTTCATAACCGATACACCCCCAGGTCCATCAATGCTGAGCCAGATTCATACTTAAGAAATGTGAAAGAAATTGTCCAGTTAAAGAGCAATGTTGAACGTTAATAACAGTTCTACAGGAAAGACTCGGGAGAATTATTTAGACAATAATGCATTTATTAATAGCTCAGCAAGCTGATAATATACAAAGTCATTTGGTGTAGGCCCCGTCCGCAGTGCATAATCCGAGGGTATCGGATATGCCATTCCTGCCGAAGACGAGGGCAGGGGCGTAGCCGACTCCCCGGGAGGTATGGACAGGTATGGCCATCCTGGTGGTGGTGGGGAGGATGGGGGTAATCGTCGCTTCAGTATCTGCGAACTCAAACATGTGTAAGTACCGAGCTTTTATACAGTGAGCATGCGAATATAATTGGATTGGAGTGAAGGCAATAAGTGACGTAGTAATTGAGTCTTCCCAGCAGAACTTATGCTAAAGCTTTCATTACAGTTTATAATAGTGAATGTTCTATATTTTAATATAGCAAGAATTTATTAATTTCTGCTAAGATTGAAAGTAATCTTGAATAAAAAGCTTAGCAGGTGAACTGGTCTGTTATGGTAAAATATATTCTAGGGGCCCTCAACAGTTTCAAAACAATGATGTAGGATACATTCACAGAATTCACAAATCCTGCTCTATATGGTGCGGTTTGTTTTAATATTTCAATTCATGGTCCCTCTCCAAATAAATAATTTGATCCTTCACTTTGCTGAACATTGTGAAACCAAGCAGATGAGAAAAGTTCTCATGGTGGGCGATAGGGCAAGATATCTCTTCAATAAGAAAAGGTGAATTTATCATTTATTCCAAACCGTATACTATTGACTTCCATGCTATTTTTTTTCCCCATACTATGGAAGTCAATAGGGACCAACTCTGCTGCATGAGTACTAACACACACTGAACGATCTGCTCAAATTATCCCAATTTTATTTAACCGCCATTTGCATTACAAAATTCTTCTGCTTACCTTTGAATCACTCAATGGTCTCGCCCCTCCTTACCTCTCTGATCTACTGTCTCCTTATGTTCCGCCTCGATCTCTGGTTGTGAACTTCTTACTGTACCCAGATTCCGTTTGTCATCAATGGGTGGCAGGTCTTTTTCCGTCATTTCCGCACCTAAACTATGGAACTCTCTACCACTGGCTCTAAGGACTGTAACCTTACTCTCTGTATTTAAATCAACACTCAAAACCTACTTGTTCACCCAATACTATCAGTCATCATGTACTCCTTATCCTTTACTACCAACTGTTTCTTCTCAAAATGTCTTTATGTTCGGTGTTCCAATTGATTTTGATTTTGTTTACTTAATAATTATGTGCTGTATTTCTGCTTTCAGTTCATAATTATATTATGATTTGCAACTGCATCTCATATCTATTCCCGGACTGGCAACTGTCTACAGTCCATCTAATGATAATTAACTATGTGGAATGAATGTTATGATTATGTGAATTGATTGTATATTCTGTTACTGCTCGTAAGGCGTCCTTGAGCCTGGGAGAGGCGCTATATAAATTAAACATATTATCAATAACTGTTAGATTACCCATATTCTTCAAAATATCTTATTATATGTTGAGGTGAAGAAAGAAATTCACACAGGTTTTGTGTGAACTATCCCTTTAACACCTAAGTTTTATTTGAAGTAAAATCATAAGATGATGTATTCAGATTTCTAGATACGTTCTACAAAAATATAAGATCAGGAACAATTAACAGAAAAAAGTTAACTTGAAGAAAAACTGAGAATGGCATTTTGCAATATTGTAATGCAGGTGAGGGTTTGGGATTTGAACTCATGGACTGAACATAAATAAAACATTACAGACCCAGAACAATGCACAATCAGGAGACCCAGAAATCCCATGTGGTCGTGTGAGTTGAAATTGGCACTCAAGCATGTGCTTTTTGTGATTCCTGAGGTAGCATAACAATCTGTTCAGAGCTGTATACGTGTTGCTTATGTTCTTTGTGGTGTAGAAATGACTGGATAGACAAATCTGAGCAGCATTTATTTGGTTCATAATGCCATGAATGTACTTCACAACCCGCAGTAAACCAGAGTGCAGGTGAATCCCGAAGACTGATTCATATGACCTCAGCACAATTTTTATTCAGAGCTATAACTCTAGAAGAAGGTTCCACTTTATTTTGTTCAAAACGAGCTGTCAAGCCAGATTATAAGGTTATCTCTCAAAGACATCCAAAACAGCTCAATAACCCCTTCTTTTGTAAACAGATGTGGGTTGTAGATATTCTTTAAAAAGATGTTGTGACTGAAGAGTGTACTCCAAACACAACTTGGAGTTTGACGACATGATACTAGTGTGTGGTTGCCATGGCATGAAATAGTTAAGCCGGTATCTGTGTTGTTTGTGATACCAATTAATATAAATATCCCCTTAAAACGATCATTTGCAGAACTAATTTCTTACCCATAATCTCATCCAAAGCCATCCCAAGCTAATTTAAAAATGTCAATTTAGAGCAAGTAACAGGCTTGAGCGTGTGTGATTGTGTGTGTGACTGAGAGAGATTAAGTGATGCATCTTTTCAGGGGCCGTTTACACAACACTATTTTCAACTAAAAACTTTCTTTGCATTTTGACTGTTAATTTATGCTACACCGGCATTTTGGGGGCCTGAAAATGCTATCTTTTAGAAATGGGTTTCAAAGTGCAAGTTTACACCGTCATTGTCTACGCGTAAACTACAAAAATTTAAATTTGTGTTTCCCATAACACAGTCTAAAAACAGTCTTTTCATTTTTAATACATTGTTGTTGTGTAAATGTACCCTCAGTTAAGAACTATTTTTTTGGGGGGGCGCAGGTGCTCAAGCTAAAAATAGTCTGATCATCTTCATCGTCTGACTTGTACAGTGTTAATATACCTAGGGAAAAATGATGGAAAATTACTGCTTTCCAACATCGTCCTGTAATGATTAAAAGGAGACACTCTCAAATCTCCAACACATGAAGACAAACATGCCTTTAGACAACACAATCGTAAGATTTAACAACAATAGCAAGCATTACAATTGCAAAGAAATAAGTAAAATATAAAAACATAAAATGAAATTGATTAAATGATCAAATGAATAAATGATAAATAAATCAATCGATAAATTACTAATGATTATAAATGATTATGAAGCTAAATATAAAAATAACAAAAAAATTATCTTTAAATTAAAATAATAAAGAAAAACACTAATGCACTATGCTCTGTGGGTTGTTTTCTTTATGTTTTTGGTTCAGTCCTTGTGACCATCATCTGTCTGATTAGCAATGTCATCTACCTGTGCCTTGTCTATCATCTTGTTAATTATCCCATTTGCTCCGTGCATTTAAAGGTGCAGTGTGTGAATTTTAGAGGTATCAAGGGGTGTGGTTGTGAATTGTAATCACCCAACGCTCACCCCTCCCTTTCGAAGCACATAGAGAAGCTACGGTGGACGACACAGGACAAACATGTAATCTGAAACAGCAGAGAGTAGCTAGCGCTCTTTAGATACATTTTTCCGTTTAGGGCTACCGTAGATACATGATGGCACAATATGGCTACTTCACTGTAAGGGGAGCCGCGGTGTATGGAGATATGATTCCTGTTAAATCCGACAACAAAGCACTTGAATGCAAGTGCTTCGTCCAGAGAGGGCTCCAGCCCGTGACCAGAGTCCAAACCTGAGTCCAGAGAGGGCTCCGGCCCGTGACCAGGGTCCAAACCAGAGTCCAGAGAGGGCTCCGGCCTGTGACCAGAGTACAGAGAGGGCTCCGGCCCGTGACCAGAGTACAGAGAGGGCTCCAGCCCGTGACCAGAGTCCAAACCAGAGTCCAGAGAGGGCTCCGGCCCGTGACCAGGGTCCAAACCAGAGTCCAGAGAGGGCTCCGGCCTGTGACCAGAGTACAGAGAGGCTGGCCCGTGACCAGAGTCCAAACCAGAGTCCAGAGAGTGCTCCGGCCCGTGACCAGAGTCCAGAGAGTGCTCCGGCCTGTGACCAGAGTACAGAGAGGGCTCCGGCCCGTGACCAGGGTCCAAACCAGAGTCCAGAGAGGGCTCCGGCCTGTGACCAGAGTACAGAGAGGGCTCCGGCCCGTGACCAGAGTCCAGAGAGGGCTCCAGCCCGTGACCAGAGTCCAAACCAGAGTCCAGAGAGGGCTCCGGCCTGTGACCAGAGTACAGAGAGGGCTCCGGCCCGTGACCAGAGTCCAGAGAAGGCTCCAGCCCTTGACCAGAATCCAAAGAGGCTCCAGCCTGTGACCAGAGTCCAGAGAGGGCTCCAGCCTGTGACCAGAGTACAGAGAGGGCTCCGGCCCGTGACCAGAGTACAGAGAGGGCTCCGGCCCGTGACCAGAGTCCAGAGAAGGCTCCAGCCCGTGACCAGAATCAAAGAGGGCTCCGGCCTGTGACCAGAGTCCAGACCAGAGTCCAGAGAGGGCTCTGCCCGTGACCAGAGTCCAGGCCAGAGTACAGAGAGTGCTCCGACCTTTGACCAGAGTCCAGACCAGAGTCCAGAGAGGGCTCCGGCTCGTGACCGGAGTCCAGAGAAGGCTCCAGCCCGTGACCAGAATCCAAAGAGGGCTCCGGCCTGTGACCAGAGTCCAGACCAGAGTCCAGAGAGGGCTCCAGCCCGTGACCAGAGTCCAGACCAGAGTCCAGAGAGGGCTCCGGCCTGTGACCAGAGTACAGAGAGGGCTCCGGCCTGTGACCAGAGTCCAGACCAGAGTCCAGATAGGGCTCCGGCCCGTGACCAGAATCAAAGAGGGCTCCGGCCTGTGACCAGAGTCCAGACCAGAGTCCAGAGAGGGCTCCAGCCCGTGACCAGAGTCCAGACCAGAGTCCAGAGAGGGCTCCGGCCTGTGACCAGAGTACAGAGAGGGCTCCGGCCTGTGACCAGAGTCCAGACCAGAGTCCAGAGAGGGCTCCGGCCCGTGACCGGAGTCCAGAGAAGGCTCCAGCCCGTGACCAGAGTACAGAGAGGGCTCCGGCCTGTGACCAGAGTCCAGACCAGAGTCCAGAGAGGGCTCCGGCCCATGACCAGAGTCCAGACCAGAGTCCAGAGAGGGCTCCGGCCCGTGACCAGAGTCCAGAGTGGGCTCCGGCCTGTGACCAGAGTCCAGACCAGAGTCCAATGAGGGCTCCGGCCCGTGACCAGAGTCCAGACCAGAGTCCAGAGAGGGATCCGGCTCGTGACCAGAGTCCAGAGAGGCTCCGGCCCGTGACCGAGAGTCCAGAGAAGGCTCCAGCCCGTGACCAGAATCAAAGAGTGCTCCGGCCCGTGACCAGAGTCAGAGAGGGCTCCGGCCCGTGACCAGAGTCCAGAGAGGATCCGGCCCGTGACCGAGTCCAGAGAGGGCTCCAGCCCGTGACCAGAGTCCAGAGAGGGCTCCGGCCTGTGACCAGAGTACAGAGAAGGCTCCGGCCCGTGACCAGAGTCTAGAGAGGGCTCCGGCCCGTGACCAGAATCCAAAGAGTGCTCCGGCCCGTGACCAGAGTCCAGAGAGGGCTCCGGCCCGTGACCAGAGTCCAGAGAGGGCTCCGGCCCGTGACGGAGTCAGAGAGGGTTCCGGCCCGTGACCAGAGTCCAGAGAGGGCTCCGGCCCGTGACCGGAGTCCAGAGAGGGCTCCGGCCCATGATCAGTGGAAGTCAACTTCAACAGTTGTTTGAACCGGCTCATTCATTTCCTTTTGAGTCCTCGCTAATCCTTTGCAAACTTCGACAGTTATTTGAAGCAACTAATTTGGTGCCGTTTTAGTCGGACGTGCTACTTCAGCTTTTGCATCTTGCGTCATCAACCTGGAACTAAAGTTCGATTCATTTTTATTAATGAACCGGCTCGACCGGTTACTTGCTGAGAACCAGCTCAAAAGAGCGATTGGTTCAAGAACCGAACATAATTAGTATTATCACGATCATCTGTCACCTTCAGCACTACATTACCCACAGTCCTTCGTGGTCCACCACCTGCACACATTCTTCAATCACCCCCAGCTGTCTTCTCTCACCTCGGATATTTGTTTTGCTATGCTATGTGTAGCTTGTGTTGCTTGCTGTGTCTTGTCTATTCTAGTCCTGTCTTGCAGGCTGAGCTTTCCTGGTGGCTCACTGTTTTTGCCAAGCAGCAGGTACTGTGCTGTGCCTCATTGTGCCCAAAGAGTCTATCCTCTTGAGCTGTTATTCTGCTTGGTCCTCGCTGTTTCCCTCCAATCTTTCACTGACTTCCATCACGGATCACCAACCAACCATCATCCTGGGCTGCCGCTCTCTCAGCCTACCTGTCTTAGTGCTTTGTACCTGCCTGTTGTGTGGACTGTTATCACCTCCTCTCCCTCAATCTCTTGTTGTGTCTGCTGTTTTGTCAATAAACCTGTTAACACTCTTTCTGCAATTGAGTCCTCTATCAGAGATCCTGACACACATGGACTATTTTAACGAAGGTTTTTACTAGTTTTCTGGGCCTTGAAAGTGTTAATTAAATAGCTGTCTATGGAGAGGTCAGCGAGCTCTCAGATTTCATCAAATATCTTAATTTGTTTTCCTAAGGTGAACAAAGGTCTTACGGGTTTTGAACAACATGAGGGTGAGTAGTTAATGATATACATTTTCATTTTTGGGTGAACTAACCCTTTACTAAGTGGTTATTACACTTAACAACAATGTATTCACATATGTATTCACACAAGTTTTTCCACTTCCACACTCAGTCTTCAATACTGCAGTTACCAGTTTGAAATACACTGAAACTTTATTGAAATCATGATGATTCCTATGTGCACACCATGTATTTATGACTGACAGGACTAATGTTGAATCATAACTAAAGTTCAGTATTAAGTATCAGTGTACTTACATGGTAACTCCTCATGAACAGTCCACTCAACATAAAGTGTAAAACAGTCACAACTTACTGTGTCATGCAAAACTTACACCTCTGTGCAACGTTGTAATAGCTGTGTACTTACATGGTAACTCTATGGTATTTTGATGTGCCATTAACACTGGAAGTATTAATGAATGCATTTTTAATCAATTTGAGTTTTTAATCATGGTAAAAAAAAATGTATTTCTTTTGTATTTCTTACGTCACATGTACCTTTCTCTTGTTAGCAATTTTTGGACTCAACTATGGCTACAAACTTCTGTCTTGACATCCTGCCAACTCTAAGACCTGTTTTTCTTTTCAATTGTCTCAATGCATTAATGCAAACCTGTAAAAAGTATGTGGCCATAGAAGAATTAGAACAAACAAAAATGAACTACAGTTCAATTGGCTGAGCAATGCAGTGTTGAAGAGTCTTGTACAAAGGCCATCCTTAAAGGAACACTCCACCGTTTGTAGAAATAGGGCTTATTCAACATTTTTCCTACATTTAGATACAGTGGGTACGGAAAGTATTCAGACCCCCTTAAATGTTTCACTCTTTGTTATATTGCAGCCATTTGCTAAAAACATTTTAGTTCATTTTTTTTTCTCATTAATGTACACACAGCACCCCATATTGACAGAAAAACACAGATTTGTTGACATTTTTGCAGATTTATTAAAAAAACTTAAATAAGTATTCAGACCCTTTGCTGTGACACTCATTTAACTCAGGTGCTGTCCATTTCTTCTGATCATCCTTGAGATAGTTCTACTCCTTCATTTGAGTCCAGCTGTGTCTGATTATACTGATTTGTCTTGATTAGGAAAGCCACACACCTGTCTATATAAGACCGTACAGCTCACAGTGCATGTCAGAGCAAATGAGAACCATGATGTCAAAGGAATTGCCTGAAGATCTCAGATACAGAATTGTGGCAAGGCACAGATCTGGCCAAGGTTACAAAAACATTTTTACTGCACTTAAGGTTCCTAAGAGCACAGTGGCCTCCATAATCCTTAAATTGAAGACGATTAGGATGACCAGAACCCTTCCTAGAGCTGGCCGTCTGGCCAAACTGAGCTATCGGGGGAGAAGAGCCTTGGTGAGAGGGGTAAAGAAGAACCCAAAGATCACTGTGGCTGAGGTCCAGAGATGCAGTCGGGAGATGGGAAAAAGTAGTAGAAAGTCAACCATCACTGCAGCCCTCCACCAGTCGGGGCTTTATGGCAGAGTGGCCCGACAGAAGCCTCTCCTCAGTGCAAGACACATGAAAGCCCACATGGAATTTGCTAAAAAAAACACACCTGAAGGACTCCAAGATAGTAAGAAATAAGATTCTCTGGTCTGATGAAACCAAGATAGAACTTTTTGGCCTTAATTCTAAGCGGTATGTGTGGAGAAAACCAGGCACTGCTCATCACCTGTCCAATACAGACCCAACAGTGAAGCATGGTGGTGGCAGCATCATGCTGTGGGGGTGTTTTTCAGCTGCAGGGACAGGACGACTGGTTGCAATCGAGGGAAAGATGAATGCGACCTCAGACTGGGCCGAAGGTTCACCTTCCAACAAGACAATGACCCTAAGCACACAGCTAAAATAACGAAGGAGTGGCTTCACAACAACTCCGTGACTGTTCTTGAATGGCCCAGCCAGAGCCCTGACTTAAACCCAAATGAGCATCTCTGGAGAGACCTGAAAATGGCTGTCCACCAACGTTTACCATCCAACCTGACAGAACTGGAGAGGATCTGCAAGGAGGAATGGCAGAGGATCCCCAAATCCAGGTGTGAAGATCTTGTTGCATCTTTCCCAAAAAGACTCATGGCTGTATTAGATCAAAAGGGAGCTTCTACTAAATACTGAGCAAACGGTCTGAATACTTAGGACCATGTGATATTTCAGTTTTTCTTTTTTAATAAATATGCAACAATGTCAACAATTCTGTGTTTTTCTGTCAATATGGGGTGCTGTGTGTACATTAATGAGAAAAAACTTAAATGATTGGTAACACTTTATAATAACTACACGCTATGAAGCATTAGTTAAGCATTAGTAAATAGTCAATTCATCATTTATAAAGCATTAGTAGACATTAGTAAGCGGTTTATAACTACAGTTGTAAATGCTTTGTTCTTGATTTATAAGCATATCTATAATGCTTTTAATAACTGTATTTTCATACTATATTAATGATTCATTTATAATTTCTGAATTGAGTATTTTATTATTTACAAACCAGTTATTTAGGAGTTGTCAGCGGTTCATAAGATCATTTAGAAAGTTTAAGTAAATGATTAATAAACTATCTAAATGTACATTTGTACATCTTATTATTTAGACATATAGTAATAGTTACTCAGTGTGTTATTAAATGCTTTATTAACAAGTATTCCTATTGTAGTTTATGATTAATTCAGGTAGTTATAAAACATTTAGTAGTTGTCAGTTAACTATTTCTGTGAGCTCATCTAAAGTGAGGACTATGTTTGCCTTGTAAAGCATTTAGAAAGGAGATTTAAAGGCTCAGTTCTCTTCTAAACAGAAAAAGGAAATGAACAATGCAGAGGGTTAGAACAGAGATATATTTATTTCAGGATATTTATTTGTTTTATCCTGTAATCAGCTATGTTTACATTTGACAAAATAAAGACATTTTCATTTTCTGTCACTGCAGTTTTTTTATTTTATATCAAGTGTACAGTGGCACAGTTTTTTTTTATAGTCATATTGTAACCAGTGTTGATAGATGGCGAGAATTGATATAACGTACATTTCATAAATTGTTTGATTATCTGTTGAGTATATTTGTTTTTCTATCTCAGCTAATTGTAAGTCTTCAGTTTGAAATGGATTTTGCGACTGTAGCTCTCTCACAACGACACAGACACAGGTCGGTTCCTTGAAACGGGCGTTTTAATTCTTTGGCTCATCTTTATGCCGTGAGAACTGTATTTGTAAATGAGCATAATACAAACAAATCAGAAAACTATACAATACATGGTCTTAAAGGAAAAGAAATACAAATTATGCTTACAACACATTAAACAAGTGAAACAAATACCTCGTTGGCTGCTTGTTATGAAAAGAGGTCCTTGAGTCTTTAGTTTTGCTCTTTACAGTCCGCTTTTACTTGTGAAACTGCTCATTTTAAACTTAATACAACTTAGCAGAGCCTCGTGAGCGTCTGCTCATCGGGAGGCGACACAGTTGATCCTCATTTCCGCCAAAATTACGCTGCTATCGCGAGCCTTACGCTTTTAAAGAGACATGAATGAATTTCACATACATTACATTTTAAATCGTACCTCAAATAGATGAACACATGAAATCACATCAAAACATGAAATTAATTATAAATGAATTGATAATGAAACAAATACACAGAATCTTACACAACAGCACTTACACTCCCACCAAAATCACTAATTTTCTCAAAATGTAGGCATTTTCTTAAAACAAAGAATGTGAAAAGAATTTGAGAAATGTACTTTAGACCTAAGTGAGTGTTATCTTGTTGTGTATGTGACTTATTTGGCTTCAAGTAAAGTAACTACCTTGTGAATAGGCCTTTCTAGGTAAACTGATCTAGTTTGTGGTTTTCCCTTAACAAATGTAATGTCACTGACTTGTAGCTTCACCTTTAGCATAATGCCATCTGAACTGGGGTGAGCTTCTACAACTCTGGCAAGCTTCCATTCATTTCTTTGAGCGTTGTCATCTTGCAGAATCACAATGTCGTCTACTTGTGAATTTCGAGATGTCTTCTGCCATTTTGACGTTGTTGGAGATTCAGCAGATATTCACGCTTCCACCTTTGCCAGAATTCATTTGCCAAGAACTGCACTCTTCTCCACCTTTACGCAGATAAAGATCTTCTTTGCCAAACTGTCCCGGAGCAGAATGATTGCAGATTTCATGGTTAATATGTGATTGGGAGTGAGTGGTTCTGGACCGAGAGGATCGTGAAGATGTTCAACACTCAATGGTCTGCTGTTGATTATAGCCATTGTCTCGTAAAAGAAATGTCCTCAAAGTTGTGGTATCTAGTCTACTTGCTGACTTGTCAAGCATGGCAGTCAATATGCTGCGGATCGTTCGAATCTGGCGCTCCCAGACTCCACCCATGTGACTCGCTGAGGAACATTCACTACAAATTCACAGCTGATTGGAGTAGAAACATCCAGAGCCACCGTGCACAGGCGTGTGCAGGAAATGGGCTACAGGTGCCGCATTCCCAGGTCAAGCCACTTTTGAACCAGAAACAGCGGCAGAAGCGCCTGACCTGGGCTACAGAGAAGCAGCACTGGACTGTCGCTCAAATTTTGCATGTCATTCGGAAATCAAGGTGCCAGAGTCTGGAGGAAGACTGGGGAGAAGGAAATGCCGAAATGCCTGAAGTCCAGTGTCAAGTACCCACAGTCAGTGATGGTCTGGGGTGCCATGTCAGCTGCTGGTGTTGGTCCACTGTGTTTTATCAAGGACAGGGTCAATGCAGCTAGCTATCAGGAGATTTTGGAGCACTTCATGCTTCCATCTGCTGAAAAGCTTTATGGAGATGAAGATTTGGTTTTTCAGCACGACCTGGCACCTGCTCACAGTGCCAAAACCACTGGTAAATGGTTTACTGACCATGGTATTATTGTGCTCAATTGGCCTGCCAACTCTCCTGACCTGAACCCCATAGAGAATCTGTGGGATATTGTGAAGAGAAAGTTGAGAGACGCAAGACCCAACACTCTGGATGAGCTTAAGGCCGCTATCGAAGCATCCTGGGCCTCCATAACACCTCAGTTTCACGGTTCATGAATTCACTGACTCATTTCTCTCTAGAGGTTGTTTGGTTGTGTTGGAGGCGTGGTCACTGATCATTGCAATCACCACTTCACCAGCTGCACCTCATCTCACCTGCCTTTATATTTGCCTCACCCACATCCTGTGTTTGTCGATCGTTGCAGTTCTCCCTGTGTGTCCTCGTGTGCAGTCATCTTCCCGTGTCTGGTGTTGTGGATCGTCCTTCCATGTCTTCTGGAGTGTTTCCGTCCTGGAGTTCCCGTTGCCTGGTCCTTGACCATTGCGTCCCAGTGTCACGTATGCTGCACCATCTCCGGATCTCCTGTCACCTTCTGCCGGCCACAAACTATCAGAGACTGCTGTGCTTTACTGCTGTATTTGCTGAGTCATTACTAGTATTAAAGAGAGTATTTTGCACTCGCTATTGGATCAGCCTCTGCTTTGCTTCACACACAGCATGACATAACGATCAACCACGATGGATCCACTCCAATACACACCAGCGTATGGCTCAACAGGATGAACAGGTACTCGCTACCACATGAGCGGTGCAGGCATTAGTGACACAGGTGTCCGAGCTCACCACTCAAGTACTACAGCTGACTTCACCCACTGCGCGAACCAGTTAACACCAGCTACCAGCCTGAGCCGCGCATTCCCACATCAGAGAGATATGCGGGTGAGCTTGTCGTAGATGAGACCAGACACTGGAGGGATCGGTGGCAGAAAAGGGTGTTGATGAGGGTGTGCTGGTGATCAGATCTCTGGTGACTGTGAACGAGTGGGTGGAGTGGCGTAATCTGCTGCTGATGTCTGGACTGATGGTGTTGTTGAATCCGTTAGAACCATAAGTATTTATATTCTGTATCTTTTTCAATACAATTTTACACAAGGCATTAGACGTCGTCTGCTTGCTTGAATCTCCTGTTCACCTGTTCTCCAGCATCCCCTGCACAGATAATATCTTGTTACCAGCCAGCTAAGTCCTCATCAATCTTCCTCCTGTCTATTTATTCACCCGTGTTGCTCCTGCTCTGCTCTCTTATTTGCACCTACAATAAAGACTTGTTCACTTACTCTACCTCGTCTGTTCTCTTCTGTGTGTAATAATGTTAAAATATGTTCTCAGATCTGTACACTGATTGCTTATGGACGGGTTATGGAGTCAGTCACTGCATATTTCAGCTACGAGAGAAACTCAGGGCGGTCTGAAGTCAGAAGTTCCTGAACACGACACAATCTCCGGCACGAGATCCAGCGCCGTTACAGTAGAAACACAACAGAGACTGCTCGATTACACACAAATTACTTCTAAATGTTCCATTTTTACTTCTAATATTTGTTAAACAAGCTTCTATGTATGCAATATGTATTAAAAACTATATAATTATGCTATACTGTAAAGTACGATTGAAAATAAAGTAATTATCATGCAAGCCTCAATCAGAAGCTCTGGAATCTCATAATTCATTTACAGTAAGGTCTGAAGAGACTTCTTGAGTATTGTTGTCTTTCAATGCATGTGATCATTCATACTCAGAAACTAGAACTGAAATGACATCCAAGATGATTAGTTAAAAAAAAATCAAAATGCACCTGCAGACTGTTTTTCCAGTCATGAATTTTGTCATTGAGGGTTTCTTTAAAATACTGTGCAAAAATCTTGT
Organism: Gobiocypris rarus; assembly: GCA_023029165.1. Taxonomy (NCBI): domain Eukaryota; kingdom Metazoa; phylum Chordata; class Actinopteri; order Cypriniformes; family Gobionidae; genus Gobiocypris; species Gobiocypris rarus. The sequence goes on along the minus strand of CM040927.1, from coordinate 1,118,648 downwards.
CTCGTCTCATGAACCCGATCTTCTGTCTTGTCTCGTCTCATGAGTGTCTCATCACACCCCTAGTATGAAGTAAAAAAAAAAAAGCTAGTATTATAGCTAGTATTAAAAGTGAATCCGCTATGCTGGGTTAAATCAATCCATTATACTGGGTTAAATGAACAACCCAATTTGCAGGGTAGAATTAACCCAACATGTGTTTTGTCCTATATTTACCCAGACCTTGGGTTGTTTTTAACCAGTGTTTTTTAGTGTATTCTCCCATGCGGTGTAGGTTATTTGTCCCCCATATTGATTTGGTTGCCGTGGTGTTTGATTTTAGTTCTACATATGTTTTGTTAAATTCCACATTCAGCCCTGTGTGTATATAGCCCGTTTTTTTTTTTTTTTGTGCCTTGCTCATTCTTGTCTATGAAAGGTGTGGTTGTATGTGTTCCTGGTAAACCACCTATGATCCCAGTGTTCTAGTGTTTTGGCTTGTTTTCATAAACTGCTTGCGATCTACATAGATTTAGATCCATGCTTCATCTCTCCTTGCCTGAACCGACCATGACAGCCAAAGTTTGGAGCAAACACGATCATTCCCTAGATGTCACCAATGAAAGCAGATCATGGAAATGTGGGATATCGAAGAGAGGAAGAGACAGAATTAGGAATCAAATGCAGTTTTAGGACTACTGCTTATTTTAGAAATGATACCATGGGGCAAATTTAAAACTGCAGGCCATAACTTACTTTAGTTAAAAATGATCCAAAATCAATTTGAGCAAGTACATAACCAGCCAGTGTTTAAAACTATCTCCTTGCCTTAGCCCGATTCACAATGGTAAGCTTATAATGTTATAGTTTGAGTGGTACTGGTGGCTTTCCGCGGGAAATGCAAGCATGTAGGCTGCATGTGTGAGCTGAGATGCTGGTGGTGGTGGATCATTTTTCTCACAGCAGCTGGAGTATTAATAATTATTATTTTGATGGTGGACTGTAATCCAGAAAGGCCCTGTAATGGTGGACTGTAATCCAGAAAGGAGATTTAGTGTAATGTCTTTTTTCTCAGGTGGTCAAAACAAAAGTGGCAGACATGTTACATTACATTTTCCAGTGAAAATAGGTGTTTTTTTGGTCATACTTCCAAGACATAGAATCTGTGATTCTGAAGTACAGTATCCAAAAAAAAAAAAAATGTTTATCACAAAGCAAGTTTCTATCAAATGTGTTTCTGTCTGTGTTCGAGTGTGTTTCTGCACATTATGTGTGTGCATGCAGAGAGACCGCATGAGAGAATATATAAAAGGTGACAGATAATTGCCCTGTTGTTTGTCGCATTTGTACGGTTATGGGCTGCTTATGTAGAAGTGCCGTAGTTAAAGAAAAACTCATGTGTTTGATTCGGGAGACACTTTCATCTGAAGCAACTTGAGTTTGTGTTTTTTACAGAAAGATTAGATAATTTTATGGAAACACACAAATTGCTTGAGGAGAGTCAATACGGATTCCGGACAAACATATCAACAACTTTAGCTTTAATGGAATTAATTTAAGGAAATTACAAATTGCATAGATACTAAAAAATATGTGTTAGGAATATTTATAGATTTAAAGAAAGCATTTGACACCATAAATCATGATATTTTAATACATAAATTGGAGAGGTATGGAATCAGAGGAATTGGATTGAACTGGGTAAGGAGCTATTTGAGAAGCAGGAAACAATTTGTGGAAATCGGTGATCAAAAATCTGTGTGTATGGATTTGACTTGCGGAGTACCACAGGGATCGGTCCTTGGCCCCAAAATTTTCATAATGTATATTAATGATATTTGTAGAGTATCAAATATATTAAAATTTATCTTGTGCTGATGATACAAATATTTTTTGTTCAGGGAATAACTTACAGCAGCTTCTGAATGCATTAGCAAATTAAATGATTAAATTAAAACGCTGGTTTGATGTAAATAAATTATCACTAAATATAGCTAAAACAAAGATTATGTTATTTGGGAATTATATTAAACCTGAAATAGAATTGAAAATTAATAATATTAGTATAGAAAGAGTCTACGAAAATACATTTCTTGGTGTTATTTTAGACCACAAAATTAGATGGAAACCACATATAAAACACATTGAAGCAAAACTGGTAAATAAACTATAGCAATATTAAATAAAACAAGATATATTTTGAACAATAAATGACTCTATATGCTGTATAATACACTCATAGTGCCTTACTTAAGTTATTGTGTGGAAATCTGGGGAAATACCTACAAAACCAACCTACAGTCGTTATGCACATTACAAAAGAGAGCAATCAGAATTATAAATAATGTCGGATATCTTGAACACACAAATTCACTATTCTTGAAATCATATATACTAAAGTTTTTTGATTTGGTTAAATTTAAGACGGCACAAGTCATGTTTATAGCAAGAAATAATTTACTTCGGAAAATATACAAAAATGTTTATGGAGAGGCAGGGTGGGTATAATTTGAGAGATGAATTAAACTATAAAAGCTCAATATAAGAACTACTCTGAAAAGTATGTGCATCACTATATGTGGGGTGAGGTTGTGGAATAAGTTGGAACAGGTGTTAAAATACTGTACAAACTTTAAACAGTTTAAAAAGTTTTATAAAATCGAGTTACTAAAAGGTTATGAGGTGGAACAAGAATAATGAGGGTGGGTTAAAAGATTGAGTATTAGATATTTTTCTTATTTTTATTTTATTTAATGTATTTGTTTAATGGTTGTTGTGCAATAAGGATATGATGTATGTGGTGGGATAATTCATTTTTGAGGAAATTTTGTATGGTTATATAAGGGGTGGGAAAATAACAAGCTTTTTGCTTCATCCCACTACAGAAGCCCTGAACCGCAAAGTAAAAAAAAAACTCTAGAATTTCGAGATTAAAGTCGAAATATTTTGAGAATAAAATCGAAATGTTTCGATATTAAAGTCGAAAAGTTTCGATATTAAAGTTGAAATGTTTCGAGAATAAAGTTGAAATGTTTCGAGAATAAAGTTGAGATGTTTGAGAATAAAGTCGTTATATATTTTTAGTAGCTAAAGAACTGCGCTGGTGAAGAACTGGTCCAAACTTTATGTGGCACGTTGACTTGTACGATAAGATACAGCCTCTGCTCGGATTCTCACGAAATGTGATGTGGTTGAAAGTGTATTTCACCAATAATGACCCTGAAAGTCATGCAACATATTTTATTGAGACAGTAAATAATAGAGATGGTCCTAGAAGGATCCGTTCCGATAGTGGGACTGAAAACGAATCGCTATGGAGCATGCAACTTTCTTCGACGAGATGCTATGGCAATAACTGCATTATTCATATAAATATGGAAATACCCCAAGATGGCTTGAAAAATACACATAAACCATATATGATCACATCGTGTGTTAACTGTCCTAATGTTTCAGTCAAAATGTTCTGCTTTTTATTCAACTTAGCAGGATGGTTTTTTCCCCCATTTACTGGATCATCATATCATGACTTCTAGACCGCTTATTCGTTTCATGAGAGCGCGCGGCTTTAAACTGTCGAAGTTACACTACATAAGGCACACATGATCATCTCATTTTGAATAAGAATAATCCAAATCCGTCAGGTCACGCATATCTGGTCTCTCTGAATTTAAATCTAAATTTATCCACACTGACCCATAGGAATCTTTTACGTGAACACATCCGAAAAAGTGCGGGGATTTTAAGATTATGCTCTCAGGACAGATAGCCTATTAATGTAGGCTATAAAATAATATTGATAAAAGGGTTTATTTAATCATATTCACAATCACAGCAGTTTAGGCCTATAATCATTCTTTTTGAGCCTCGCTAGGCGCTCGCAGTTTGAAAACTCCTGTTTTGACTTTATTCTCGAAATATTTCGACTTTATTCTCGTAATATTTCGACTTTATTCTCGAAATTCTTGATTTTTTTTTTTTTTACATATATATATTTTTTTACTTTGCGGTTCAGGGCTTCCGTAGTATCCCGCTCCTTTTCGAACACATACATTTTTTTTTGATATTGCGTTTATGTGGTAACATAATTGTTGTATGTTCATATTTTACTTTATTTTTATTATTTTATTGGTTGTTGTTCGAAATAAAAAAAATAAAGAAAGAAAGAAAGAAACTTACAGATCTATACATACTGACCTTCACATATAATTTATACTCATCATCATGTAGGTCAATATAGATCTTCAGTAAATGCTGTGTAGCATTTTGTGTGTGTAAATGATATTGACAGTGTGGGTGTTTGTACTGTCAATACATTTCATGCATTTGTAATTTTAAATTGAATTAAATAATTGGTGGCAATTAATCACATTGTAGAAACAAAATGCTACACAGCATTTACTGACATACGACTCCATTGCATCTGTTGTTAGAATGAATGTAATACTAGACGTCTAATACATTTAGTGTCATACTCTTACATACCATAGCACATATCAGTTCACGTTCTACCAAGACAAATTATAACACTGGAGAACTGTACATAAAGATTTCAAGCTGAACCGAATCATAGTTCGACCCTAGTGCCACTTACAACAGCCAATGTTATGACTCGCATGCTCAACATTTTGCATTGTAATCTCATTACTTTCCTTTTGATTTTGGGGTGAGATTTGGCTCAGACATGCTTTTGACAGTTTCTAGAAACCTGTTCCCTTTTATTTTTAAATCAGGTGATTTGATGAATTTGGAGATTGGAAATCTTAGTTGTCCCTTAGGGCCTTGGGAACGCAGATAAACACTCCACAAACACTGAAATAATCACATTTAGGCAGATGAGTAAGATAGTTTTCCATCATCCACACTATTGAAGGGATGCCTGCTGGAACAAGCCCACAGGAAACGCGATACAGCTCGGGTGACGTATATTACAGTGTGGGCTGCTTGCATTAAGATTTTCCCTTTCGGATAGCATTACTCGACTGTGATGCAGTTACCTTAAGGGACAGAAACCTGTTGTGAATGTGCAAATGGGGCCTGAAAGACTGCACCTGCTTCTGAAATCCTCCAGCCAGAGCGAAACAATGCAGCCAAATGATATACCTCGTACCACTTTTAAAAGGCTTGTGGTGTGTTTGTGACATATAGACGAGACTTACCTGTGTGTGTGTGTGTGTGTGTGTGTGTGTGTGTGTGTGTGTGTGTGTGTGTGTGTGTGTGTGTGTGTTAGTGAATTAAAGAATGCTTTTCCTAAGCAAGAGAAGGTAATAACAGGGTTTTTCCCAATGATGTGGATACCGGTCTGACATGTCTATCAAAGACAGCCGATGTTTGCTGCCAAACTCAGGGTTTTACAACACTCAACCCTGGTCACATGTATGACCAGTTAGTAATTACACTGATTTATGTTTCACAAGCCTTAAATATACAAAAATGAGTTTGACACCAGATTTTTCCATTAAAAAAACATGTTAAATAGGGTACAACAAGGCTAAAGGCACATATTGTGATTTTCATTACTCCCATAGTGTATGCTTGCAAAAAAAAAAAAGATATATGATTGTGTTAAACATTGATGGAGCAAAAGAGTTTGTGGGAAAATAAATCATAAAACTTTAAAAATTTAGTTAAAAAATCGTATAAATGCATGCATGAGGCAAAAGATCAGTATGGATACAAATCTTAGCAAACAATTTTCTGTTTATTTTGATAAAAGAATACATTTTGTTCAATAAATATGTTGTCATTAAAATATAACAATATAGAAATATATTTTAAAATATAGCAATAAAATAATTTTAAAAAGTATAGATTCTGAAAGAATTGAAGATCCCATAATATTTTAATATATACGTAGATTTACAGTGGTAACAACAAACTATATTTTATTATATGATGTGATTAATATCATATTTTTAAATATGTTGGTCTTATTATAAATATGGCGATTATCACTACAGTGGATACCTAAATATTTCTCATCTGAATTGTAATATTCACACTTCTTTATGGCACGACAGCAGGTTTGCTGTGGGTTATTGGATTGGAGCCAGTGGTATGTAACAAGTGAATACGGCTGCAGGTTGTCGAGTAAAGGTTTCAAGTTTGTTCGGTACTCGTTGTACGTCTCCTCATTTAAGACTGCACACCCTGTGCAACATAACATACAATCAAAGTACAAGACATGAATCTAATCATGTCATGTCATAAATGTTAAAGTCAGCCGCTGTTTATTATCATGTTAATTATTGTGTCTTTCGACCCAGATATCATTCTTTTACATATTCTTCTGTAATTGAAAAACGGTTTCTTTCATTACCTTGAACAAAACTGAAAATCATTAACAAGACCTTTGTCTAAAAATATAAATATGAATTGCCTTGATTCTCATTTGCTACTTCGACATTGCTACTACAACATCAAATCATCGAATATTAGATCAGCTCTGAATCATGTTTGCGCTGCCGCCCGAGATCACGTCAAGGATCAGACACATTTCCACGAGCATCCTGAAAAGCGGATGATTTTGGAAAGTGCTGAGGCAAGGGTTTGTGCCATCTAGAGGTTTAGAGGAGAATAAATCAAAGGAGCCTTTAGCCTCGTTGTGCCCTATATATGTTATTTCGTTGATGTCTTTGTATTGCGCTGTTTGTATTCTGGTCATTCCCTGGCTTTACATTTTGATTCTTTCAGCGTCCTGATCCCTCAAGACAAAACAATTGCTTTTGCCATGGCGCCGCAGATTCAATTGCACCTTCGAGCTAAAACACTGAATAGCAGCACGTCAGTGTCTTACATCAAGAACCGAACAAAACGCCATGAACATCATTCAGTTGTTTTCTTCAGAAGCGTTCTCAAGCTCAATTCTCAATCCTACAAATGAATCACCACAATGTCAAGGATTATGAAATGCTCAGCCTGCATGGGGGTAAACCGACAAAAACTCCCACATGAAAACTCCCAGTGTTTTTCTACATCGAGGGTGCTTGAATAAGCAGTGCAGCCCACCGAGACACGATCGTTTATGACAAGCACATATGTCCCAGAAGCCTTTTGACAGTCTCCTTGATCTTCAGAGGTCTTTTATAAAACTCGGCAATTCACAGAACATAGATAGAGTTGGGATTGTGTTGATAGATCAAAACAGGCTTTTTTTTTAAATAAATGAGGTTTCCTCTTAGAAAGACGCAGACATTAGAACGCTTTGCTTTCCTACACGCTGTGAAGGACTTTTCATTTTGTACAACAAGAAAGAAGTCAGTGGAACATTTACTAAACCACCTCTGTCAGTGAGAAGATAGAATCTGTCAGAAATAGAAACTGCCAACTTTATCTGTGTGAACTATGAACTCTCTGAAAGGACAGAGACGCAGGATGAAAGATAGAGGGGAAGAGGTGTGTCCTCGGTATGTCAGACAGGTTTACTGCCTCTGGCCAGTGAGACGCTCTTATTATTTGCATGTGAAAACTTGAGTCCCCACCCTTCACCGGGTTCTCAGCACTTCTCGTGTTAAAACACATTCAGGTGTTTTTTTTTTTTCTTTTTCTTCTGAGACTAACAAATCCACTTTGGCTTGTGACATACCTTGTCTGTACTGGTGCAACACGGGATAAGAATGCTAAGAGACGCCGCATGATGATTTTCTCTTAAGTAAGTAACTTTTTACAAATGGCATTGACCTGAAAATTGGTGCTGAATTGTTTGGAGGTAGTTTGCAGACAGCTTACTTTGCTATACATATTGTTTTTCTGCATACTAAAAGAAGCGTTTCAGTACTTAAGCACAATGCATGACACTATGACAGACTAGTTCTGGAATGGTCAGGTTCTCACAGACGAATAATCATTGTTGTACATGGATTTTAGTTCTTGTATTATCTTTGGAATGCGCTGATGTCTTATACATGCAATCTTTCAAAATTAGCTTTTTATTGTTCTTGTTTTGAGTGAAGCGTTTAGTGAAACAAGTGAAATGAAGAATCTTTTCAAGATTTTTTAAATATATAAATATGCCTGTATGCCCATAGAATTTAAAAGGCAATCACATACTTGACATAAGATCACATTCATTGCATCTGTTGGTAAAATAAATGAAATTGAATGTTGAACTTTATTCTCACTCTTACATGCTATTGCACACATCAGTTCATGTTCTAGATGAATTATAATACTGTAGAACAGTATATTTCAATATAGAACAGAGTCATAACCCTTGAGCAATAGTATGACTCTCTCACACACAACTCTCACAAACTGCATTGTGTCATTATTTTCATGACATTTTCATAAAAATTTGCCTGCGATCTTTCAAAATGAAGTGTTTAGTGAAATTGCTGTTTTTCAAGTTATATGGAAATATACAGTATAATTATAGCATATCCTAAACCCAGCCGTGAAGATAAGATTATAACAAGTTTCTATCACAGAAACACAAAATGAGATTATTTAACACCCAGTGTTTGGTTTTGGTTGACTTAAACAGCCTTTGTTATTCATTCACCATATTAATCAGAGCAGGTGGGGCTCATATCGACTTAAGCGCTGAATGCCAACCCCTTGTGATCGCTTTAGGCCTGAGGAGATCCTAGCACCTGTTGTTCAAGTCGAGTCAAGTTGAATGAATGAATTATGCCTGATGGGATGAGTCTGATTTATGATGAACACTGACGTATTCTGGGAAATAACCTGCATCAGGGATTCTAGTGTAGCCTATGGTTTTCTGAATGCATATGTTGCAGTTTTGTTCACCTGTTCCTACTGGGTACATAGATACACTCTTGCATACACACTGATTCTTTATTGGCATTGATAACATCCATTGCACAAAAGTTTTGGAATCTTTATTTTCCCAGACAGCATCATACATTATATTTCCAAAAGTTTTTGGACACCTGCCTTTACATACACATTAACTTTAATGCCATCCCATTCTTAATCCATAGGGCTTAATATGAAGTTGGCCTACCTTTGCAGTACAGCTTCAGCTCTTCTGGGAAGGCTTTCCACAAGGTTTAGGAGTGTGTTTATGGGAATTTTTGACCATTCTTCTACAAGCGCATTTGTGAGGTCAGGCACTGGTATTGGACGAGAAGGCCTGGCTCGCAGTCTCGCTCTAATTCATCCCAAAGGTGTTCTATCGGGATGAGGTCAGGACTCTGTGCAGTCAAGTTCCTCCACACCAAACTCGCTCATCCATGTCTTTATGGACCGGCGCTTTGTGCACTGGAGCGCAGTCATGCTGGGACAGGAAGGGGCCGTCCCCAAACTGTTCCCACAAAGTTGGGAGCATGAAATTGTCCAAAATGTCTTGGTATGCTGAAGCATTAAGAGCTTCATTTCACTGGAACTAAGGGCCAACCCCTAAAAAAACACACCCCCACACTATAATCCCCCCTCCACCAAACTTTACACTTGGCACAGTGGAGTCAGGCAAGTCCCGTTCTCCTGGCAACTGCCAAACCCAGACTCGTCCATAGGATGGTCAGACAGAGAAGCGTGATTGGTCACTCCAGAGAACACGTCTCACTGCTCTAGAGTCCAGTGGGCGTGCTTTACCCCACTGCATCCCACGCTTTGCATTGCACTTGGTGATGTAAGGCTTGGATGAGCTGCTCGCCATGGAAACTCATTCCATGAAGCCTCTCACACTGTTCCTGAGCTCATCTGAAGGCCACCGGAGTTTGGAGGTCTGGAGCGATTGACTCTGCAGAATGTTGGTGACTTCTGCACTGTGACCTCAGCATGCACTGACCCCACTCTGTGATTTTAAGTGGCCTACCACTTCGTGGCTGAGTTGCTTTTGTTCCTTATTGCTTCCACTTTGTTATAATCCCACCAACAGTGGACTGGGAGATATTCATTAGTGAGGAAATTTCATTAATGGACTTATTGCACAGGTGGCAACCTATCCCGGTCCCACGCTTGAGTTCACTGAGCTCCTGAGAGAGCCATTCTTTCACAAATGTGTGTAGAAGCGTCTGCATGCCTAGTGCTTGATTTATACACCTGTACATGAAGGGATTGAACACCTGAACTCAGGGATTTGGAGGGATGGCCTAATACTTTTGGCAATCAATGGTTGATGATGATGATGAAGCATGTGAACTACTGAGGAAGATTAGGAACAAAGCAAATACAAACAATTACGATACACAAACTAAGAGTCCTTGAAAATGAAACCAAAACAAATATAATGTGATACAGAAAGTTTAAAAAATGAATGATCTGGTTGTTTCTGGAGAACCTCATTAATATGCACTATGAGTTAATTATTATAAGTTTTTTTAATTTAGTACCCAATATGCTATTAAATCCGTAATGCTGACAAACAGCACATCAATAGGTTTATTGACAAGCCTGCAGTTTCATAAGTCTTAATCTGTTTCGTTAAAGGTGAAGCAGTACATCATTTCTGTGCCACTAGATTTTTTTTTAAAGCCTCATAGGTACCGTAAATATATAATTATATTATAGTAGATGTTTTGCAATGTTTTTAAGTGACCTTAAACAGCTCAGGATAGTCACTATAATTAAGGGTTTGGTGTGCATTGGCAAAATCAGCTTTGTCATAACAGTTTTCCTGCAGCTTCAGACTCAGAGTAATTAGCATATGCCAATTACAGCTAATGTGATTGCTTCTGTGTGGCAATGAGCAAAGTACCAGCTGAGCAAACATTGAGATTGGACATACCTCCTTAGTGGGCAACATTTAAAGATTACTATCAACTATCTGAACTAACTGTCCAGCGCTCAGCAAACTCATGTTGTTTAAGAAGTTCTGACTTCTTAAAGTAAAAAAGTGCTAAAAGCAGTGTGATGCAATTACTTTAACATTTCCAAACATTTTCAGTCAAAGAAAAGTAATTACAGAGCAGCTTTCCCATTACAGGAACAGTGAGTCACTCTGTTTCATCAGCCGCAGAACATGTTACATCTGGAGACCTTACTCACTGCTGTTACTCAATGTTTCATCTTTTTTAATCACAGACTTTTAATGTGCATTCATTAAAAAAGTTTTTCACATAATGAAGATAATTGTTCCTAACTATTTAGTTTAGGGTTCAATTCTCACTATGAACTAGTTGCTTATTAGTATGCATATTTATGGGACACTATCTGTTTATTAGCACTGATAAAGCACATATTAATCTGCATGACCATATTCTACATCCCTAATACCACCCAATACCTAAACTTAACAACTACCTTACTAACGAGTAATAAGCAGTAATTAGGAGTTTATTGAGGCAAACGTCATAGTTAATAATGAGAAATGGATCCTAAACTAAAGGGTGACCACCTACACTGAAAAAAATATTCTATGATCAATAAATTATAATATTTTCATCTTTTTTCAACTATTTATTTTTATTATTATGCAGTAATGTAATTTAAGTTGAAACAAACTAAACATCCAAGTTGATTGTACTTAAATATATATTCTTTTACAGGGTATGCTGACAAATGTCCTAATGAAGTGTGGCGTTTTGTGTGACAATCTATATCCAGACTAAAGCCTAATATTTCATAGACATAGGATTCTCTACTTTCAACTTGGTGTCAGGTGATGTTGAGGGGAGGGAGGGATTTTATTGGACAAAAAATGATATCACGGCCGCATTTACATTGCATGGTTCAAGTGACCCAATTCAGATTTTTTTCCTCCCATGTGGCACAGATTGGATATGAGCCACAAACATGTAAGCAAGGAAAAAGAACATGGATTACGATATTCTCAGATGGGTTTCAGGCCTCATTCATAAGTGGAAATAAATCTGGTTTGAATCAGATGCATTTGCGACTGCCATGTAAGCAGATCGGATATTCAACCCAATGTTTTGCTGACCGATAAAGATGGTGTTGAAAGCATTTGCATCTGCAGCAATTCAAAATTGCGCCATTTTACTTCCTTTTCGGCCTGAGCTTTTCCGGTCAGTACCTCTACATTGGGTTGTTTCGTCAAGTGTATAGTGTAAATGCAGCTGATATAAAAACAGTCCCTCCCTCATGTGAACTGACAGGGGCATATATATGATAGGGGAGCTGAAGCTCATTAAATATGAAAATCGTATCCAGTCCTAGATGTGGGCGTTTACTTCCAAGTCTCCAGTCCGGCACGCCCATCAAAACCCAGTGTTCAGGAGAAAGCCTCAAAACCAGTGAGAGGAGAGGGGTCTCTGTCAGTGATTTAAATATAGAAATGTTTTCTTGAAGAGGTTTCATGTTGCTATATGGCAAAATAATGTTGCCATATACAAAAAAAGATTTTAAAAAGTAGGCCAAGTGTCACAAATTAAACTAGTATTTGATCAGCTAATTGTCAGCCTCTTACATGTCTTCATCTCGAGAGATTGCAGAATTCAAGCCAAAATTATGTTTTATACACAAAGTTCGTGAGGAGCACATTCAAATGGTCTATCTAATCAGCGCGAGAGGAGTAACACAGCCGAGAGGCGACTCACATAGTTACCGCCACAGTTTTCTGCATCCCTCCGCCATCCCGTTCCTCACTCTCGGTCTGCAATGCGGGGCAGAACTCTGGGTTTGGGCTCGGAGCCCCTGATCCCCTTGGACAGTGAGGTTAATATGCTTATATGTTTTACTCTATTCGATCATTTATAAATGTGAACTTGTAAAAACAACTGCCACAGATAATCTGACATTATTTTTTTTATTAAAGATACATTTATTATCACTATTGCCTCAATGTTGTATAGTGTCTTTGGGCGGATTGTGGCAACATCCATTAGGATTGTTGACTTAGGAGTCCTCTTGACTACTCCTATCGTTTTGAGCCAGTTTTAGCGCTAAAATGCTTTGTGAAATACTCTTAGAGCAAACATTTTGGAGTCCTAAAATTAAGACTGACACCCCATTATTTTTAATAAAAGGGTAATTAAAATAATAACCCTTTTATTAAAAATAAGAGTTTCTCCTAAATCGGCAAGGTACTTTTAGCCTTAAAGGGTTAGTTCACCCAAAAATGAAAATTCTGTCATTAATGCCTCACCCTAATGTCGTTCCAAACCCGTAAGACCTCCGTTCATCTCCGGAACACAGTTTGAGATATTTTAGATTTAGTCCGAGAGCTTTCTGTCCCTCCAGTGAAAGTTAATGAAATTAATGACATTAATGACAGAATTTTCATTTTTGGGTGAACTAACCCTTTAAGATGTTTTGTGAATACGGCCCCTGACCTTCTGGTTATAAACAACAACAAAAAAAAAAATTATTCTATCTTCATACATTCCTTTTTATAAACTGTTGAATGGGTATGTTTCATAAAAAAAGCTAAATTTCGAGCAAAAAGCTGAGAAAAATTTGTTTTTGACAAAGACTACACCTGAATGGGAATCTGAGAGATGATCAAAACACATCGATCGTGTCCTTCACAGTCCTATTGCTCGTCCTGGGTCGACATTTCATGACATTTCATAACATTAGGCAGTTTGGATTTATATAATGTTTATTGTTGATGGTCACATTATTTTACATATGCATATGCATATGAGCATAACAGTGAAAACATGGAAAGCCGGAAAATTCTGCCAATGGCGTGGAAAGAGTTAAAACCTAAATACAATTGCATGACTTCAACATCACCATCAAGACTTAATTTTAGACTAGACTAAAATTATAGACTAGACTTAATTTTCCCAGCAAGTTTGAGTTAGAACAGGCATTTAACCAAATTCTTTAACCCCAAACTCATTGACTTCAGGATGATTGAACAGGAAATGCTAAAATGCAACTGAAACCAAAAAGCTTGGAAAACCAGGCCTTAATAGCCAAGAAGAAAAAGCAAGAAAATAAAAGCTCCAAGTTAAAATTTATATTGCAACAAAAAATATATGCAATATACTATACATGCACCTAGATGAGTTGTTATATTACTGATGTACTAATGGTCCTATATGAACATGATGTGTTGTTTCTTAAAGGTGGCGAAGGCTGTGGCGTTTTGAGGAATCCAAATCAACACCGTGATGGAATCCGATTTTCACTGCTGTCCTCCTCAAAGGGAGAGTTCAAGGCAGAAGATTACATACAGCCGCATTACAAGGAAGCGTATCGGTTAGCCATCGACTGCCTGGTTAAAGAAGGAGAAGATTCTTATCAACATTTCATCAAAGAGGAAGGCATATGCAGTTTTCTCTCTGAGGAGGAAATCAAGCATATTACAAAGAGCGCTGTACAGCCGCCCACAAGCAACCAGTCAGATGAAGCGGACTGTCCGCAGAACGACACGTCCTCCACGGGCACGTACTGGCCCACTCACTCAGACACTGAGCCGCCAAACCTGGAGTTAGGATGGCCAGAAGTCCCACACCGAAGGCTTGAGACCAGCATAGACCTGCTGTTCCACCCGCCGAGGCAAAACAGCCCCACTATCAAGGAAGTGATCCGAAAACAAATACAGGACGCCAGGCAGGTAATGTTGATAAAACAGCATGCAGAAAAGGGTGTAAATAAACGCCTCTTCAAAACCTGGCCTTCTGTAGATCATTCAGATTTTGACCTGACTCAGAGTTAAGAAACACATTGCTGAGCACGTATCAAATGCTCTACATTTGCAATTATGTTAAAGTGCTAACTGTTCTGGGCTGCATTTCTCAAAAGCATTGTGAGCCGTTGATCGAGATCGTTGGTGCCAATGGCTCTATGATCTACTTGGGCTTGCAATGATTTTGAGAAACACAGCCCTAGTAATCGAAAGGTTGTGGGTTCAAAGCCCACAAGGGCAGATCCATGCCCTTAACAAAGCACTTAACCCCCGATTGCTCCTGGGACACTGTTTCAGTAGTAAGATGTACACCTTCCAATTTCCACCATCGAGGATGGTGCAGCATGTTGGCAAGGTCACTCTTCGGAAAAAATCACTTCACTTTCACCCTATGGACTGTGTGATAAATAAATGAACACATCTTTGAAAGGCTAATAGAGTGCAAAATCTGATTTTGAATGTCATATTAATTTTGGTCATAGAGGAATTTCAAGAAAGACCTGCCATGAGCTTATAAGCAATACGATATACTTCTGTTGAAGCCACAAGCCAGTGTTTATTTAGCAAATTCTAGTGAAAACCTACATTACCCACAATCCTGGAGCAAATACTGATGTCAAACAACCTATATATTTGCATACTTTTGAAAAGCATTTGACAGTATATGTATAATCAATGACTTTGTATTGTTACAATGTTGGTAGTATATGAAAATTATAGTGGTGTAACAATACTCTCATGTCACAATATTAGTGATACAAATCCCGATACTGAAGTCAAAATACATGCATTATTTTGCATTATATGCATTATACCTTTACAGGTACAGGTAATACAGAATTATTTTAGACGAATAATGTCACGGATTAGATATACACTATATTGCCAAAAGTTTTGGGATGCCTGCCTTTACATGCACATGGACTTTAATGCCATCCCATTCTTAATCCGTAGGGTTTAATATGGAGTTGACCCACCCTTTGCAGCTATAACAGCTTAAACTCTTCTGGGAAGGCTTTCCACAAGGTTTAGGAGTGTGTTTATGGGAATTTTTGACCATTCTTCTAGAAGCGCATTTGTGAGGTCAGGCACTGATGTTGGATGAGAAGGCCTGGCTCACAGTCTCCGCTCTAATTCATCCCAAAGGTGTTCTATCGGGATGAGGTCAGGATTCTGTGCCGGCCAGTCAAGTTCCTCCACACCAAACTCGCTCATCCATGTCTTTATGGAGCGACGCTTTGTGCACTGGAGCGCAGTCATGTTGGAACAGGAAAGGGCCGTCCCCAAACTGATCCCGCAAAGTTGGGAGCATGAAATTGTCCAAAATCCCTGAAAATCCCCATCCCTGAAAAACAATGTGGCCTACCACTTTGTGGCTGAGTTGTTGTTGTTCCCAATTGCTCCACAAATGGCCTTATTGCACAGGTGGCAACCTATCCCGGTCCCACGCTTGAGTTCACTGAGCTCCTGAGAGCGACCCATTCTTTCATAAATGTGTGTAGAAGCGTCTGCATGCCTAGTGCTTGATTTATACACCTGTAGCCATGAAGGGACTGAACACCTGAACTCATTATCAGGACCCACAAATGCCCTCCATTACATTATTATGCATTATATTCAACTTTATATATAGTAGTTCAATGTAATACTGAAACTAAAACTCTGTGAACTTGTGAACTACGATACAATACAGATTGTCACTATCCACGATACATATATATAAATGAACAATGTTGACATCATGTCATCTGGGCCAAGAAATTAATGTGACATTCATTCAGGACCTTCGTGAAAACTACCATTCAGCGTTCATGCACCCGAGAACAATACAAGTCTACGCCATTATGACTAAAAGTTTGCTAAGAAGTATTTCCTGCTAAAGCAAGGTGGCGTTTCCAAGACAGAAAGCAACATAGTGTGGCCCAGATCCAGGCCACATCTGTATCGACACTATGTTGCTTTCTGGGTTGACTGGAAAGCATATCCACAGCAGATTGGTGGGAGAGAAGATAGCACCATGCCCAGTGCAAGTTTTTCTACCTTTTTTGGCAAATAGAAAGACAACAGCTTTTTTCTTTCCTCCATTCTATGTATAGACAGTCAAGTTTTATTTAATGCTCATTTTGCCAGCGTTATAGAAACCCTTTGAAGGCAATACTTGTATTTTCTATTAATATGTTATTAATTCATCATTCATACTGGAATGAGTAGTTCATTCATTCATTAAAAGGGGCCACCACTAGTTCAAAAAGCTAGACGTTTTTTTTTTTTTAACCATTAGGCTGCATAACAATTCACATAATATGTTAGTTTAAATAGTTTTCCTGAAATAAAGTCTCTTGCTATAATCTAGAGAGGGAGTTTTTATCGTAGCTTGCTGTTGTTCCTCAGGGCCTAATAGTCACAGATCAAGGCTATATGAGCGAAGATCTTTTAAATGTAGAGATTCAACATATGTCTTTGATCTTCTCTGAAATCACCTATCATATAGACATGCTTCTTTACAGCGTTCAGCCTTCCCGACAGCTTCTACCTTGAAAGTAAAGTGAATTTGTTCCCTAAAGACGTGTCTTTCTAAATAAATTATGTTGGCACGCTACATAAAAACATCACAGAGGCTCTCAGAGTACTCTAAGGCTGAAATAAAATCAATTTTAGATACATTGTTTTCTACCTCATCGATTGCATACATTTAGCCGAGGTTTGACATGCCTGACCTGTAGAGTTAAGTCCATATATTCAGTTGATTGAGCATTGCTATGTAACTCTTAGTAAGAGACAATGTTAGAAAACATGTCCAGCTTAGATTTCACTCCAAAACTGAAAGAAAATAACTTATCTTTAGGTCAATGTGCCATTATGTGCAATTAAGCATATTGATTTTTTTTTATTTATTTTATTTCCATTGTTCCATTTTTTAAATTATTTTTATTTTTTTACTTTTCTGTCTGAATAACATTTTTAATGAGTTGGTGTCCATAATCTTGTACAAGTAATTTCGCACAAAGCCCTGATGAGACCAGCATTGCTGTCATTCACTGCACCTGTCTGTTCACCTTGTGAATCCCTCATAATCACAGAGGTCACTTTATATTGATTTCCTTTAAATCACGCCCCACCCGTCTTGAACTCTTGCTAAAGATGTGATAAGGTCAGGTACATCACTTTCTCCCTCAGGCATCAGTCATGTACAAATACACAAGTCTTTCCCCAGCAACAGTGGCGGCTAAACCGTGCTGAACAAACACAAAGCAAACAATGAAACTAGTTGTGCAATATGCAATGCTGAAATGATCGCTCCCTTTGCAGTTGATGAGACAGGAGTGCCAGAAATAGCTAGGTGTGCCCGTGAGAAGCCAGCTTTACCACAAAAAAAGAAACATTTTGTCATGCAAAGAAATCTCTGCTACTGGGGTGTGGAGCTCATTAGTTATAAATGAGAATGCAATGTCTTCTTTCTGAGAAATTCTTCTTTGTATTTTGATTATGAGAGATGATTAAAGCCCTGGCTTTTATAATAATGAGACAGCAGGTCTAAGAGCTATAGACAATATCGTCAGCATGGGATCTCATAAATACAGCGTTGACCAACCTTTATGGTCTTGGCATGAAATGGCAAAAATGGAAGTCTAATCTAAATAAGTGTGACATAGGCAAGTAAGAGCTATGTATGTAAACCTCAATCCCCTGGGCTCAAGAGGCACACAAGCAGATGCGGGCTTTAGCGTACTTGTTAGCGTGCCCACCTCCCACGCCAAAATGCCAGTTTGAATCCCAGTCAGAGCAGGGCGAGGTGGGCCAGACGGGTTACATTTGGTGCCGTGACCCATATGGGAGTGAGGTTTAGGGTGTTGAGCGTAGCATAGTTCAGAAAGAGCTAAACCTCCTCCCTGATCTCAAGAGGCATGCTAACAGCTGTGGTCTTCAGGGCTCCCACGCCTCCCACGCTGGTTTGAATCCCTCTCAGAGCGGGGTGATTAAGATGGGAAGGGTTACATTTGGTGCTCTGACCCGGATGGGAGTAAGGTTTAGGGTGTTGAGTGTAACATGGTTCAGAATGAGCTTTGCGCATAAACCTCCCTCCCCGATCTCAAGAGGCATGCTAACTGCTGTGGTCTTTAATGCGTCTGCCTTCCAGGCTGGAGACGCAGGTTCGAATCCCGCTCTGAACGGGACAAGTATGGCCGGTCACATTTGGTGATGGGAGAGAGGTTTAGGGGGGTGAGTGTAATGTAAGTCAGTGTTAAAATGACGGTTGCTTTCATCACCCATGACTCGTTAGATCTAGTATTCTGTATGCTTTAAATCAGATACAGATAAAGTGGTGTGGTCTGGTTACATTTATTTGATCGAATTATAACATTTCTTTAAATGAATTAGCCTATTGAAAGAGAGAGAGAGAGAGAGAGAGAGAGAGAGAGAGAGAGAGAGAGAGATGTGCATGTGAATTACCAGCATCTGCAAGTGTCTTTATACCAGCAATAAAACTGTTGAATTAAAAACAGCAACGTTACAACCTCCTTTCTGTGTAATATAATGAAGAGATCCAGTAGCAAATTTAATTTATTAATAAAAGTTGAGAGAAAGCATTGACAATACGTTTCAGTCTGGTCCATGTACCAGTCCTCCTGTTTCTGTGACCTCTGACCTCTGTGTGCATGGTGATTAAACTCACTGACTGGAACTACTGCACATCTTTCAGCCAATGAGAATCAAGTATTCAGACAGCATGGTAATAATATTATTTAATAGACCTGAGCTGACATGAACAATAAACAGTTGTACTTTTATGTTAACAAAGATTTATAAATTATGCAACAAATCTATTGCTCATTGTTAGTTAATGCTAGGGAATGCATGATAAAGAGACACTATGTAACTTTCGGCACTCTAGTGGTTAAAAAAAAACAGAACTGCATGAGTCTTGGGGAAGAAGCCCCCCTCTCTGTTTATGTCTACGGCAAGTCACGCAGGTACTGGGCTACTCCGCAGCGGTGCGACCCGAAACGGAATGAAATAGTCCCAATATAAACACTTATATACCATAGTGATATAGGGATTTATGATGTGCTCGCCCATTATATAATTTTGAGCACATGAAAATTACATTGTGCAGGAACACTCCACCGTTTTTAGAAATATGGCTTATTCAACTTCTTTACTACATTTAGATATGTGGGCAAATGCATTTTTGTCTCAGTGCATGCATTGTTTTGTCATACATTAGTTTTCATGTATTACACTGAAACAAAGCTAAAACAGTAATGTATTTATGTAACAATTTCTTCAAGTCAAACCAAACTTTTATTTTGACAGGTTACCTTTGAGATTCTGTGTGTTTATGACAAGCATTTCTCAAATGAAATGATGAAGTGACTCTCAGAGCGGCTCTGGAGATGAAGTTCATTATTCATGTCCTCGCGGCAGAGGCTGCAAACACTGTAAGCGTCAATCGTGCATCAGTTTCTTTTCATCAGTTTTTTTGATGTTTCCATCACAAATTTGAATTTTTTCCATTTTTTATGACTAGATTCTGCAATTTATTTTTGAAGATGATATAAACAGTCAAGCAGTTGAGATTTGCTATATAGTATCGCTTCACATGCGTACTCTATATAAAGAGTGAAGAAGGGAGAGCAGGTAAAATCATCACAGACCTGTTTGAACTCAGATCACAGGCCACTAGAACATCTCGGCACAGGAACGGTTTCTTCCCACAGGCCATTTCCCTCTTGAACAGTTAACTCCCCCAAGACATATACCTATATGTGCAACACTCCTACTGTTGAGTGCAATATCTTCTAAACTCAGGTGATATTTATATTTACAGAAAATATGTTCATAATCTGTAAATATTTATTCTAACTATGACCTTAACCCCCTGGAGTCGGCCGTCACGATCAACTTGCGTTTTTTCGTATCAGTGCCAAAGAGACTCAAATAATGGATCAAATGGATTTTTATCATTCAGGCAAGTGTTATACATCATTATAATCTGTTAAGTTTCTATTATTTTTTATGTACAGTCACAATAAAAAAAAAACTGTTGTGCATTTTGCAAAATAAAAGAAAACAAACATGATGTGCGATCTGGAGCCTCTCTGTCGAAGACGTCTAATCTGATTCTCTTCAGAAAATGATCTTCTAAAGGGCCCCAAAACAGCTCAGACTTCTGGGGGTTAAACTCTTATACTATTTTCATATTTTATTCTTAGAAGTGTTATTTCTATGTTCTTGTTGTATTTGTATATATGCACTGGAAGCTTCAGCACCAAGAAAAAAAATCCTTGTGTGTGCAAGCACACTCAGCAATAAAGCTCGTTCTGATTCTGATATCCTGATAAGATTGGATACTTTAGTCCCCGGGTATACTTCATTTTCCATGTTCCGCTCCGTCTCGTGCACAGTTGAGTGTTTTACACTTGGGCTTTGGGCTTTATATTAGTAGTATAATCTATAAAATTATTAAACTGAACATTTGTTCCATGTGGACAAATTTAAATGGTGTCAGAAATCATAACATATCATGGATCCCTTTTCAACAAATGTTTGTTTCAGCGCACAGCCAGACCCAATTGGTGACACATGCAATCTCTTGGGGGACGTGGATTTATCAAACCAATTTCATTGTGTGGAATGAACTGACTCGTGTGGTCCTGGCGCTCTGATTACATGTACTCCCAAGAGTAATGAAGCACTTGAAGGATGTATACAGTATCTTCTCTGGGTGTGTTTGGGGAGGGAGTTTTCTCATCTAGGGTGACAAATGATATCGATTGATACACTAGCCTCTGCCAAGCCAAGATTCAATGAAATTAAAGGTGGTTTCATTTATACACACAATAGAATGTGTCAACTGAATATATCAGCAGTGTGTTGTGTGGAGTTCCCGGGAGTTTTGCCAACTTCTTCAGTAAAATAAATAAATAAATTATGTTGACGTGCCTTTGCATTAAAGAGTGGAAACAGGTGCTTTTTAAATCACTGTATTTGCTCTTATAAGTAGTGCTTGTATTTCCAAGAGCAGTTATTTGTACGTGTTTCCAGAATTATGGCATTGATTGTGCCTGGCAGTAATGATGCCTTTTCTGTATTTCATTGACACATGAAGGCTGAACTAGAAATGCTGAGCGGCTCCTGAGGGTGCAGGATAAGAGGAGACACTTTGAATAAGTACATGTGGCAAAACACATGGGTTATTATTATGTCTAAGCAAACTGGATATCCTTTGGAAAAATGTAAGAGCGTACGGAAGCGATGAGCAGAATTCAGGCTTGCTTGATTTCATACAGTGATTCATTTTCAGCCATGTGCAATTCTAGAACATCTCAAATGTGTAAGTGTGTAAACTGGTAAGGGGGGGAATCAGATGGAAATAGCCTTCTTATGATAGATCACATAATTGAAGATTAATGGGAAGTTGCATTAAAAACAAGGGGATCTCAAACGCAAAAACTGACTTTACTGTAATACTACTCCTCCCTGGCTTCTCCCTTCGGTTTCAGGTCATTATTCGGTGCACCTGCTGTTCATTTCAAACAATGGTTTGTTTGTAGTCCCCATTACATTTTTTTTTTGTCTTTAATATGTAGCAGATAGGCTAATTAATTCAAGCTGGATTTCATTTTCAGCCATGCCATTTTAGAACATCTCAAATGTGTAAGTGTGTAAACTAGTAAGTGGAATCAGATGGAAATAGCCTTCTTGATAGATCACATAACTGAAGATTTATGGGAAGTTGCGTTGAAAACCAGGGATCTCAAACGCATTACATGATTATTTGTTCTCCCTCTTCTTTTCTTTCAGTGCACTATATGTGCTTTCAACACAATGTTTGTAGTCCATTACAGTGTTTGTCTTTAATGCAATATGCTTTATCTGATATATAGTGAATTCAGACAGTGCACTATGTGATCTAGACAGTGCAATATGAATCAGACAGTGTATTATGACATTCACTGCCATATATGGATCAATGATTTATGATCAGATCTGCACTTCAGCTTCTCATCAGATTTTCTGGGACAAATCGGAAGTGCACTATATAGGGGATAGAGAACCATTCAGACAGTGCACTATATAGGGGATAGAGAACCTTTCAGACAGTGCACTATATAGGGGATACAGAACCATTTAGACAGTGCACTATATAGGGATACAGAACCATTCAGACAGTGCACTATATAGGGGATACAGAACCATTCAGACAGTGCACTATATAGGGGATACAGAACCATTCAGACAGTGCACTATATAGGGGATACAGAACCATTTAGACAGTGCACTATATAGGGGATACAGAACCATTCAGACAGTGCACTACATGGGGGATAAAGAACCATTCAGACAGTGCACTATATGGGGGATAAAGAACCATTCAGACAGTGCACTATATAGGGGATAGGGAACCATTCAGACAGTGCACTATGGGGATAAAGAACCATTCAGACAGTGCACTATATAGGGGATAGGGAACCATTCAGACAGTGCACTATATAGGGGATACAGAACCTTTCAGACAGTGCACTATATGGGGATACAGAACCATTCAGACAGTGCACTATATAGGGGATAGAACCATTCAGACACTGCACTATATGGGGATAAAGAACCATTCAGACAGTGCACTATATAGGGGATACAGAACCATTCAGACAGTGCACTATATAGGGATAGGGAACCATTCAGACAGTGCACTATATAGGGGAACCATTCAGACAGTGCACTATATGGGGATAAAGAACCATTCAGACAGTGCACTATATAGGGGATAGGGAACCATTCAGACAGTGCACTATATAGGGATAGGGAACCATTCAGACAGTGCACTATATGGGGATAAAGAACCATTCAGACAGTGCACTATATAGGGATAGGGAACCATTCAGACAGTGCACTACATGGGGATAAAGAACCATTCAGACAGTGCACTATATATGGGATAGGGAACCATTCAGACAGTGCACTATATAGGGGATAGAGAACCATTCAGACAGTGCACTATATGGGGATAAAGAACCATTCAGACAGTGCACTATATAGGGGATAGGGAACCATTCAGACAGTGCACTATATAGGGATAGGGAACCATTCAGACAGTGCACTACATGGGGATAGGCAACCATTTAGACAGTGCACTATATGGGGGATAAAGAACCATTCAGACAGTGCACTATATAGGGATAGGGAACCATTCAGACAGTGCACTCAATAGGGGATACGGAACCATTCAGACAGTGCACTATATAGGGGATAGAGAACCATTCAGACAGTGCACTATATAGGGGATAGAGAACCATTCAGACAGTGCACTATATAGGGGATAGAGAACCATTCAGACAGTGCACTATATGGAGGATAAAGAACCATTCAGACAGTGCACTCTATAGGGGATACAGAACCATTCAGACAGTACACTATATAGGGGATAGGGAACAATTCAGACAGTGCACTATATAGGGGATAGGGAAAATTTTTATTTAAAAAAGGGGAGGGGATGCTTGATATGCCATGCCCTGTCTTCCTGTTTCAGTGGAGATTACATCAACACATTGAATAATTCTGCGCATTTCGAGGCACAGTATTTCTTTGGGTTGATTGTATATGTTCTCGTCAGGTTGACATGGTTGTTCTGTTCCTGTTCTCCGAACAGATGTGAGAGAACAGAGATTAACAGATCCTGCTCATCTCGTCTTGTTTGCAACCATGCTGACAACATTTGAATATATCAATATTTGTTTCGCTACCTTATAGCATATGTACTTACATCATATAAAAAATTATTCACAATGTACTTATTGTGTTGATGTTGTATTGCAAAACAGGTTTGCTGTTATTGAGGTGGATACCGGTAAGGTTAGGACAGGTTAGTTATAGATGTAATTACAAAAATAATTACACGCAGGTTTTTTTAAAAATAAAAGTACAATGTAAAAACATGTATGTAGCCTACATAATAGGTGCACTGAAACAAATGATTAATTTAAATGTTTGTACATTACACTTTATTTTAAGGTGTTTTTGTTACTATGCATGTAAGTACTGAGTAATATTTGTTAGGGTTAGGTTAGGTGCATGCAAATATGCATAATAAAGTACATGTAACATGGACACTAAAATAAAGGGTCACTGTACATAGTAGTTAAAGACAATATAAAGCATGTGTTTATTGCAAAAAAATAATCAAAGTAAAACATATGTTATGAAAAGTGAGATTCACTCAAACAGCCTACAGTAGATGCTAATGATGAACTATTGCTTTACTTCAAATGCAAAACTGTAAATGTCCCAGTCAGAGTGGAATCAAGATCAGACATTCAGTATGTTTACATGGACAACAACAATCTGATATTAACCTGATTAAGACAATACTCTGATATTAACCTGATTAAGACAATACTCTGATATCAACCTGATTAAGAAAATACTCTGATATTAACCTGATTAAGACAATAATCTGATATTAACCTGATTAAGACAATAATCTGATATTAACCTGATTAAGACAAGAATCTGATATTAACCTGATTAAGACAATAATCTGATATTAACCTGATTAAGACAATAATCTGATATTTACCTGATTAAGACAATAATCTGATATTTACCTGATTAAGACAATAATCTGATATTAACCTGATTAAGACAATAATCTGATATTTACCTGATTAAGACAATAATCTGATATTAACCTGATTAAGACAATACTCTGATATTAACCTGATTAAGACAATATTCTGATATTAACCTGATTAAGACAATAATCTGATATTTACCTGATTAAGACAATAATCTGATATTTACCTGATTAAGAAAATAATCTGATATTAACCTGATTAAGACAATACTCTGATATTTACCTGATTAAGACAATACTCTGATATTAACCTGATTAAGACAATACTCTGATATTAACCTGATTAAGACAATAATCTGATATTAACCTGATTAAGACAATAATCTGATATTAACCTGATTAAGACAATACTCTGATATTAACCTGATTAAGACAATAATCTGATATTAACCTGATTAAGACAATATTCTGATATTAACCTGATTAAGACAATAATCTGATATTAACCTGATTAAGACAATACTCAGATATTAACCTGATTAAGACAATAATCTGATATTAACCTGATTAAGAGAATAATCTGATATTAACCTGATTAAGACAATATTCTGATATTAACCTGATTAAGACAATAATCTGATATTAACCTGATTAAGACAATACTCTGATATTAACCTGATTAAGACAACAATCTGATATTTACCTGATTAAGACAATAATCTGATATTTACCTGATTAAGACAATAATCTGATATTTACCTGATTAAGACAATAATCTGATATTAACCTGATTAAGACAATAATCTGATATTAACCTGATTAAGACAATACTCTGATATTAACCTGATTAAGACAATACTCTGATATTAACCTGATTAAGACAATAATCTGATATTAACCTGATTAAGACAATACTCTGATATTAACCTGATTAAGACAATAATCTGACATTAACCTGATTAAGACAATACTCTGATATTAACCTGATTAAGACAATACTCTGATATTAACCTGATTAAGACAATACTCTGATATTTACCTGATTAAAACAATAATCTGATATTTACCTGATTAAGACAATACTCTGATATTAACCTGATTAAGACAATAATCTGATATTAACCTGATTAAGACAATAATCTGATATTAACCTGATTAAGACAATACTCTGATATTAACCTGATTAAGACAATAATCTGATATTAACCTGATTAAGACAATATTCTGATATTAACCTGATTAAGACAATAATCTGATATTAACCTGATTAAGACAATACTCTGATATTAACCTGATTAAGACAATAATCTGATATTAACCTGATTAAGACAATAATATGATATTAACCTGATTAAGACAATATTCTGATATTAACCTGGTTAAGACAATAATCTGATATTAACCTGATTAAGACAATACTCTGATATTAACCTGATTAAGACAACAATCTGATATTTACCTGATTAAGACAATAATCTGATATTTACCTGATTAAGACAATAATCTGATATTAACCTGATTAAGACAATAATCTGATATTAACCTGATTAAGACAATAATCTGATATTAACCTGATTAAGACAATAATCTGATATTAACCTGATTAAGACAATAATCTGATATTAACCTGATTAAGACAATACTCTGATATTAACCTGATTAAGACAATACTCTGATATTAACCTGATTAAGACAATAATCTGATATTAACCTGATTAAGACAATATTCTGATATTAACCTGATTAAGACAATACTGTGATATCAACCTGATTAAGACAATAATCTGATATTAACCTGATTAAGACAATACTGATATTAACCTGATTAAGACAATAATCTGACATTAACCTGATTAAGACAATAATCTGATATTAACCTGATTAAGACAATAATCTGATATTAACCTGATTAAGACAATACTCTGATATTAACCTAATTAAGACAATACTCTGATATTAACCTGATTAAGACAATACTCTGATATTAACCTGATTAAGACAATACTCTGATATTAACCTAATTAAGACAATACTCTGATTAAAAAACTACCATGTAAACAACGATTTCTGATTACCTTAATCTGGCTAAAGTCATAGTAAACACAAATCGACTTAAGACCTGGAGTATTCCTATTTTAGTTGTGTACAAGGCAGTGGTCAACCATTCAACGGCAAACAAGAGAGCATGGCTTGGCTTGAAGCAACTCTTTCCCGCGGTAGCAGAGGAGGCCCGTTGCTGGAGAATTTGTGTCCGGCGTCGTCTATTTGCACATATAGCATGACAAATAATAAGTGCACTTGAAGCTTTCGTAAAAATGTAACTATGAAACACACAAAACTGTATATGGTACCATACCGAAGACAATCTGTATGTTGATGCGTGAAATTCTGGAGGAGCATCGGACAGCGCGGCATGGGGACGTAATGACGTGTGCCATTAGTCGATCTATGTTCTATAACATTTAAAACGGGAATGGAATATTCTAAAAGCAACTCATGTAAACACCTTAATATGAATATTGTTATATTGAGATTAAGGTCAGTATTTAGATTACTGCTGTCTACTATCTTAGATGACTACTGCTAACGTAGTCATGGTCAAATTCTGTAGAAATGTTTGATTTGATCATTTGTTCTATGGGTGTGGTGAGACACAGTTTATGCTAAAATTCGCTGTCCTTTAGCTTTAACTGAACATCTTCAACCTGTCAAGGCTTGAATCGTGGAATGCTGGTTTACCTGAAAGACAAATGACTAAATCTTTTAATAATAAAAAAAAGTGAATAGTCTTCTTCCCTGACTTCTAACTGTTTAATATTAGGCACAGTGCCCAAGAAAATGCATATCCCCTGTCGGGTTCACCTCAATCAGATGAGATTTGTTTGATTATGCAGAAAACGAAGGCTGCCGTTTTAATAACGCGGAGCAGCTCTGCTTCCTTCAGCTCTGGGTAACAGACAGGGATGTCCTTGATTTAAGCAGGAGAATGTCAGCGTTTGAAAGTGAATGCCCAGAAATCCTCAGAGGCTGACGTTTCTGTTTTAAATTTTATGTCTATACAGGTCATAGCAATCGCAATGGATGTTTTCACCGATGTGGACATCTTTAAAGAAGTGGTAGATGCCTCAGTCAGGGGTGTTCCTGTCTACATTCTCCTCGACCACAATCACTTCAAAAGCTTTCTCAAAATGATAGAAAAACAAGACATCCAACTCCAAAAACTCAGGGTAAGTGTCCATATTCTGCTGTATATTAAGGCCACACGCTGCCTTCAAGTCAGAATCAAATGCCCTTCATCTTAAGGAGAAATGCATGGTTACATTTTATTTCCATAGTCCTCTTTATTCCACACTCCTAAGAAAAACCCTTTTTGGTTTTATTTTCATTAATATTAGTATATTAGTATCTTCATATTATTTATGCTTTTATTATTACCCTTATTTGGTAACACTTTATAATAACTACACACTTTGAAGCATTAGTTAAGCAATAGTAAATTGTTAATTCATTATTTATAAAGCCTTAATAGACATTAATAGGCAGTTTATAAATGCAGATATAAATGCTTTATTCTTGATTTATAAACATATCTATAATGTGTTTAATAGTTGTATATGTGACAGAATCTGAAATATACAATTGAGTTTAGAGTTACAGTTTTGCTGTACATTTGATTATGTAAAATTAATATGCTTATGAAGGCCAAAATTAGCAAAAAATGAACAGTCTGTGAGCCCTGTGATATAAAGTTATGGGTAGGTTTAGACATAAAGTAATAATAAAAAAATAAGTTCAATATCTCTGTTACTTAGGCTACTTTGTGGAGAAGATACGATGAGGATCCTCAACTGAACTCAGCTGCTCACACTTAAACTAAAAAGAGAAAAAAGACATGACAATTGATAGGAAGCCAGATACAATATTTATAGACATATAAGAAAGAAATCATTTACCTGTTGGGAGTGTGTTGACAGTCTGTGTAGTCGTACAGCTGAGCTCCAGAAAATCAGTAATGGGTGGCTTTGACAGTTACAGATGTGAAAGAAAATGCAGGAATAAAGAACCCTAAACTCTAATACGAAGAACCATTTCACCATATAAGGGGTTCTTCAGGACGGTACTAAATAGAACTATTACTATGCATAAAACGTTTTCCATGTCCTTGGATTGAAGCAAGCCCAATTATGTGATATTTAGACCCAGGAATTTTAGAATTTTTGATATATTCAATATAACATTCAAACAACTTCCCTCTGTTTTAGGGCTTTAACATAACCTAACCTGTAGTATTGCGAACACCACTAGTAGTTCACGTTATTATGGTCCCGCTCCCCTCTTGCACGACAGGGTATAGACATAGTGCTGCTAATGTCATCGAAATGACTCCAGGGCCCACCAGATATGCTGTCAGTCATAAATGACCTGAGACATAAACCTTTGTAAGAAAAAATCATATTCTTGAGATTTAAATTGCTGGGGTCAAGTTGATTTGAGGGTAACAAGAGGGTTATTTGGTAAGGGGATCCCCCATTTCATACACCACTGAAAGATATTTATGTTAAGACCTGTGTACATATGTTCGGAAAAAAAAAAAAGTATAATAACAATAATAGTATTATTAAATTGCTATTTCCGTGTTAAATTTATATTTTAAAAAAGTATTAAGTAAAAGAAATGCCGCTACAACAAAGTGGCCCATGCCATGTGTTGGCGATGATCTATTGATCGCATTCGCATTTCAAACTCATAAAATAGGCTGTACAAACTTCTGTGCACTTCTTTTAGGCCTATTTGTGAAGCTGATGCAGGACACTTATGCATGGCATAATTGGCTTAATTTGGTTGCATAATATGCATATTTAATGGTTTTCTGAAAAACCATAGGCCTATGTGTATTTTTTTATATTGCACAAGATGTAAACAAAATCTCCAAAATGAAACGTGTACACTCGCTTGAGGTGGATTATTTAGCCTATTAAAAACAATGAAACATATTTACAAAAGAGACTTTATTTACAGAGAACATATTTACAGAGAACATATTAGGAATGTAAAATGCGCATTTAGAAAGTGTGTGGTTGAATAATTAATTCGGATTAATAATAAGTATTGTATCGGAAATGTCGCTGATCTTTCTAAAATGTGTTGTTCTGAACTTCCAAAGCCAGACGAATCAGTCAAATACAAACTTAATCTGTTGAAGAGTCATCTTTTTGAAACTTTTGAAATCTTAGATCTGTACTGCAAATTCATAATGATGGATGAACGCATATAGTGCTCTGTGAGACATGCTGCTGTGCTTGTTTATGTTTTGTCTGTTAATATCTCATAAATATTAAAGTCATCACTAGAATTTCCCGGGAAGTGAAGATTTAGTTCTTTTGAACAGAATGAGAAGCGCGGAGATGCAGGTTTAGTCGATATTGTCTTTTTGCTTTAGCCTATTCTAATTTTCTGAGGTGAGCCATTGCCAGTTTCCATCCATTACATTATGTGCATTGAGGGAACCTTGTCGTGATGGATCATGGAGCCCATTGTTTGGGAGAGAGTTATTTGTGTTGTTCAGCATCGAGGAGACACAGAACAAATGATGAAATATCGAATGGTGCGGGGGGAAGAACTGTGTGCCAAGGTCAGATCTTTTGCTGGGCCTAATGCATAATGCCATGGTGTTTTACATGCACAACTGGTCACAGCACGTCATCAGTATGTGAATAAATGGTTTCTATCACCATACAATGCGCAAAACTCAATTTAATTGGCATCTAGTGCATTAAATGTCAATAATTCAGAGTTTATTTAGCATGTCAACCGTTTCCTTTCAGGACTCCTTATGCACGTTCTCAAAATGTGCATCAAAATAATTGAATTAGATGGAAACCAGACTGAGATGCATATACACTCACCTAAAGGATTATTAGCAACACCTGTTCAATTTCTCATTAATGCAATTATCTAATCAACCAATCAATGCATTTAGGGGTGTGGTCCTGGTCAAGACAATCTCCTGAACTCCAAACTGAATGTCAGAATGGGAAAGAAAGGGGATTTAAGCAATTTTGAGCGTGGCATGGTTGTTGGTGCCAGGGCCGGTCTGAGTATTTCACAATCTGCTCAGTTACTGGGATTTTCACGCACAACCATTTCTAGGGTTTACAAAGAGACGTCCGGGTTTACAAAAGGAAAAACATCCAGTATGCAGCAGTCCTGTGGGAGAAAATGCCTTGTTGATGCTCGAGGTCAGAGGAGAATGGGCCGACTGATTCAAGCTGATAGAAGAGCAACTTTGACTGAAATAACCACTCGTTACAACCGAGGTATGCAGCAAAGCATTTGTGAAGCCACAACACACACAACCTTGAGGCGGATGGGCTACAACAGCAGAAGACATCATCTGATGGCTACTTCCAGCAGGATAATGCACCATGTCACAAAGCTCTAATCATTTCAAATTGGTTTCTTGAACATGACAATGAGTTCACTGGACTAAAATGGCCCCCACAGTCACCAGATCTCAACCCAATAGAGCATCTTTGGGATGTGGTGGAACGGACCTTCATGCCCTGGATGTGCATCCCACAAATCTCCATCAACTGCAAGATGCTATCCTATCAATATGGGCCAACATTTCTAAAGAATGCTTTCAGCACCTTGTTGAATCAATGCCACGTAGAATTAAGGCAGTTCTGAAGGCTAAAGGGTCAAACACAGTATTAGTATGGTGCTCCTAATAATCCTTTAGGTGAGTGTATAGGCCATATAGATGATGTTCCGTTCCTTTCCCTAAACCACTAACTTGCTGGATCTGTCCCCTCCTGGTGTTCCAGGACCTCAGAATTGACAAATAAAGGACTGCTTTAGACATTATACTAACTAAGTAACTTTGTCAACTAACTCTCATTGTAGTATTAGTAGACTGTTAGGTTCGGGTTAGAGTAAGGGATTAGGGTTAGTAGAATAAGTTGACATGTATTTGTAAAGTTACTTATAGTCCGTAGAATGTCTGTTGGTGGAGCATCAAAACAAGGGAACAAATTATATATACACTGATCAGGTATTTCCCTAAAAGAGAACGTGATTCATCAGATCAGGCCACCTTCTTCCATTGCTCCGTGGTCCAGTTCTGATGCTTATGTGCCACTGTTGGTGCTTTCGGCGGGGTCAGGGGTCAGCATGGGCAACAAACTTCGATGCACTGTGTGTTCTGACACCTTTCTATCAGAACCAGCATTAACTTCTTGAGCAATTTGAGCTCCAGTAGCTCGTCTGTTTGATCGGACCACACGGGCCAGCCTTTGCTCACCTCGTACATCAATGAGCCTTGGGTGCCCATGACCCTGTGGCCGGTTCTCCACTGTTCCTTCCTAGATTGTGACCACTGCAGACCGGGAACACCCCACAAGAGCTGCAGTTTTGGAGATGCTCAGACCCAGTCGTCTAGCATCACAATTTGACCCCGATCAAACTCGCTCAAATCCTTACGCTTGCCCATCTTTCCTGCTTCTAACACATCAACTTTGAGGACAAAATGTTCACTTGCTGCCTAATATATCCCACCCACTAACAGGAGGCGTGATGAAGAGATCATCAGTGTTCTTCACTTCACCTGTCAGTCATAATGTTATGCCTGATCAGTGTATAAATAGTCCATATGACATGTGCAAAGCTCTGTAAAAATAATAGTAATAATAATAATAATGAAATGCATAAAATAAACATGGATAAATATTCCACCTTTATGTAATGCTTTAAACCAGTGGTATGATTCTTGCTTTGCCACATATAGGCTACTACTTTTAATAAACCAAGTAACATTGCTACTGATTATCAGTTGAAGTACAGTCCCTGACAAAAGTCTTGTCGCTTGTGTACAAATTGAACTGAAGTACCGCTGAAAAATATTTTTTATCAAGATTTGTTTACAAGAAATGGCTCATTTTAATCCCAACAGCTTTTGTAATAATGTTTCAGTGCAAAGTGAAACTGTCAAAAAATATTCTAATATTCACAGCTTGGTAAAGCCCATTGAGTCAATTTTTGCAAAGACATAAGTGTTGTCGCCTTGTCATATGAGCTTCACCTGTGACTAATAATGGATCAATTAGATCTCAGGTGTGTAAAAAAAGAACCCCAGTGCACTAGACCTTCACATCAACTGCAACTAGACCTCTGCAAACATGCCTAAGATTCACCCTGAGACTAAAGATTATCAAGAGGTTGAAGACCAGATCCACTGCTGATGTGGCAGACACCTTCAAAGTGTCTCAGCGTCAAGTACAGAGGATTAAAAAAAAGATTTGAAGAGACTGGAGACGTTTATGACAAACCCAGGTCAGGCGGACCCTGCAAGACAACTGCTCGAGAGGACCATTTTTTTGGCTCCAAAATCCAAGGCCAGCCCATTTTCCACTGCAGCAGAGCTCCACGAGACCTGGTCACCTGAAGTCCCTGTGTCAACCAGAACAGTTTGTCGGATTCTGTCTCGAAATGGCCTCCATGGTCGAATCAGTGCCCAGAAGCCAGCACTAAACAAAAGACAATTGAAAAACCGTGTGGCATTTGCCAAAGCCCACAGCCTGCTAAAAGGATGGACGCTGGAAAAGTGGCAGAAGGATTTTTCAGATGAATCTTCTGTTGAATTACACCACAGTCGCCGCAAATATTGCAGGAGAACTACTGGAGCCCGCATGGATCCGAGATTCACCCAGAAAACAGTGAAGTTTGGTGGAAAATCATGGTCTGGGGTTTCATCCAGTATGGGGTAAAAGTAGAGATCTGCAGGGTGGAAGGCAACATCAATAGTCTAAAGTACCAAGAAATCTTATACCTCTTATATTCCCAACCATAAAAGAGGCCAAATTCTGCAGCAGGATGGTGCTCCATCGCATTCTTCCATCTCCACATCAAAGTTCCTCAAGGTGAAGAAGATCAAGATGCTCCAGGATTGGCCAGCCCAGTCACCAGACATGAACATCATTGAGCATATGTGGGGTAGGATGAAAGAGGAAGCATGGGAGACGAAACCAAAGAATATTGATGAACTCTGGGAGGCATGCAAGACTGCTTTCTTTGCTATTCCTGATGATTTCATCAATAATAATAATAATAATTGTATGAGTCCTTGCCAAACCGCATGGATGCAGTCCTTCAAGCTCATGGAAGTCATACAAGATATTAAATTTGAATCTCACGGCACCACTACTTAATTTGCTGACATATTTTTATATTTGCAGTAAATTTATTCAATTTCTGTATAGGCGACAACACTTTTGTCTAGCCAAAATTTGTCCTTTCTGTCTTGATTAAATGATAAATCTTTTTTTCAGTGAAACTAATTTATTTCAGTGCATTAAACATCATTTGGGAGGGTTTTAGCTTTTCATATGAGCTATTTCTAACACCAATTGATGAATTAAAAATCAGGTTAATAGCAGGTGTTTCTACAAAATAGATAAGCGACACGACTTTTGTCAGGGACTGTATATCAGAAAGTGTGGTGCATCTGGATGCGTTTCATCATGTGATTCCACTTAAGCAGAGAGCAGTGTGTGTGAGTGAGAGAGAGGGACGAGTGCCCTGTTCTGCTCACGAGATTAAATGTGTCACCGTTACCACTGACTGGAGTGAAGCATATGCCTTAATGTATTAACCTGCGCATGAACGGTTTATCTTGATTGAGTACACTCGCTAGAAGAGAATGGATCAAAACAAACTGCAGCATACAGGGAATGGAATGAATTGACCAACAAACTGTCAAAATGCTGTTTCAGATCATTTTGGCCCAATTGCATCCAACTGAGCACACATGAACAAATACTACACTGTCATGATGGTGTTTTGTCGTTGTGTGTATGACTCTGGGCTCTGTCTCTAAATGATTATTGGCTATCTTTCATGAACAGGTTAGTGAACTCAGATTCATCAGAAGGGTTTATTCTGAACCACCTGCGTTATTATGGCGGTTATGAGTACATTTTATGGTAGAAAGTGTGGCATATTAACATCATATCACTTTTGAAATATTTGGTTATAAAATATACAGTTGTAAAATATACAGGCACTAGTATGCACTAATATGCAGGCACTTTTAATACATTGTCAGAGTATTTCTTACTGTGAATTTCTAGCATAATTTTCCTGATCCTGAAAAGTCCTGATTCTCTGCCAATTAAAAAAAAAAAAACCCAGGTATGATTCTTTACTATACAGAGCATTAACCAAATCACCACATGTTAAAGAATAGTGACAAAGCAGTCAAAAGACCAGAGGATGAAGAAGAAGCAACAGCTGAAACAGTAAGTGACCGAGACAGTTTCCTGAAGCTCCAACTTCAACCAAGAGAAATATATTATGATACTAATCCTGTTATTAGAATGGAAACAACACGTAAAAATTAAAGTTGACAGCATTCCTGTTCTCTGCACAGCAGCAAAATAGTGATGAAATAGCACTATAAAAAAGCATTGATTACACACCTAAATTCACTGTAACCATGCTAAAAAAGGCCATGTTGATTCAAAAGCCTAAAAATCCATGTGTCAAATGGAACGTCTCAGTTATGGATGTAACCCTCATTCCCTGAAGAAGGAAAAAGAGATGTATACGTCAGAACTAACCGACGAATTGGGGATAATTTTCAGAGACCAATCTGTGTTTTAAAACGAATCAATGAACATTGGCATGCGGTTCAAGCATTCGACTCGCCTCCCTGCAGCGTGGGTATAAATAAGGAAGTGGAATACCGCATCTTTGCTTTTCTGCTGAGGAGTCAAACTAGTGACATGGACCTTCAGCGGAAGCACAGCACCTGTGGATGGAACTGACAGATGACTTGGAGATTTTACCAACATGCCAAAGGCGCTGGCCCTTTCAGAGCCCTGCTTGAGCTCCCTGGACAACCCAATGTTGGAGTGGGAAGTCAGGGATTTAAGCAGAGAAGGTTAGTCACTGCTGTTCTGCAAGACCCACTCAGTGTCACTATTGGATAACACTGGGAAAGAGTGCCGTCTTAGGAGAGGTAGAAGACACGGGGCTAGCCAAGTAGGGAAGCTGGTACCATGGAAGAATACACATATGGTGTTTCCTTAGGAACCGCTACATATGGATACCCAGCTTACACAGGGGAATGGCATTGCAAGCCGTCACCGCTACTGGCCACTGGGGGCGAGTACACGGGAAGATAGTTGGCACTAAATAGTTCCATACTGCTAAGTTTTCCGATGGACGTCCGGGGAAAAAGGCAAGGGAGCAAGCACTACGCATTGCACTATGCCTCAGCCACCCGGGAACTCTGTCAACTCTGAATACGATTCAGCCTGAGCATACATTATTATATAATAGTGGAAATCTCAGCATCATCTTCATTTCCAGCGCATAACAGCCCTCTTCCCGATGCAACAATTGACATCTATCCTCTGCCAGAACCCCAAATGAAACCCTAGGTCCCCTTTTGTTAAAGGACCAGCAATCCCATCTGTAAGCTACAAACAGGCATGTAAGAGAGACTCGATGGCAGACGGCGCGCGTAATGCTCAAGCCCAAACCCCTGGTTGCTGAAACTAGAAGCGGCAATCCACCTGTCACTCAAGTGGCCACACCCTTAATTAT
This sequence comes from Gobiocypris rarus, assembly GCA_023029165.1. Lineage (NCBI taxonomy): Eukaryota > Metazoa > Chordata > Actinopteri > Cypriniformes > Gobionidae > Gobiocypris > Gobiocypris rarus. Next base: position 1,081,986 of record CM040927.1, on the reverse strand, counting down.
GCAGATCATTAGCCATGTGTCAGCTTTTAAATGAGACCAGACCAACACGTTCTCACACCCAACTCAGATATTGGTGCTTGGTCAGGACCCGTCGGTGTTACTTTTTAACCCAGGCCAGGGTGCTCCATCGTTGGGCATGGGAATCTTATCGTAATGATGAAATTATAATGCGTTATGATTTTTCCATTATGACGGAGTGTGATTCTCAATTTAACCAGCCAGCATAATTTTTTACATTCATTTTATTTTTTTATTAGGCTTTTTAGACATGTTTGAACCATAGACTGTAAAAAAATATATGGACGTCGTGTACATGACGTCACCCATAGGATTCTGAAGAGCCGTTTTGAAGCGTAAAGTAGGGTCGAGCTGGCCGGTGCCATGTTGTCAGAGCGTCACCGCCGGATAACAGAAAATGGGCAAAGACGTGGGCGGAGGGATGAGGCGGAGCTGAGCTGAGGTGATGACTAACAGACAGCAGATAAATGGCTACCCACCTGTCACTCAAGTGGCCACGCCCTTAATTATGCAGAACTTTAAGCCTTTATATAATGTAAACCAATGAGTTATAAAAATATTCACCCCCCTCACAGTCGCCATGAAGGGTAAAATTAGCCGTTTCGACCAAAAACCACAATTTTTCCCAGACTGTTAACATATATTTTTTTTCTGCTGTAAAGTTGGGCATTTTAACATGAGCTCAATGAGATTCTGCTCTTCTGGAGCCGGTCTCTAGTGGCCAGTTGATGAACTGCAGTTTAAGTCACTTCCGTATCGGCTTCAAGAGAGACCATGGGAGATTGCCGCTAGGTTTGAACACGTAACCCAACCCCACCGCTTAACCTACCCATTTGTGTGTTATATGATATAAACACAGGATACTGCATATTGCGACTACAGGCACAATTTATTCAAAAAGTACAAATAATCCAAGTGTTCTGAGGCCAAATGATTAACTTGTGTGAAGAAAAGACCTAAAAGCGATCAGCGCTACATCATGTAGATCCTGCGTCAGCTTTGATAGTGAAATGTCATGCTAAAGAGTCGGGTGTATCTTTTGAATGAGATATGACTGGGATGGGATCATAACTACAGTGATTAAAACATTAAAGGCCGTTACATACCCAAGAACAGAGAAGTTCTCACTCCCAGGGCTGTGAGAACAAAATGACTTCAGCCCTGGTTTGGGAGTTCGCAGCTTGTTGACACATCGTCTGAGTAGAATTTTTTTCTTGTGGGTGTCCGAGAACTATTGTGTGATTGGTCAGAAATTTAAAGTGGGTGGGGTTAATGCGGAGATGTTCGGCACCTGCTTTTCTCGAGAAGTAGTAATGTGACGCAGAGGGGTCCTGACCAAGCATCAATATGTGATGAGTTGGGAGTGAGAATGTGTTGACCATACTTAGGCTTTTAGTCAAAGGCTTCATGAACTGTCTCTGTTTTAGTTTGGGAATGCTATGTCTTGGGAAGCCGGGGTGCTGGCTAACAGGTTATCAGATATTTATATATATATATGGTTCCAGCGTGTGAGCAGATTTCCTCATTTATCTGCATTATATTCATCTGGATGATAGCTGAGGCTGATATCAGTTTAAAAATGTGACTGGCAGAACACATATCCAGAAAAACAAAACGTCAAGAACAATCTGCAAACCTGTCAGGCTGTTGCTCGTGTTATTTTTACATAGCTCTCCTTCCCTCCCTCTCTTTTATTTCTTTGTTCAATGCGCTAAAGGAAATGAAAGCTGTTTCCAGCGAGTCAATCTTTGAGAAATTCAAACATATACATCAAAAAGTTTTTTTTTTTTACATTTCTACATGCGCGATTGTTGTAAGCAAGAAACTCAACGCTTGGTTCACATGCCCTTTCTTATGAAGTGTGATGATGCTGGAAGTATTCACTGATGATCTGGAAACGCCGTCCCTCCCACTTCTTCCCACAGGGTATTAACTATTATTCTATGAAAAACAAGCAGCAGTTATGATTTTTCTCACCACACCTCACTAAGTGCCATCATCAGAGCATTTTTCAGCTGCTGACATTTTATGAATGTCTAACTCCTCAGTATACTCAAAGGTCACTCAGCAACAGCTGCTGAAGCAGATCCTGATTTCTAAGCTTGAAATTGTTAATTTTCTCTCACTCTAGCAGAAGGCACTTTCCTCACTGTAAAGAAACTTTCATTTTACAGTTGCACACGACATGCCCATTGTCGCCTGTGTTGTTTGTGTGTACAGAATCAGTCGAACAGATGGGACATATAAACTTTAACAGCCTTGTGGCTTTAGCAGCAGTGATAAGAACTAACCCTTGGCTTCATCAGACAGACTTACAGTCATTGTCTCTGTTTGCAGTGCAGTAATGAGGTTAGTTTGCCTTTCGTTTAGTTTTTACTGAAGCAGACTATGTGTAAAGCCAGGGATTTTGTTTGGAATTACAAAGCTGACATAATAATACATGAATAAATACATATATGAAGAATTAAAAATAACTAAATAAATTTAAACATTGTATAATTGTATTTTTTCCACATTTATTTATTTATACATGGGGCGTGTATTACCTCAGACATAGCAATCGCACTCAGAGTGGCAGTGCTGAAGTGTTGAGGGAACATGTGGTTTCTGTTCATGTGTGCCAAGACATTTTAGAAATCCTGACCGGATGATGGTAAAACACATTAGCATACAGACAACGAAATGTAGAAAATAAATTAAACTGCCATCTAGCGGTGTAATAATTAAACTGTCACTGAAGTTAACTATTGCAATCACTGATGGACTCTTTCTCAATACCAAATATGGCATATTATTTATAGCAGTAGTATTATGTAAAAAAAAAAATTTGTGAATGTGCTCGGCTGCCATGACAGTTGTGGTAAGTGGACTGATACAAAAAACAGTGACACGGGTTGAGTGCCAACACTATGTGGGTATCAGACGGCTGTTAATGACCCTCAGCCAATCAGATTCCAGAACCAAAAGAACTGTTGTATAAAATGCATTATTATATTCACAGATTCCTTGTTATCTGAAATTTATTTTAATGCATTATACTTTCTAAAAGAATATTAAAAAATGTATTATAACAGGTTACAATTATTAATGAGACCATACAAGGCATTATAAGGTGCATTAGAAGGCATAAATAATATTTAATACTTTTATAATGCATTATACATAAAGGATTTAAGTAAAGTGTTACCATATTTTTTTCATTTAATCAATTTGAGTTGAATACAATTAAGATGTCATTTCAGATTTAAGGACATTTACATTTGCTTGTTTTCTTGCTAAAATGCATGTACATAATTTTTTTATTTTATTTTTTTCTTGAATGCAGAACATGAGGATACGTGTAGTGAAAGGCCAGGAATACTGTTGCAGATCGGGGGTAAAGTTCCACGGAGCAATGGAGCAGAAATTTCTTCTTATTGACTGCCAAAAAGTGTTTTTTGGATCATACAGGTGAGGTGACTTTATTAATTTATTTATTTATTTAGCTGAAACAAACAAATGATTATATGTAAGACAAGCAGTGACAGTGTTCCCATATATAATGCATTGCATTAGATTAAAAAAGAAAATCAAACCAAGTTGCATATTGATGTTAGAACTTTATTCAGATCTAACTTTGTCTTTCTAGTTTTCTAGGTTCACACTGATAAAATAATAACCACAGTTGTGGTTCATCACATTAAAGGGGTCCCATAATGCTTTTCCACTTTATCAACTTTAGTTAGTGTGTAATGTTGAAGTTTCAGCATAAAAAAGATTTGCAGTGTTACAGAACTCTAAGTACATTTTATTCAACAGAATCCACTTTCCAAGAACTACAACAACACGATTTTTCCGGATCTTATGAAGTCACAATGTTACTCATTTTAATAATCCCCCCCACAGAATACGCAGGGGGCCTGGTCAAGCTGTGCTAGAGAAGATAGTGTCTCTATGTTGAAGAGATGCTATTTTTTCAACCCCGTTTTCAAAACTGATTTGTTTGAGTTTGTTAGAGTGTGCTGGGGACTATTTTCAGGCACTGTGTAATATCATTGTGCCACTGCACCCATAAAGTTCCTTGATTATTGTGCATGAATGAGAGAATAGTTCCTGGCCATATCGGTCTAGAAAATCACAACTTTCCATTTTCCGTCAGTCTTAGTACACAATGTAACTACATACACACACACACACACACACACACACACACACACACACACACACACACACACACACACACACACACACACACACACACACACACACACACACAAGATTGAAGGCAGCTTCAATACATGCTTCGATACATGCTCTAACATACCGGTTCTGTAGACAAAGAAGCTATTGAGGTGCATTTCTGGCACTACGCCACATCAGATTGCCGTGTGTAGACATGCTTCAAACATGGAAGTGTTTTTATAGTTCCAGATCAAAAGGGAATCTAATTTGTGATCCTAGTTTTGTTTTCTGAAATTGAGCATGTTGCTTTTAAAAATACACATGCTTTTAAATGATTATATAATCCTAAGACATTTTTAAAGTGACCAAATACATTTTACGCTTAACATTCAGCGCATGTCACTCTCTGGAAAACAAACAGCTGGCTTTCAAAGGGCATTTTTAACTATTTCAATTATTTATACCCTGCCCAAGATAAACTGCATTCCAAAGTATTTGCATATTGAGAATGAATTTAATAGCCATATTTATCTTAATTTCTCCTTTGGCAGCTTCATGTGGTCCTACGAGAAGATCAACCTCAGCATGATTCAGGTTATAACAGGCCATTTAGTGGAGACATATGATGAGGAATCGATCGACAATCCCAGCTCCGTTTCAGACTGCCAGCGTGAACCAGTGTGAGTTGAAGCCCAGTGGCAAAATGGATGGATATTCGATTCATTCCAGCAAACCATTTGAAAGGAAAGATCATTTAAGGCACACACTTGACGCTGTTTACCGGCAAACCTGTGAAAGAAGATCAGGGATTGTGGCATTGAGAGAGGTTGAAGAAAGGCCGCTTGTTACACCGCATTCCCGATTCCTTCAAGACACTTCAGAGTTTTACAAAAGACACAGCTACGCAGGTGAACGCCAGGAGCCTGTATACCTGTCGAAATTGTCCAAATATGGCTCTAGTAATTGGAACCTGGCAGCAGAGAACAGCCGTTACGGTGGTTTCCCCAACAATGAGGACAAACCGTATGAAAGTTATGTCACCAACCCAATGTTCAGAGGCTCAAACGTGCGCCAATCGTACCATGGCCACGACAAACAAGTTCTAAACATGAGGCAAAACATGCCCAGTTTAGCAAGTACCTCCAAGTCTTTCCTTCGCACATGGAGGTTAGAGTCTTACCTCAACAGCCACAATGATGCACCTTATGGAGAGAACTATGATTATCTGGACCAATACGAGGAGAATAAATTGGCTTCTCTGCAACACTCTCGCATCAGGTCATCGGTTGTTTTTACGCCCACCATACCGGAACAACCAGAGACGAACAGCTACTCCAATAACTCAGCGTCCTCCAACCACGATCCAGCACGAATTCAGCCAAATGCTCAGGTGTATTCTTCAACACAGTGGAATCAGACAGCACAACATGATGACTTCATGCTAAAGAGGCGCAGTTTACAGATTTTAGAAAACTCAGGGAGTAATACGGCCTATAGCTCCGCAAGGGATACGATATATGCAAGTCTAAACCGAGCCAAAAGTAGATTTGCAAACAATGAGCATGACTACCTGCAAGAGGACCGATACAAGAGGCACAGTGTGGCCGATCCCAGGTACAATACATATAACGGTGACATGAACGTGCCTTCCCCTCACATGTACGCATCTTTACCTAGAAGACAGAGAAACTGCAATGCGCCTGCAAACGAGAATCCCAGAAATGGAGCGTACACTCAGAATTTCAAAGAGGACCAGAGGTCCGTCTCGCATCATGATTTCAAAAAGGCAGATGAGACCACAACTACCTCAGGAAACACATGGCAAGAGCCTCCTTCGAGAACTGTGTCAGCATCACTTCTGGACCAAGAGGACAGTCCGCCGTCGAAACCAAATAGTGCATCATCACAACGCTTCTTGAAGAGGAGCACCAAGAAAATAAAATCCCTTCTAAACATCCCACAAAAGGGGGATAGCTCACCAAGAGAAAAGAATGCACAAAGCCTTAAAAGCAGCACGGATACGATTCTCTCGGATTATGATGACACCTCGCGAGAAAAGAAAAACCATGGCAGCATTGCAAATTCCACCAAGTCTGTTGAGAGCAGCCAACTGAGGCGAGCTAATGGGAAGATCCCTGGAGCTGAGAACCACTCTTCCGGCCTGACGGGAGAGAAATCTGCGCCTCGCTTTAGCACTGAAGAGCTTCATCCCGCCTCCCACCGGCAAGTGCAGAGGCGTCCACCAAACAGGAACAGTCCACGATTATTGCACAGAAAGAAGACAGACTCAACACTAACAAGATCAGATCTGTTGCCAAAGCAACAAGTATCAGCAAACCGGCTTTATAGCAGATTTGAGCCACTTTGCTCATTTGAAAACAGGAGTCCCACAGCAGGCCAGCCTGCCTATGTGTCTGCACAGAGTCATGCAAGTGAGAAAACAAGGAACACTGTCTTTTTAAGAAGACAACCAATGAATGACCATAACACTTATACAAACCAGCAGACACAGGGACAAGACAACCGATTTGGCCGTTTCATTCAAAGGGTCGGGAACTTAATACACAAGAATAAGTACTGAAACAAGTAGTGATGTGCCATTTCTGCCCCACTAGACTGACCAAATGGTTTTGCAAAAATTGCACAAATAATTGCTTGGTCAAGCAATACCATCTGATAACAGATAGTCCTGTCTCTAACTTGATTGAGCCAAGCTTGTAATATCAGACTGGTCAGGATTCTCGTGCTCAAATGGTTTGTTTAAATTGGCTCTGCATATTTATCTTGGATAGAAGAACTTTGACTCTTTTTTCAGATCCAAACACACTTCAGCTTTTAAAAAGTAGAACGTTACTGTTTACTTGAATGCATTATTGCTAATGCCAGTGTTGAAGGTTTGCAATATAACTGGTGGAAAATGCTGCAAGGACTATTACACTGTTACTTTATAGTAATATTTTTTTACTAATAATATTTGTAAAAGGATGTCTTGAGTGGGGATACGGGCAGATTGGCTCTTGAATGAATGCAATTGTGAAATAAAACCTGTAATTTGGTCTGATTAAAAGCTTAAGTAAACCATTCATACAACCTTAAATTGCACTTCAGCCTGTACAAAGCTCTCATATTATCGTTGGTAAATTGACATTGCTGGAACAAATGCAAGAAAAAATAAATGCTGGTTTGTGGGTTATTGGTGCTTAGATATCTTTAAGGGTGACTAACAATACTGGCATATACTGCACTGGCTTTGCACAATATATAGGTCATGATTTTGTTTGTTTAGATTGTGTTATGATCGAACCAAAATGGGTTTAAAAGATGTAAATAATGGCGCTCATTTCACAGAGTGCACATGTACAGTAACGTATTTTGGGACAAACAATATCAAAATGCCATTTTCTTAAAATATCAGGTAAATAAAAAAAAATACAATCACTGTTGCTTGTAACCTAACAGGGTACTTACCAAATAAATGAATGGTCATGAAACTGATTTGACTTGAAGCAATTTTATGATGTGAGAAGAAAGATGCCATGACGTGATTCAAAAGAGAACTGCTATATGAAATACTGCCATTTTCTAAATTTAGAAATGACAAGAAGATACATTTGAAATGACCAGCAAACAGGTAAACTGATTGACGATTGACAGTTTTAATCAATGTGGTCAGTAGTCCTGGACTTTATAATTTACACAGATTGGTAAAGATTCAGCATCATACAAACACAAAAGTCGGGTTACCGAGATTCAGCTGGTCATGTGACAATCCACTGAGACGATTTAAGCCAAAAGACAAAATACCTTTTTTTGTTTCTTCATCTCATGTGTACATTAGTTTAAGAATTTCTGTCAAATTTACTGACATACTTCATATTAGGTGTCATTAACTACTATTATTATAGTGTTCATATTGTATTGCAAAACGCTTTTGATGTTATTGAGCTGAATACAGGTAATGTTAGGACCGGTTTGGTGGTACGGGTAGGTTTAAGGATAGTAGGTTTAAATGTTAGTAGTGGTAAAATAGACTAAGTATAAAAAGTGGGACCACACTTACTTTTAATTATTTTGAGGTGAGTGTGTGGTGGTATGGGTAAGTTTACGGGTAAAGTTGGGGACAGGTGTGGCGGTATGGGTTAATTTAAGGGTAGGACTGGGGAAAGGTGTGGTGGTATGGGTTAATTGAAGGGTAAAGTTAGGGATAGATATGGTGGTATGGGTTAGTTTAAGGGTAGAGTTAGGGACAGGTGTAGTGGTGTGGGTAAGTTTAAGGGTAAAGTTTTTTCAAATAAATTTCCAAATAAATCTAATTATTAAACTAAATTAACCATATAGACCAAATTACTGATCTAATAACTGATCTAAATCCCACATTGTCACTGTATGATAATCAAAATATATTCTGTTGCATTATTTTCCTGTTTAACTCTGTGAAGCTGCTTTGAAACAATCTGCATTGTTAAAAGCGCTATACAAATAAAGTTGACTTGACTAAAGTTAGGGACAGGTGTGGTGGTATGGGTTAGTTTAAGGGTAAAGTTAGGGACAAGTGTGGTGGTGTGGGTAAGTTTAAGGGTAAAGTTAGGGACAGGTGTGTATGGGTTAGTTTAAGGGTAGGGTTAGGGACAGGTGTGGTGGTATGGGTTAGTTTAAGGGTAAAGTTAGGTACAGGTGTGGTGGTATGGGTTAGTTTAAGGGTAAAGTTAGGGACAGGTGTGGTGGTATAGGTTAGTTTAAGGGTAAAAGTTAGGGACAGGTGTGGTGGTATAGGTTAGTTTGAGGGTAAAGTTATGGAGAGATGTGAAAAGTTAGGGACAGGTGTGGTGGTATGGGCAAGTTTAAGGGAAAATTTAGTGACAGGTGTGGTGAGATGGGTAAGTTTAAGGCTAAAGTTATTGACAGGTGTGGTGGGATGGTTAAGTTTAAGGGTAAAGTTAGAGACAGGTGTGGTGGTATGGGTAAGTTTAAGGGTAAAGTTAGGTACATGTGGTGGTAGGGTAAGTTTAGGGTAAAGTTAGAGACAGGTGTGGTGGTATGGGTATGTTTGAGGGTAGGGTTAGGGACAGGTGTGGTGGTATGGGTTAGTTTAAGGGTAGGGTTAGGGACAGGTGTGGTGGTATGGGTTAGTTTAAGGGTAGGGTTAGGGACAGGTGTGGTGGTATGGGCAAGTTTAAGGCTAGGGTTAGGGACAGGTGTAGTGGTATGGGTAAGTTTAAGGCTAGGGTTAGGGACAGGTGTAGTGGTATGGGTAAGTTTAAGGGTAAAGTTTTTTCAAATAAATTTCCAAATAAATCTAATTATTAAACTAAATTAACCATATAGATCAAATAACTGATTTAAAGCCTACATTGTCACTGTATGATAATTAAAATATATTCTGTTGCATTATTTTCCTGTTTAACTCTGTGAAGCTGCTTTGAAACAATCTGCATTGTGAAAAGCGCTATATAAATAAAGTTGACTTGACTTGACTAAAGTTAGGGACAAGTGTGGTGGTATGGGTTAGTTTAAGGGTAAAGTTAGGGACAGGTGTGGTGGTATGGGTAAGTTTAAGGGTAAAGTTAAGGACAGGTGTGGTGGTATGGGTTAGTTTAAGGGTAAAGTTAGGGACAGGTGTGGTGGTATGGGTAAGTTTAAGGGTAAATGTTAGGGACAGGTGTGGTGAGATGGGTAAGTTTAAGGCTTAAGTTAGTGACAGGTGTGGTGAGATGGGTAGGTTTAAGGGTAAAGTTAAAAACAGGTGTAGTGGTATGGGTTAGTTTAAGGGTAAAGTTAGGTACAGGTGTGGTGTATGGTTAAGTTTAAGGGTAAAGTTAGGGACAGGTGTGGTGGTGTGGGTAAGTTTAAAGGTAAAGTTAGGGACAGGTGTGGTGGTATTGGTTAGTTTAAGGGTATATTTAGGGACAGGTGTGGTGGTGTGGGTAAGTTCAAGGGTAAAGTTAGGGACAGGTGTGGTTGTATGGGTTAGTTTAAGGGTAGGGTTAGGGACAGGTGTGGTGGTATGGGTTAGTTTAAGGGTCAAGTTAGGGACAGGTGTGGTGGTATGGGTAAGTTTAAGAGTAAAGTTAGGGACAGGTGTGGTGGTATGGGTAAGTTTAAGGATCAAGTTAGGGACAGGTGTGGTGGATTAGGTGTGGTGAAATGGGTGTTTAAGGGTCAAGTTAGGGACAAGTGTGGTGGTATGGGTAAGTTTAAGGGTAGGGTTAGGGACAGGTGTGGTAGTATGGGTAAGTTTAAGGGTAAAGTTAGGGACAGGTGTGGTGGTATGGGTAAGTTTAAGGGTCAAGTTAGGGACAGGTGTGGTGGTGTGGGTAAGTTTAAGGGTAAAGTTAGGGACAGGTGTGGTGGTATGGGTTAGTTTAGGGGAGGGTTAGGGACAGGTGTAGTGGTATGGGTAAGTTTAAGGGCAAAGTTAGGGACATGTGTAGTGGTATGGGTTAGTTTAAGGGTAAAGTTAAGGACAAGTGTGGTGGTATGGGTAAGTTTAAGGGTAAGTTAGGTACAGGTGTGTTGTATGGTTAAGTATAAGGGCAAAGTTAGGGACAGGTGTGGTGGTATGTGTAAGTTTAAGGGTCAAGTTAGGGACAGGTGTGGTGGTGTGGGTAAGTTTAAGGAAAAGTTAGGGACAGATTTGGTGGTATGGGTTAGTTTAGGGGAGGGTTAGGGACAGGTGTAGTGGTATGGGTAAGTTTAAGGGTAAAGTTAGGGACAGGTGTGGTGGTATGGGTAAGTTTAAGGGTAAAGTTAGGGACAGGTGTGGTGGGATGGGTAAGTTTAAGGGTAAAGCTTAGGGACAGGTGTGGTGGTATGGGTAGGGTAGTTAGGACATGTAGTGGTATGGGTTAGTTTAAGGGTAAAGTTAAGGACAAGTGTGGTGGTATGGGTAAGTTTAAGGGTAAAGTTAGGCACAGGTGTGGTGTGTATGGTTAAGTTTAAGGGTAAAGTTAGGGACAGGTGTGGTGGTATGGGTAAGTTTAAGGGTCAAGTTAGGGACAGGTGTGGTGGTATGGGTTAGTTTAAGGGTATGGTTAGGGACAGGTGTAGTGGTATGGGTTAGTTCAAGGGTAAAAGTTAGGGACAGGTGTGGTGGTGTGGGTTAGTTTAAGGGTAAAGTTAGGGACAGGTGTGGTATGGGTTAGTTTAAGGGTAGGGTTAGGGACAGGTGTGGTGGTATGGGTTAGTTTAAGGGTAAAGTTAGGGACAGGTGTGGTTGTATGGGTTAGTTTAAGGGTAAAGTTAGGGACCGGTGTGGTGGTATGGGTTTGTTCAAGGTAAAGTTAGGGACAGGTGTGGTGGTGTGGGTTAGTTTAAGGGTAAAGTTAGGGACAGATGTGGTGGTATGGGTTAGTTTAAGGGTAAAGTTAGGGACAGATGTGGTGGTATGGGTTAGTTTAAGGGTAAAGTTAGGGACAGATGTGGTGGTATGGGCAAGTTTAAGGGTAAAAGTTAGGGACAAGTGTGGTGGTATGGGTGAGTTTAAGGGTAAAGTTAGGGTCAGGTGTGGTGGTATGGGTTAGTTTAAGGGTAGGGTTAGGGACAGGTGTGGTGGTATGGGTAAGTTTAAGGGTAGGGTTAGGGACAGGTGTTGTGGTATGGGTTAGTTTAAGGGTAAAGTTAGGGACAGATGTGGTGGTATGGGTTAGTTTAAGGGTAGGGTTAGGGACAGGTGTGGTGGTATGGGTTAGTTCATGGGTAAAGTTAGGGACAGGTGTGGTTTTATGTGTAAGTTGAAGGGTAAAGTTAGGGACATGTGTGGTGGTATGGGTAAGTTTAAGGGTAAAGTTAGGGACAGGTGTGGTGTATGGGTAAGTTTAAGGGGTCAAGTTAGGGACAGGTGTGGTGGTGTGGGTAAGTTTAAGGGAAAAGTTAGGGACAGATTTGGTGGTATGGGTTAGTTTAGGGGAGGGTTAGGGACAGGTGTAGTGGTATGGGTAAGTTTAAGGGTAAAGTTAGGGACAGGTGTGGTGGTATGGGTAAGTTTAAGGGTAAAGTTAGGGACAGGTGTGGTGGTATGGGTTAGTTTAAGGGTAAAGTTAGGGACAGATGTGGTGGTATGGGCAAGTTTAAGGGTAAAAGTTAGGGACAAGTGTGGTGGTATGGGTGAGTTTAAGGGTAAAGTTAGGGTCAGGTGTGGTGGTATGGGTTAGTTTAAGGGTAGGGTTAGGGACAGGTGTGGTGGTATGGGTAAGTTTAAGGGTAGGGTTAGGGACAGGTGTTGTGGTATGGGTTAGTTTAAGGGTAAAGTTAGGGACAGATGTGGTGGTATGGGTTAGTTTAAGGGTAGGGTTAGGGACAGGTGTGGTGGTATGGGTTAGTTCATGGGTAAAGTTAGGGACAGGTGTGGTTTATGTGTTGAAGGGCAAAGTTAGGGACATGTGTGGTGGTATGGGTAAGTTTAAGGGTAAAGTTAGGGACAGGTGTGGTGTATGGGTAAGTTTAAGGGTAAGGGAAGTGTCGACAGTAAATTATAAATGTAATTACTAGGGGTGGCACGATTCACAAAACCCACGGTTCGGTTCGTATCACGGTTTTAGGCTCACGGGTTTCAGTTCTCTATGGTTGTTGTTGTTGTTGTTTTTTCTTTTAATCATTAACACTCCAGAAATGTATTTCAGCATATGATATATAGCTTGATTATCCACAATTTAGGATACAGTATTAAAAAAAATATATCATGTAGAAGTTGTTTCGTACCCGTTGTCTTCTGCTTACGCTGTCTACAGAGTCCGACACATTGGCGTTACATTTTTCATGTTAATCGTGTCAATGTTGATCAGAACAATGCACTGTGGCTTTTTAATTCAGCGTGAGAAGCTTTATGCCCAACCTTCAAAGGCCTGTTTAAATTATTAAAACTAGAAGCATATCTTAACTTTAATGTTACATTTATCATGTGAACTACTTACAACATATTATATGCATGTGTGTTTGGGACAGAGGGGAATACAGTCGCTTTTGCAGCAGATAAATGCTTCCCATCGTAAATCAAAGCACGAGACAGACAGGGGTCAGAGGAGAACACCGGAAATGTGACAGAATAGACTATATTTGTCTCTATTTGCAATACACAAGCCGCAGTTCAGCTGCATGAGACAAACGCTGCCAGTGTGAAATTACAACGGGCGCGCACGGCTCCAGCTCTCCATACACACTGCTTGCGCGTGCAGTCACGGTGTGAAGCCGCTTTACGGTCGAGCTGTTGACGCAAGGATACGATGCTGGCGCATCCACCAACTCCGGGCAGCCTTCCTTATCTCTTCCACTTGCAATTTTTACACGTGACAGGATCTGCAGCACTCCACTTTTATTGTCTTTTAATTCTTTTAAATCTTCTATTTCTCTCGGAAAGGACACCCACTGTCTGTGTTAACAAAAGGCTACAGTGCGCATGCGTCGAACCGTGGGACGCACACGCTCCGAACCGAGACAAGCAAACCAAACGGTTAGTTTTTTTTCATGTACCGTGCCACCCAAATTTACACTCCATGATGTCATTTTCCGTTTTGAAACTTTTCCCGCCAAATTTTTTTAGTATGAGCCAATATAGACCTCAAAGTTGTAGGGCCAAAATAAGAGCGAGGGCCTCCTTTTCTATCGCAGAGTACAATTTTTGATGTTTCTGAAACTAACAAACAGGATGCTCTACTCCGTCAGACCCATCCTGCAATAGGACCGCCCCTGTCCCCGCATCACTAGCATCAATAGCTAACTCGAATGCTCATAAACTGAAGCAGCAAGAACGGGTGCCTGCATCAGGAGTGATTTAATGGACTCAAACGCATGCTGGCACTCTGGTGACCAACTAAAGGTTTTTTTTAGACTGATTAAATCGGTGAGCGGGGCAGCCACAGCTGAAACGTTGTTACAAAAACTGTGGTAATACCCCGCCATACCCAAGAACCGCTGCAGTTCACAACGAGAAGAAGGAACTGGGAATGATGCAAGTGCCTCAATTTTAGCATTTACAGGTTTTACCACACCCCCACCCACAACTTTACCAAGATAAATGACTCTTGCTTGAGCAAATTCGCATTTGGCAAGATTAACAGTTTAAGTTTGCCTCGATCAACCTCTTAAAAACCTGTTTTAACTGAGTGATGTGCTCATCCCATGATACTGAATAAATGACAGTGTCATCTAAATATGCCTCGCACCCCGGCACCCCCCAAAACGCGGTTAACTAACTGCTGAAAAGTTGCAGGCGCATTACGAACTCCAAAAGGCATGACAGTATACTGAAGGAATGCCTCAGGTGTAACAAATACACTTATTTCAATGGCACGTGTAGTCAAAGGCACCTGCCAATAACCTTTAAGGAGCCCACCAGGTTGACACAGTATTCCATGCGAGGAAGAGGATAACAGTATGGCTTTGTGACCTTGTTCACCTTCCTGTAGTCTGTACAAAAACGGTCAGATCTGTCAGACTTATGGCAAGGAGACAAGGCGAGCTCCAGGAACTATTACTGGGTTCTGCAATACCATGTGACAGCATATAGTCAACTTTATTTTGGAGGCGTCTGCGTTTTTCATGGTTCACATGATACGTGTGCTGTTTAATAGGCACATTGTTTTCGACATCTGAAAATAAGGAAAGATGACAGTTAATTAGATTAACAATATCTGAGCACTGTAAACTTTTGAGATGTAAAAAACACGAGTCAAGACTTGCAAGCATCTCAGAATTTTTTAACCGGCCTTGAACTGTAGCAACGGAAGGGCCCTCAATGTTGCCATCCCCAGCACCAAACAGCGATCCGGTGGCCTCAGAAGCAGTCTCAGCACCAGACAGCGACAGTGATGCATCAGGCACCTGTAAAGTACCGCACAGAAGCAGACACCCAGAAGAATGTTCAGCATTGGACAAAGTCAGGACCGTCTTTACATCACCAGCTCTGGATTTGTCCAACTGCTCACAGTCACAATAAGGTTTAATCATATTAATATGGCAGAGTCTGCTGCAACGGGCACGGTCGTAAAAATAATACAATCCCTGTCACTGACTTTGTTCTCTATGACATAGGGTCCACTGTAACGTGCTTGAAGGCTGGAATATGTAATAAAGTTCACAAGTTCACACTTTACCCCATGATATCTTTAGTCCCCTGATGTGCAAGCCAAAGTAACTGTGGGAAGGAATGAAAAAGTCCACTCTCCAACAGTTAGTCTGCTATGAGCGAGAGATGGAGAGGAGGAGCACTGAGGTAAAAACCTGCCCTCTATTCAATATTCCCTTTCACTTGGAAATATAGGTCACAGCACTGAAATAAAATCAGTTGCAGCTTCCGGTTCACTGGGACTTTAAAAATGTTAGTAATTATGTGGATAGACTTACTGCATTTATTGAATTGTAGGTGTGTAGGTGTCTTTGAGGTGCATCTAGGGCTGAACGGTAAAGACACTAAAGGAGACGTAGAGTCCGTCTGGAAACAGCAGCAGTTGATCTTCTGTGCAGTGTGTAATGAAAGACCGATGCAGATGTTGATCCATTGAAATGCAAGTTGTTGCTTGGCAGAGGTTGCGCAATGTAGACATCAGACGGCAACATCAAGGAACGGGTCTAGTACCCTGGTGTAGGAAAGAATGCAAAAAGACTGTTAGTGTAAATGTCATTCAATTACCTTGAAACCGAGCTGCATGGCATTGGTGGCTAATTTGCATGAATTCTTTGCATGATATCTCAGTGGTATATATTTGTATGATCTGCTCCTGAAAGGGCTGGACCTTCATGCCAACGTTTTACAAACAAAGTACTTATTCTCATGAGATCGGTTAGTGTCATCATGCATCCTTAAGAGTTATTATAGTTATATAAAAATAAATAAAAACATTCCAAATATTAATTATAATATTTGAATGACAGAAAAAGCACTGCTAACTGAGCTTATCATCACAGATGAGTTTGTGAATTAAAATATTTAATATGACAATTATGCTCATATTAATTATTAGATTTTTTAAAATGTACATGCACAACCTTTACTTTATAAAATATTAATGATCCAGGTGGGAAACAAGACCTCTGTTGAGCAAGATTTCTTTCTCCGAGCTAAGAGAGAGAGAGAGAGAGAGAGAGAGAGAGAGAGAGAGAGAGAGAGAGAGAGAGAGAGAGAGAGAGAGAGAGAGAGAGAGAGAGAGAGAGAGAGAGAGAGAGAGAGAGAGAGAAAACATGCTGCTGGTGTTAGTGTAAGTCAAGGGATAATACATGGAATACAAACCTCCAGGAGAAATATATCTGTTCTTGAAAATGGAGATATATTTATATTCCAACCTTTAGCGCATCTGCATTATTGAAGGGTAGATTTCATGGTGAACTGGGATTCTTGCACATTTCTATTTTACAACCTCTTTAAATGATAAAAATGCATTTATTCATATGTAAATGCTTTTTTAAGCCAGCCTCTTATGACCACTTATTTCGGTAACCCTTTCCATGAAGCTAATGCTTATAATGAATTCCATTTATACTCATTTATAAGTTTTAGTCTTCTATAAATATATCTATAAAGACCCATTATATCTATAAAGACCCATTAAGACCTATAGACCTGCATTATAAGAACAGTTATAGTTTATTTATATTATTTTTAATATTTATTATAAGTCATGTATTTTCTCTTACAATGCACATGCTCATAATCCATTATAATTTGATATTAATTAGTCGTATGGATCCGAATGCATTTATAAAGATGCCTGCTTTGCTCTAATGTTATTATATTATAGTTACAATGACTTTTGTAATTCAGATTTATTTTGACAAATAAGTGAATATATTATTATTAATATTCATACTTGTGTTATTAATATACACACATGCGTTCTTATAAATACTCACTGTGAGTGATAATACACGTATAATCTCTATAAATGAATCATTGATGGCTTTCAGTGAAAACATGATGCAATTTTCATAAAGCAAATGTGAAGAAATCATGAAGATGTGCTCATTATACATTTTAAGCTTTGTAAGTGTAACTAATGAACAATAATTCCTGTAATAATAATAATAAAAAACAGAAATCATTAATAGAAACAGTTGAAATTGGTCTTTTAAAAAAAAAGTTAAATAGCAAAACAGTGCAACAATATGTGTTAAAGTACTGCTATAGCGATACCATGCTAGAGATATAGATTAACACATCAAAATGACCATCCATGACCTCTGATGCAAACATTATCCATTAAAGACATAATTAATAACTAAATAAATGTCTGTGGAACTATTTGATATTTGATCATTTATAAATCAGTGTATAATGGATTATGAGCATGTGCATTGAAAAAGCAAATGCATAACTAATGGGTAATTATAAAAAATGATATAACTATAACTGTTTTTATAATGTAGTATAGGCTGAATGAGTCTTTTAAAATATATTATAGATTAGTAATACTTACTTATAAATAAGTATAAATAGGGCTATAATTCATTATAGACATGGGCTTCATAGAAAGGGTTACCCATGTTTCTATACCAGCATCTGTCTAGAAACATAAATGCATGCAAGCTTGACCTTGGAGTGTCACAGAGGTCATGGATGCACTGTTTGAGATATAAACCACCAGCATCATTAAATGTGAAACCCACTTTATAACAATTAAACATGATGAAAGTGGATAGTGTGTTTCACATTTCATCTTGTGCACTGAAACAGCCCACAGTTTGCCCTCAAGGTCTCTATATTTGACTGCTGTAACGTTATGGTAGCTGAGGCAACACAGTCAAAATACATTGTTTTGCTATTTACAAACATATATTTATATATTTATATTAAATATAATAATGTTTTAGGTAATGAAAATAAAGCATTTTTGCAGTGTAAAATCCCATTTATATTCATACTGTACAGTGGTGGGGCTTAAAGGACCTGGTACCAATTAGGTAAATATCCATACATATATCCATATGGCAGTCTTCATTTTAATACTCCTTCTACAACATATATTTTCATTGAATTTCAACACAGCTTTGCAGAAAATAGTGTAAGGCACACATTAACAGAGCTGGACACATATTTGTGTAAATGGGTACAATGCTGGCAAAATGGGCTTTCAATAAAAATTGGCTGGTAAATTATACATATTTATATTATTTGGTGACTGGATGAGTGATATGGGAATTTGATGAATATTAAAAGTGTTTGGTTTTAAGCGTTAAAGTGAGACCCGTGGGGTAAGATGAGCCACTCACAACTGGGTTGGAAACCCCCAGTAGCATGTTTTTGCTGTTGTATTTATCCTTTAATTGAATAATTATTATTAATAAATCAATGAATTATAACATATTCTATTATTCATATACAGTCAAACTGAGTGGAATCAATCATGTTTTTTGGCATCCCTGGTTTTATATATATATATGTTTGTGTGTGTGTGTGTGTGTGTGTGTGTGTGTGTGTGTGGACTGGTAATCCCTACGGTATGGGGACAAAATGTCTCCACAAAGATGGCAATATCCAAATTTTTGTCCTTGTGGGGACATTTTTTGTCCCCATGAGGAAAACATCTTATAAATCACACTAAGTGATGTTTTTTGAAAAAGTAAAAATGCAGCATGTCTCCTGTGATGG
>CM040927.1:1053710-1062732 GCA_023029165.1 Gobiocypris rarus | reverse complement strand
TCATGCGCGCTCGAGCTCGTCCATCACAGGTCCGAGGCTCGGGATCATGCGCGCGCTCGAGCTCGTCCATCACAGGTCCGAGGCTCGGATCATGCGCGCGCTCGAGCTCGTCCATCACAGGTCCGAGGCTCGGGATCATGCGCGCGCTCGAGCTCGTCCATCACAGGTCCGAGGCTCGGGATCATGCGCGCGCTCGAGCTCGTCCATCACAGGTCCGAGGCTCGGGATCATGCGCGCGCTCGAGCTCGTCCATCACAGGTCCGAGGCTCGGGATCATGCGCGCGCTCGAGCTCTTCCATCACAGGTCGAGGCTCAGGATCATGCGCGCGCTCGAGCTCGTCCATCACAGGTCCGAGGCTCGGGATCATGCGCGAGAGCTCCAGGGAAACAGACAGGATGCTCCATTACTCCATGCCACTGTTGCTTTGAATTTTGGCACTTTTTTAAAAAGACATTCTTGTTTTAGCACTGAAGGAACAAAACGTTTTTGTATTTACAAAAATGGAGGATTTGTACAAAATGAATAAAATGTTTGTTTGCCAGAGCTCTTTACACTGTCTCTATTTTCAAGCTGAAGATGGCTGATATATGAGTTATGCATTGATCGCAGTAATAACCTAGAGATGTTCTGGCTCGAAACAGGCTCGTTTCGCTGTAATATCTGTTCACTGCGAAATAAACAGAATATAATATCTCACTGTAGGCACTTTATGGTCATAAATCAAACACACCGAGCCTGATCATGACTGTGAGGACAGATATATGATCGACTGTTGGTTTGTAATCTTTGTGTTTGTTTCAGTAGATCCACAGAATATAGGCGACTATACCACTCACTCATTTATTATTAATATTAATTATGAATATGTTTATTAATTACGTGGCTGTGATTAGTTTTCTACTAAATATGCCCTAATAATAAATGAGTAAAATCGGTTGCACTCGTTTATCAGCACGAGCTGTCATTAAACCGACATGGAGATTCCCTTCCTCACAGAGAAGATTACAGACCGACGTGTGTGTGTGTGTGTGTGTGTGTGTGAGTGTGAGTGTGTGTGTGTGTGAGTGTGTGTGTGAGTGTGTGTGTGTGTGAGTGTGTGTGTGTGTGTGTGTGTGTGTGTGTGTGTGTGTGTGTGTGTGTGTGTGTGTGTGTGTGTGTGTGTGTGTGTGTGTGTGTGTGAGTGTGTGTGTGTGTGAGTGTGTGTGTGAGTGTGTGTGTGTGTGTGTGTGTGTGTGTGTGTGTGTGTGTGTGTGTGTGTGTGTGTGTGTGTGTGTGTGTGTGTGTGTGTGTGTGTGTGTGTGAGTGTGTGTGTGTGAGTGTGTGTGTGTGTGTGTGTGTGAGTGTGTGTGTGTGTGTGGTGTGTGTGTGTGTGTGTGTGATGTGAGTGTGTGTGTGTGGAGTGTGTGTGTGTGTGTGAGTGTGAATAATAGTGTGGGTGTGTGAGCGCTTTCGTGTGTGTGTGCATGTGTATGTGTGTGTGTGCATATACAGATTTTTATAAAATGTATGGATGTATTAATAAATAAATCGTTTGTATTAGATACAATTTAAATATACATAAAACGGGTTAACAAGCGCCTAAATGAAACGAATAGGCCTTTAATTAACATATTCGACAATATGTCCAAAAGGTGCATAAATGTTTCTGGGCTAGTCAGAGATTTTGGTATTAAAAATATAACAGTTTACAAGAGTCCAGTCAAAGCGCTATCCCAGAATCATATACAGATTTAAATAAATGGTAATATAGTAATTAATAAATAAATCGTTTAGCAGATACAATTTAAAAAAATATACATAAAACAGGTTACTTATTAAAATAAATGAAACGAATAGGCCTTTAATTATAAATTAGACATAAAGGAAACACGAGCAGGAATATGCGATCATCGATTTATGGAGAAACAGTGTGAACATAAAACATAAAATAGGTTTATTTTGTTTCAAAAAACTTCATAAATAATGTATGTCTTTTACAAATTTAGCTAAAATAATATGTTTTTAATCATGTCTAAGTTAATACTTTTTTTTTTTCAAAACATCACGAACTATTTTCTGTTTATTTTTTAATTTTTTTAAATATAGAAACAAAATGATAAAGATTCTGAAAGCATTGAAGGTGATCCATAATAATTGAACATTGTTGTGTTTTTAAATATGATGGTTTGATTATAAATATGTCGATTATCTGTGAATCTGATGGAAAAGCAGCGGCTGTTTATGGTTATTATTGTGTGTTTACATATTCTTCTGTTATCTGCTTTAATCACTTTAAACAAAACTGAAAATCATGATAATAATAATGAGCGCAGACCTTCACTGCACACTATATTAGGCTTGCCTTGACATTTGCAGTTCATTTAAATTAAGATTTTGAGTTAATACAATGAAGAATTTGGTTTAAAAAATAGCATCTCAAAATATTATTGTATCTGAACCACATAAATAAAAAAAAAGTATAAAAGTATAAATCATGAAAATAGCACAGTTTGGCATGTTTCACTGCATTATAACAAATAAAACACACAATTACACAATAT
This sequence comes from Gobiocypris rarus, assembly GCA_023029165.1. Lineage (NCBI taxonomy): Eukaryota > Metazoa > Chordata > Actinopteri > Cypriniformes > Gobionidae > Gobiocypris > Gobiocypris rarus. The sequence goes on along the minus strand of CM040927.1, from coordinate 1,060,191 downwards.
TTTTAAAATCTTGTAATAATATTTGAATAAGGGTGATGCTGATTCTGAAAAATGTTTATTGTATTAACTCAAAATTTAAACTCGAGATTTTAAGGCAACCAGGTAACTTACTTTTAAAATAGTTTTATATATATATATATTCTTTTTTTACAGTGACAGATGTTCATTTCCCGTTTAATATTTCCATGATGATATATTTGCCATGGTTGTACATGCTTAAATATTGATACATTAATTTCAAAATTGCCCCCTCTGAAATAAACATTCAGTGGCACATCTTGAACTTCTCAAAGTGTGTATGACAATATGTAGTTTATAGACCCGATCACACCAAGAGTAATAACTATAACCATAACGATAATAACTATGATGATAATAGTTCTTAAAATCGTTCTAATTATAAACTATAACAATAACGAGACACAATCCTGCTTTAAAGAGTTTACAGATACAGCGCTTATAATAAACAGAGCGATGTTAACTCTTCACCCTGTCGCACTTGAGATTGTTCTAAAGGTAAAATATAAATAAAATTGATTTTTATTATTATTATTATTAAAGCTGTGTGAACAGAGGAAGCTATGTTTCTTCTGTTGCTCTAAATGGATTATAAAAATAATTCCACCCATATCTCCGTCTCAATTAGCCTATAGTTGTGGCATGGACATATTCAGAACGATTTCTGGACTATTATCGTTATCGTTATCGGTGTGAACGGGACAGTGTCTGGATATCAGAATGCTTGGCTTATTAAAAGCTTATTTTCACACTATTCTATGGCGAGGTATCAAACTCCTAAGATATTCCTGGATATTCCGGCTGTAGCACCTTCAGACCTGACAGATCCTCTAATAATTTGGTTTCACTGGGAAACTGAAGCATCAATTTAAATAGAGCCTAATGGACAAACACCTCCCAAATACCCCAGTGTTGTTATTTATATCTGTGTAAATATCTAAACTACCCCTCAGTCCAGCTGTTCATCATACACGTGTGTCTGGAAGCCTGCTGTTTCCCTCTCCACGGTCTGCCGAGGGTGTATCCGTGGTTAACTCATCCCATTCCCACGGATTCACTCAGTGGGGAAGTCTCAGATGACCTGACAGAAGAGTGCGCATGCGCAGTGGCATCTGCAACATTTCGTGACTACACTAATAACCTGCATGGATCACTGGCTCTGGAAGTCACTTCTGATTATGGTTATGTTCTCCTGCTCCGAGCGGCTCATCCGTGCGCGTGCGCGGCTCCGCGGAGAGCACCGAGACCCCGGGCGCGAGGAATCCTCAGTCGCGCGCCGGCTCATGATGTCACGCTGGAGGACCCGTCGGAGGTCCAGTTCATGATAGGCTTTGACTATAAATTACGGATATGGCATCTGAGGATTATTGTTCATGTCTTCTCCAGATTCACTCATAGCTCGTTCTTGCGCACATGCGCACTTTTCAAAAACGGCGCTTTAAAGTCTCTTACACACTGAGATGCACATTTCATAAATATATAGACTGTCCTGAATGTCACGTGCTTATTTTGCCCAAGACACGGATTTATTGAGTCCACGTGTCATGCAAACAATAAACTCTGCTTAACCAGAGGTCGAGACCCGTCCCAGCCCCGGACTCGGGAATACCGACCCGTTAAACCGGTGCCGACGGGACCGGTCATGCTGCGAATCACACAGCGGATCCGTCATCAGAGACCGTGTTATTATAATTATATTAAAATCAATAACGCTACAGTATGAAAATCACACACCTGTAAATATCACGCAAAACTAAGAGTAACATCACAAACGAAAAAGTGCGTGTGTCTTCAATGCAATGATTTCAAGCAGAAATCCTATCATCACATTAATAATAATCATGACTAGCATTATGGAATATTTATCATTATTTCAAAAAGACATTTTGGTTTGAAATGCGCTGACAAATGTTACACTTCGAAATATATAATCAACAAATTATTCCAATCGAAATGTGTTCTATTTCTATATAGAAATTTAATTTGCAAAAAAAATAAATAAAAAGGTTTAATCCTTCTCAATATGAAGGAGCAGAACATGCAGTGTAATAACATGAGCTGACAATTATTATAAATATGTGTAATAAAATATAGCCTAGTATTTAAAATATATTCAATTCGTGGTGTGAAAAATCAGTAATATTAATAATAGTTATGTACAGGGGCGTAGCAAGCTTTTAAAAGTGCGGGGGATGGATGTTTTGTTTGTTGTTAGGGTCCAATTTTCACTATTAACTAGTAGCTTATTAGCATGCATTGGATATATTATTATAACTTATGCTTATAAAGCAAATATTAATGCCTCATTCTGCATGACCATATTGTACACTGCAAAAAATGCGCTTCTTAGTTAGTAATTTTTTCTTGTTTCCAGTCCAAATATCTATAAATTCTTAAATCAAGATGCATTTACTAGATAAGTAAAATGACATATTTTTTCTTGTTTTCTTGAAAATAAAATCAAAATGAAGTGAGTTTTTGCTTAAAACAAGCAAAATGATCTGCCAATGGGGTGAGAAAAATAATCTTATTTCTGTTTGGGATAGAAACAAGATTTCAATCAGAAGATTATTTTTCTCACCTCATTTGGACTGGAAACAAGAAAAAATTACTAAGTAAGAAGAGCATTTTTTGCAGTGTACAAATGGAATTATATTAATTTACAGCACACATTTAATCTTATGGTAATCTGAAGAAAACGGCTTTGTTAATAATATTTCTTGTTTTTTTATCACATAACATTAGGCCTATTTTCAATTAAAATGTTGAAATTAGACAAAAGTTTATTAATTTGCCTGAATATATATATATATATATATATATATATATATATATATATATATATATATATATATATATATATATATATGTGTGTTTTTTTGTCATTTTTCTGTAATTTCTGACTTAAAGAAGCAGCTGTCGAATATCAAATGTTTAGTTACTTACATATCTCGCACTTGACGTGGAGTCACACTGCTCAAATTCGCGCTCAGCCGCTTCTGTGTGAACATACTCAGATTTGACTTTTTTTTTTTCACATATTTTGGCATTGACGAGCAGTGACAGACCCGTGAGACTTATAGTTGAACACACACACACACACACACACACACACACACACACACACACACACACACCTCTGCTTCTGACGTGCACACAACATTAATGCCTTCACCTGCTATCGAACATGTACTTCATTTCTGAAGTCGTGATTATGAGATCATCCATTCAAATTTTGACTTGAGAGGGAGTTCATGTCCAATTTTTTAAATATGAAACTAGTGTACGATAATTCCGATAGCACGTGAAGGCAGTATAAGAACGAGCTGACCGATAAATCTAACACACCAAAAGAGGCGGGACTTAAGGCAGAACAGCCAATCATCAGCCGCCACACTCAAAGCCGGAGTCAGAGGGAGGGGAGAGGAGGAGCGACTACTGTTTGTGCAAAACTGCTGAAAAACTGTGGCTGTTGAACCCTCTCACTGGGAAAAGTGTGGCTGTTGAACCCTCTCACTGGGAAAAGTGTGGCTGTTGAACCCTCTCACTGGGAAACTGTGGGTGTTGAACCCTCTCACTGGGAAAAGTGTGGGTGTTGAACCCTCTCACTGGGAAAAGTGTGGCTGTTGAACCCTCTCACTGGAAAACTGTGGGTGTTGAACCCTCTCACTGGGAAAAGTGTGGGTGTTGAACCCTCTCACTGGGAAAAGTGTGGGTGTTGAACCCTCTCACTGGGAAAAGTGTGGGTGTTGAACCCTCTCACTGGGAAAAGTGTGGGTGTTGAACCCTCTCACTGGGAAACTGTGGTGTTGAACCCTCTCACTGGGAAAAGTGTGTTGAACCCTCTCACTGGGAAAAGTGTGGCTGTTGAACCCTCTCACTGGGAAAACTGTGGGTGTTGAACCCTCTCACTGGGAAACTGTGGGTGTTGAACCCTCTCACTGGGAAACTGTGGGTGTTGAACCCTCTCACTGGGAAAAGTGTGGGTGTTGAACCCTCTCACTGGGAAACTGTGGGTGTTGAACCCTCTCACTGGGAAACTGTGGGTGTTGAACCCTCTCACTGGGAAAAGTGTGGGTGTTGAACCCTCTCACTGGGAAAAGTGTGGGTGTTGAACCCTCTCACTGGGAAACTGTGGCTGTTGAACCCTCTCACTGGGAAAAGTGTGGGTGTTGAACCCTCTCACTGGGAAAAGTGTGGCTGTTGAACCCTCTCACTGGGAAACTGTGGGTGTTGAACCCTCTCACTGGGAAACTGTGGCTGTTGAACCCTCTCACTGGGAAACTGTGGGTGTTGAACCCTCTCACTGGGAAAAGTGTGGGTGTTGAACCCTCTCACTGGGAAACTGTGGGTGTTGAACCCTCTCACTGGGAAAAGTGTGGGTGTTGAACCCTCTCACTGGGAAACTGTGGGTGTTGAACCCTCTCACTGGGGAAAACTGTGGGTGTTGAACCCTCTCACTGGGAAAACTGTGGGTGTTGAACCCTCTCACTGGGAAAACTGTGGGTGTTGTATCAAGGCACCTCAGTGGGAAGTCTGTGGGAAGGAAAAAGTGTGGAAAAAAGTGGGTGTGCAAAAAGTGCGGACTGAGAAGATTGTGGAAGGAAGATTGAGATTCAGACCTTGGGGGACTCATGGAAGCAGTGGACTGAGTCTGGGTAGAAACATCCATGCCAGAGTCTGGAGGAAGACTGGGGAGAAGGAAATGCCCAAATGCCTGAAGTCCAGTGTCAAGTACCCACAGTCAGTGATGGTCTGGGGTGCCATGTCAGCTGCTGGTGTTGGTCCACTGTGTTTTATCAAGGGCAGGGTCAATGCAGCTAGCTATCAGGAGATTCTGGAGCTCCTAATGCTTCCATCTGCTGAAAAGCTTTATGTAGATGAAGATTTAGTTTTTCAGCACAACCTGGCACCTGCTCACAGTGGGTTAAAACAACCCAATCGCTGGGTGTGTCCATTTTCAACCCAACTTGTGTTGTTTTTAACCCAGCATTTTTGAATCCCATTGGACTCGGGCTATATTAGAGGAAGAGTGTTGAAGGTGAAACCAGAACAATGTGTGTCCAGTTTTGTTGGTCATCTGGTTTCTGCTTAGAGTGAGTGTTTTTCCAGACATCACCCCAGAACAACAGCAGAATCACAAACCACACGCGCTCAAAACCACGTTAAAGAGTATTTTACACCAGACTCTCTTTACACACATCTACCATAAGAACCTGAGCAGAATGTGGAGTTCACTGCACACACACACCCAACACAAGTGCTCTTAAAGGGCCAGCGCCTCAATGAAGCACGCTAGAGCTGGTCTTGGGGTCAGAGGTCAGTGCACAGGATCGATAGTGTGACAGAAGGTCCACTTCTCCTTCAGACGAGTTGTGAAGCGGTCAGTCTGCGGTCAGCTCATGATCTCTCGCGCTCTTCTCCAGCTGAACTCTACGTGAAGCGCTCGCTCGAGCTCCCGCTGTGCCTGACGACTCGTGGAGTAATCAGGGTAACGACTGTGTTTCCAACCTTTGCCTCCCGCCCGAGCGCAGGTCGAGAGGTTAAGCAATCTGCGACTCGCACGGCATTCACTGCAGCAAACGGTTCTGGAGCGCTAAAGCTGCTCAACCAGAAGAGCATGACCAGCTGGACAGTCACACTGGCTTATTTCACAACTCTAAACGGACAGGATGCACATCATGACTGCTTTCATAACCTCGAGTCAGAATAACTCTGATGAAGGGGGCGGGGCCACCTGTCACTCACAGGAGATCAGCCAATAGCAAACCACACCCATCCAATCAGATCCCCACACACACACCCCCTAAATCACACCAGAGGGGAACACATTGAATGTGTTATAGGACAAAAGCCGCATTTCATGGTGGCTTGCAGTCGAGCTCATTACCCAGAGGTCTGTGCGTTTGCCAGAGACACACCTGCAGATGAGACGGAGCGAGCCGGTCATTAGCGCTGGGATCTTCAGACCATCACATCGCTCTGCACTCCGCGCGGGATGCTCCCTGTGATGGTCGCAGGAGATAATTCCCTGGTCATGTTCAGTGGGAAAGCACAGGTCACATGATCTCCCCATGATCATTCCTGTAAGCGCTCCCATCTGCCCAAACTCACCGGACCCGGACAGTCTGAGAAGGGTTTCTGCCACGGGAATATGAGAAGTAAATACGACTTTAGAACCCACAAAATATGTTACATTTCTAAATTAAGAGATTAAAAAGTCACAATTACCTTTTTATTCTTTAATTACATGATATTAAAACAGAAATCGTATCGGTTAACCATGGTTCCCGCTGAGCCGTCGCTATGGGAACACCTTTGGTCACGCCATCCTATTGGCTAGTAGCGCTTAGCACAGAGAATTCTGAGTGGCTAGTTTAATGTCCAATCAGATGGCTGGAATAATCAGAAGGAGGTTATAGAAGGTTTTCCATTATTTTAATGTGTTGCTATGGAGATTCTG
>CM040927.1:1043710-1046210 GCA_023029165.1 Gobiocypris rarus | reverse complement strand
TGCATCTATCCATCATAAAAGTGCATCATCTATCCATCATAAAAGTGCATCCGTCCATCATAAAAGTGCATCTATCCATCATAAAAGTGCATCCATCCATCATAAAGTGCATCTATCCATCATAAAAGTGCATCTATCCATCATAAAAGTGCATCCATCCATCATAAAAGTGCATCTATCCATCATAAAAGTGCATCCATCCATCATAAAAGTGCATCCATCCATCATAAAAGTGCATCTATCCATCATAAAGTGCATCTATCCATCATAAAAGTGCATCCATCCATCATAAAAGTGCATCTATCCATCATAAAAGTGCATCCATCCATCATAAAAGTGCATCCATCCATCATAAAAGTGCATCCATCCATCATAAAAGTGCATCTATCCATCATAAAAGTGCATCCATCCATCATAAAAGTGCATCCATCCATCATAAAAGTGCATCCATCCATCATAAAAGTGCATCCATCCATCATAAAAGTGCATCTATCCATCATAAAAGTGCATCCATCCATCATAAAAGTGCATCTATCCATCATAAAAGTGCATCCATCCATCATAAAAGTGCATCTATCCATCATAAAAGTGCATCTATCATCATAAAAGTGCATCCATCCATCATAAAAGTGCATCTATCCATCATAAAAGTGCATCCATCCATCATAAAAGTGCATCTATCCATCATAAAAGTGCATCCATCCATCATAAAAGTGCATCTATCCATCATAAAAGTGCATCTATCCATCATAAAGTGCATCTATCCATCATAAAGTGCATCTATCCATCATAAAAGTGCATCTATCCATCATAAAAGTGCATCTATCATCATAAAGTGCATCTATCATCATAAAGTGCATCTATCCATCATAAAAGTGCATCCGTCCATCATAAAAGTGCATCTATCCATCATAAAAGTGCATCTATCCATCATAAAAGTGCATCTATCATCATAAAAGTGCATCTATCCATCATAAAAGTGCATCTATCCATCATAAAAGTGCATCTATCATCATAAAAGTGCATCTATCATCATAAAAGTGCATCTATCCATCATAAAAGTGCATCTATCCATCATAAAAGTGCATCTATCCATCATAAAGTGCATCTATCCATCATAAAAGTGCATCTATCATCATAAAAGTGCATCTATCATCATAAAAGTGCATCCATCCATCATAAAAGTGCATCTATCATCATAAAAGTGCATCTATCCATCATAAAGTGCATCTATCCATCATAAAAGTGCATCTATCCATCATAAAAGTGCATCTATCCATCATAAAAGTGCATCTATCATCATAAAAGTGCATCTATCATCATAAAAGTGCATCTATCCATCATAAAGTGCATCTATCCATCATAAAAGTGCATCTATCATCATAAAAGTGCATCTATCCATCATAAAGTGCATCTATCCATCATAAAGTGCATCTATCATCATAAAAGTGCATCTATCCATCATAAAAGTGCATCTATCCATCATAAAAGTGCATCTATCATCATAAAAGTGCATCTATCATTATAAAAGTGCATCTATCATCATAAAAGTGCATCTATCATCATAAAAGTGCATCTATCCATCATAAAAGTGCATCTATCATCATAAAAGTGCATCTATCCATCATAAAAGTGCATCTATCCATCATAAAAGTGCATCTATCATCATAAAAGTGCATCTATCCATCATAAAGTGCATCTATCCATCATAAAAGTGCATCTATCATCATAAGTGCATCTATCCATCATAAAATGCATCTATCCATCATAAAGTGCATCTATCCATCATAAAAGTGCATCTATCATCATAAAAGTGCATCTATCATCATAAAAGTGCATCTGTCCATCATAAAAGTGCATCTATCCATCATAAAAGTGCATCTATCCATCATAAAAGTGCATCTATCCATCATAAATCTATCCATCATAAAAGTGCATCTATCCATCATAAAAGTGCATCTATCCATCATAAATCTATCCATCATAAAGTGCATCTATCCATCATAAAAGTGCATCTATCCATCATAAAAGTGCATCCATCCATCATAAAAGTGCATCTATCCATCATAAAAGTGCATCATATAACGGTATGTCAGACGAGTGTGACTGGTGTGTAATGTAGGGTAAATGTGTAGCGTAAACCTTTTGAACTGCGACAGGAACTTTCAACACTTTTTCCGAAAGTTCAATACAGAAGGTGATTAACCGGAAGCTTGATAATTTACTTTATAAAGTTTTAAATATGTATATTTTTCTTACACAAACACATCGATTCGCTTCAGAAGGTCTTTATTAACCCCTGGAGCCGTGTGGAGCAGTTATATGATGGATGGATGCACTTTTATGGACAGAAACATTCACTGCCATTATAAAGCTGGGAAGAGTCAGGATATGTTTAAATATAACTCTGTGTTCGTCTGAGAGCAGAATGTCAGACACACCTGAGATGAGCTGAGGGAGAGGAAATCATGGGCTGATATTGATTTGGGTGAACTATCCC
>CM040927.1:1031210-1038710 GCA_023029165.1 Gobiocypris rarus | reverse complement strand
TCATTGAGTCGATTCGTTCCATCGGATGACCGTTTTAATGAGTGAGTCATTGAGTCGATTCGTTCAAACGCTGACCGTCTGAATGAGTGAGTCATTGAGTCTATTCGTTCAAACACTGACCGTCCGAATGAGTGAGTCATTGAGTCAATTCGTTCCATCGGATGACCGTTTTAATGAGTGAGTCATTGAGTCGATTCGTTCAAACGCTGACCGTCTGAATGAGTGAGTCATTGAGTCTATTCGCTTGAGTCGATTCGTTCAAACACAGACCAACTATCTTAATGAGTGAGTCATTGAGTCGATTCGTTCCATCGGATGACCGTTTTAATGAGTGAGTCATTGAGTCTATTCGTTCAAACACTGACCGTCCGAAAGAGTGAGTCATTGAGTCGATTCGTTCCATCGGATGACCGTTTTAATGAGTGAGTCATTGAGTCTATTCGTTTAAACACTGACCGTCCGAATGAGTGAGTCATTGAGTCGATTCGTTCAAACACAGACCAACTATCTTAATGAGTGAGTCATTGAGTCGATTCGTTCCATCGGATTACCTTCCGAATGAGTGAGTCATTGAGTCGATTCGTTCAAACACAGACCAACTATCTTAATGAGTGAGTCATTGATTCATTCCATCGGATGACCGTTTTAATGAGTGAGTCATTGAGTCTATTCGTTCAAACACTGCCCGTCCGAATGAGTGAGTCATTGAGTCGATTCGTTCAAACACAGACCAACTATCTTAATGAGTGAGTCATTGAGTCGATTCGTTCCATCGGATTACCTTCCGAATGAGTGAGTCATTGAGTCGATTCGTTCCATCGGATGACCGTTTTAATGAGTGAGTCATTGAGTCTATTCGTTCAAACACTGACCGTCCGAATGAGTGAGTCATTGAGTCGATTCGTTCAAACACAGACCAACTATCTTAATGAGTGAGTCATTGAGTCGATTCATTCCATCGGATGACCGTTTTAATGAGTGAGTCATTGAGTCTATTCGTTCAAACACTGACCGTCCGAAAGAGTGAGTCATTGAGTCGATTCGTTCCATCGGATGACCGTTTTAATGAGTGAGTCATTGAGTCTATTCGTTTAAACACTGACCGTCCGAATGAGTGAGTCATTGAGTCGATTCGTTCAAACACAGACCAACTATCTTAATGAGTGAGTCATTGAGTCGATTCATTCCATCGGATGACCGTTTTAATGAGTGAGTCATTGAGTCTATTCGTTCAAACACTGCCCGTCCGAATGAGTGAGTCATTGAGTCGATTCGTTCAAACACAGACCAACTATCTTAATGAGTGAGTCATTGAGTCGATTCGTTCCATCGGATTACCTTAATGAGTGAGTCATTGAGTCGATTCGTTCCATCGGATGACCGCTTTAATGAGTGAGTCATTGAGTCTATTCGTTCAAACACTGACCGTCTGAATGAGTGAGTCATTGAGTCGATTCGTTCAAACACAGACCATCTTAATGAGTGAGTCATTGAGTCGATTCGTTCAAAAACTCGACCATCTGAATGAGTGAGTCATTGAGTCGATTCGTTCAAACAGCTGACCGTCTTAATGAGTGAGTCATTGAGTCGATTCGTTCAAACACTGACCGTCCTTAATGAGTGAGTCATTGAGTCGATTTGTTCAAACGCTGACCGTCTGAATGAGCGAGTCATTGAGTCGATTCGTTCAAACGGCTGACCATCTTAATGAGTGAGTCAATGAGTCAATTCGTTCAAACGGCTGACCGTCTTAATGAGTGAGTCATTGAGTCGATTCGTTCAAACGCTGACCGTCAATGAGTCATTGAGTCGATTCGTTCAAACGCTGACCATCAATGAGTGAGTCAGTGAGTCGATTCGTTCAAACACTGACCGTCTGAATGAGTCATTGAGTCGATTCGTTCAAACGCTGACCATCTTAATGAGTGAGTCATTGAGTCGGTTCAAGCGCTGACCGTCTATGAGTGAGTCATTGATTGCTGTGAGATGCGTTATGGTTCTGATGTGATCTTGGAAATATTGCAGCTGAAATAGAACAAAAACACTCAATATTGCGTCTAAAATGACAATGTTAATTAATTGTTTATTGAATTGTCATATGAAATCAGTCACAGTTTCAGTCGTGATACTATTCAGCACTCTTGGTCATGTGATGTAGTTTATATGTTATAAATATATAACATCCACATTTTGAATGTTTTCCAGTGTGTAACTGAGTTTCTCAGTGTGAGCGCTCATTTGTTATGATTTCTCGCGAGCCTCAACAGCACAACCTTAATATACCAGTTCATTATATATTATACATTATTATCCACTAGCGATCGCCACTTACACTGATTGAGTGCTGAATTATTCTTGCATTTTGATTCCCTAGATATCTTTTTTGTTTTTGATGCTTTAAATCAGGATACTTGTCCGGTTGGGCAAGCAAAATTCTCTTTCACTTGCCCTTGTACATCATTAACATCAGAAACACAAGTGTGCAACAGACTCATATATAAAGTCTCAATATGAGAAATGTCACTTACCTGAAGAGATCGAAGATGGTGAGGTATGTGTACGCGGTTAAGGCTGAAACAGAAGACAGATATGGTGATTGTTAGAAGGCTCTGAGATGGCGAACGGGAACATGGTTCGTGTAACAATAGCAACACATTATTAGCGGTTTGATAACGTAGTCGAGCAAAAGGCTAATCATAATAATTACCGCTATGTGTCTGACATTTTAGAGAGCAGACTTATTTTACTTCTTGTAAAAAGGGGCATTATAGGACCTCTTTAAATTTTTCTGGTGATCAAAGATGCATTTTAACGGATACAAATATTGACTACAGGGGGGCTTTAAAAAAAGAGCCAGAGCAAATTCTTTGCATTGTATCTCAATAAAGGAAACCCATATCAGTGCACTCTATTAGTCCAAACTCATGGTGACATTTAACCTACGCTTCGTCCTGCTTTCTGCTCATCGTCCCCATTCACAAACCTGCCATCCAGGAAAACAAGAGGCATTATTACAACAACTCCTACACTCAAACTACTTAAATGACTGGGTAATATTTTCAAATCATTGCTTAAAACAAACGGAAAACATCATAAAATAAGCACATGATCTGATACTGTATCTCAGTTGCAGGTTATGTAACGTCATAACCAGCCCGTCGTCAAACTCTAAATCTGTCCTTAAATGCTCATACGCCAGTGTCCACACACACACACACACACACACACACACACACGATCGGTGCAGAGGCCGAGCTGAAAGCCTACGGGACAGACAGAAATCAGTGGCGTAATGACAGATGAGAAATGCTGGAATGCTGGAAAACCCGTGTAGAGCCAGTGTGCAGATTAAGGTGACTTGTGTATGTTTACAGAGCCAATCAATGAAGAAGAGGAGATGAAGACGCAGCGGTAAACCAAGCCAGGATCTTTAGCTGAATATTTAATAACATCTACAGGCCAGAGCATCACAACACATTTGATCGCCCTCGAACCCTGACCTTCAGCCGTCTCACTGAGGCCTCATGGGAAGCCAGCGCCATTAGAAGCACTCAGCGCGGGCCGCTGAGGCGAAACACACGAAGCGCGGCCGGCGAGGCAGCGGCCCCGGTGGGTATCGGCTTTCTCTGCTAGCTGGTACTTTCGGTAAAGAAGATTTGCAAACTGCAGCGCTCAGCTGTCATGGAGTTCAGGAACACGCATCGAGCGGCTCGGCTCGGGTGTCTGTCAACGCGGCACATTAAAATAACAATAGATAGCTCCAGATGTAAACTAAAAGCTTTATTGACAAACTACAAACTAACACCTGGCGAAGCGAAACCGGTGGGAGGAAGTGGCGATGCGGAGGAGTAAACTGAGAGCGGCCCAAAGACTGCAGCTCCTGCGATATAACATTGGCTCAGCACTGCAATATAAACATTCCCAGAACCAGACCATGACACAACATCTACAGCACTGACCACAGCACAGTCACATCCAGGGCACTGACCACAGCACAGTCACATCTACAGCAATGACCACAGCACAGTCACTTCCACAGCACTGACCACAGCACAGACCACAGCACAGTCAAATCCACAGCACTGACCACAGCACAGTCACATCCACAGCACTGACCACAGCACAGTCACATCCACAGCTGACCACAGCACAGTCACATCCACAGCACTGACCACAGCACAGTCACCACAGCACAGTCACATCCACAGCACTGACCACAGCACAGTCACATCCACAGCACTGACCACAGCACAGTCACATCCACACTGACCACAGCACAGTCACATCTACAGCAATGACCACAGCACAGTCACTTCCACAGCACAGTCACATCCACAGCACTGACCACAGCACAGACCACAGCACAGTCAAATTCACAGCACTGACCACAGCACAGTCACATCCACAGCACTGACCACAGCAGTCACATGCACGGCAATGACCACAGCAGTCACATCCACAGCAGTCACATCCACAGCACTGACCACAGCACAGACCACAGCACAGTCAAATCCACAGCACTGACCACAGCACAGTCACATCCACATCACTGACCACAGCACAGTCACATCCACAGCACTGACCACAGCAGTCACATGCACGGCACTGACCACAGCACAGTCACATCCACAGCAGTCACATCCACATCACTGACCACAGCACAGTCACATCCACAGCACTGACCACAGCACAGACCACAGCACAGTCACATCCACAGCACTGACCACAGCACAGTCACATCCACAGCACTGACCACAGCACAGTCACATCCACAGAATTGACCACAGCACAGTCACATCCACAGCACAGTCACATCCACAGAACTGACCACAGCACAGTCACATCCACAGCACAGTCACATCCACAGCACTGATCACAGCACAGACCACAGCACAGTCACATCCACAGCACTGACCACAGCACAGTCAAATCCACAGCACTGACCACAGCACAGTCACATCCACATCACTGACGACAGCACAGTCACATCCACAGCACTGACCACAGCACAGTCACATCCACAGCACAGTCACATCCACAGCACAGTCACATCCACGGCACTGACCACAGCACAGTCACATCCACAGCACAGATCCACAGCACAGTCACATCCACAGCACAGTCACATCCACAGCACAGTCACATCTAAAGCACTGACGACAGCACAGTCAAATCCACAGCACTGACCACAGCACAGTCACATCCACAGCACTGAACACAGCAGTCACATCCACGGCACTGACCACAGCACAGTCACATCCACAGCAGTCATCCACATCACTGACCACAGCACAGTCACATCCACAGAACTGACCACAGCACAGTCACATCCACAGCACAGAGCACAGTCAAATCCACAGCACTGACCACAGCACAGTCACATCACAGCACTGAACACAGCAGTCACATCCACGGCACTGACCACAGCACAGTCACATCCACATCACTGACCACAGCACAGTCACATCCACAGCACTGAACACAGCACAGTCACATCAACGGCACTGACCACAGCACAGTCACATCTACAGAACTGACCACAGCACAGTCACATCCACACCACAGCACAGTCACAGCACAGTCACATCCACGGCACTGACCACAGCACAGTCACATCCACAGCACAGTCACATCCACGGCACTGACCACAGCACAGTCACATCTACCACACTGACCACAGCACAGTCACATCCACGGCACTGACCACAGCACAGTCACATCCACGGCACTGACCACAGCACAGTCACATCCACGGCACTGACCACAGCACAGTCACATCTACCACACTGACCACAGCACAGTCACATCCACGGCACTGTCCACAGCACAGACACAACCACAGCACTGGCCACAGCACAGTCACATCCACGGCACTGACCACAGCACAGTCACATCCACGGCACTGACCACAGCACAGTCACATCCACGGCACTGACCACAGCACAGTCACATCCACGGCACTGGCCACAGCACAGCACAGTCACATCTACAGCACTGACAACAGCACAGTCACATCGACAGCAGTGACCACAGCACAGTCACATCTACAGAACTGACCACAGCACAGTCACATCCACAGCACAGTCACATCTACAGCACTGACCACAGCACAGTCACATCCACGGCACTGACACAGCACAGTCACATCCATGGCACTGTCCACAGCACCAGTCACATCCACAGCACTGGCCACAGCACAGCACAGTCACATCCACAGACAGCACAGTCACATCCACGGCACTGACCACAGCACAGTCACATCCACGGCACTGACCACAGCACAGTCACATCCACGGCACTGTCCACAGCACAGTCACCTCCATAGCACTGACCACAGCACAGTCATATCCACGGCACTGACCACAGCACAGTCACATCCACGGCACTGAGCACAGCACAGTCACATCCACGGCACTGACCACAGCACAGTCACATCCACGGCACTGACCACAGCACAGTCACATCCAGCACTGACCACAGCACAGTCACATCCACAGCACTGACCACAGCACAGTCACATCCACAGCACTGACCACAGCACAGTCACACAGCACTGACCACAGCACAGTCACATCCAGCATTGACCACAGCACAGTCACATCCACGGCACTGTCCACAGCACAGTCACATCCACAGCACTGACCACAGCACAGTCACATACACAGCACAGACCATAGCACAGTCACATCCACAGCACTGACCGCAGCACAGTCACATCCACAGCACAGTCACATCTACAGAACTGACCACAGCAGTACAGAACTGACCGCAGCACAGTCACCTCCACAGCACTGACCACAGCACAGTCACCTCCACAGCACTGGCCACAGCACAGCACGGTCACATCTACAGCACTGGCCACATCCATAGCACAGGCCACAGCACAGTCACATCCATAGCACAGTCACATCCACAGCACAGTCACATATCCACAGCACAGACCATAGCACAGTCACATCTACTACAGAACTGACCGCAGCACAGTCACATCTACAGCACTGACCACAGCACAGTCACATCCACAGCACTGACCGCAGCACAGTCACATCTACAGAACTGACCACAGCACAGTCACATCTACAGAACTGACCGCAGCACAGTCACATCTACAGAACTGACCGCAGCACAGTCACATCTACAGAACTGACCACAGCACAGTCACATCCACAGCAGTCACATCCACAGCACAGTCACATCCACAGCACTGACCGCTGGAGTCACATCCACATCTACAGAACTGACCACAGCACAGTCACATCCACAGCACAGTCACATCCACATCACTGTCCACAGCACATTTACATCCACAGCACAGTCACATCTACAGCAGTCATATCTACAACACTAGCCGCAGCAGAGTCACACAGCACTGACCACAGCACAGTCACATCCACAGCACAGTCACATCCACAGCACTGACCATAGCACAGTCACATCCACAGCACAGTCACATCCACAGCACAGTCACATCCACAGCACTGACCACAGCACAGTCACATC
>CM040927.1:961210-1026210 GCA_023029165.1 Gobiocypris rarus | reverse complement strand
GCTGTAGTAATCAGAAACATGACTGTGATATGGGTTATTATGAGCCATAACAGACGTGGACGAGCCGTCCAGCGCCATCTCTACTTCCGCTTAACGTCACGACCTGATCACGTGCTCCACGAGAGCCAATGACAGCGCGGCTCTCTATTTTTTCCGCTTAAAGGGATAGTTCACCTGAATTCCTCTCCCTCAGCTCATCTTAGGTGTGTGTACGACATTCTTCTCTTCTTTCAGACGACCACAATCAGTGGGGTGTGTGGATCTGAGCGGAGTGTGTGTGACTCGGGAGACTGTGGACTGACTCTTTCATGATGCACTTTATGATGATGAATGCACTTTTGATTATGATGGATAGATGCACTTTTATGATGGTGACTCCGGTGGGGATAGATGCACTTTTATGATGGATAGATGCACTTTTATGATGATAGATGCACTTTTATGATGGTAGATGCACTTTTATGATGGATAGATGCACTTTTATGATGGATAGATGCACTTTTATGATGATAGATGCACTTTTATGATGGATAGATGCACTTTTATGATGGATAGATGCACTTTATGATGATGGATGCACTTTTATGATGGATAGATTCACTTTTAAGATGAATAGATCCACTTTTATGATTGATGGATACACTTTTAAGATGATAGATGCACTTTTATGATGGATAGATGCACTATTATGATGGACGGATGCACTTTTATGATGAATAGATGCACTATTATGATGGATAGATGCACTTTTATGATCGATAGATGCACTTTTATGATGGATAGATGCACTTTTATGATGGATAGATGCACTTTTATGATGGATAGATGCACTTTTATGATGGACGGATGCACTTTTATGATAAATGGATGCACTTTTATGATGGATAGATGCACTTTTATAATGGATAGATGCACTTTTATGATGGATAGATGCACTTTTATGATGGATAAATGCACTTTTATGATGATAGATGCACTTTTATGATGGATAAATGCACTTTTATGATGATAGATGCACTTTTATGATAAATGGATGCACTTTTATGATGGATAGATGCACTTTTATGATGGATAGATGCACTTTTATGATGGATAAATGCACTTTTATGATGATAGATGCACTTTTATGATAAATGGATGCACTTTTATGATGGATAGATGCACTTTTATGATGGATAGATGCACTTTTATGATGGATAGATGCACTTTTATGATGGATAAATGCACTTTTATGATGATAGATGCACTTTATGATAAATGGATGCACTTTTATGATGGATAGATGCACTTTTATGATGGATGCACTTTTATGATAAATGGATGCACTTTTATGATGGATAGATGCACTTTTATAATGGATAGATGCACTTTTATGATGGATAGATGCACTTTTATGATGGATAAATGCACTTTTATGATGATAGATGCACTTTTATGATAGATGGATGCACTTTTATGATGGATAAATGCACTTTTATGATAGATGCACTTTTATGATGTATAGATGCACTTTTATGATGGATAAATGCACTTTTATGATAGATGCACTTTTATGATGGATAGATGCACTTTATGATAAATGGATGCACTTTTATGATGGATAGATGCACTTTATGATGGATAAATGCACTTTTATGATGGATAAATGCACTTTTATGATGGATAGATGCACTTTTATGATGGATAGATGCACTTTTATAATGGATAGATGCACTTTTATGATGGATAGATGCACTTTTATGATGGACGGATGCACTTTATGATACATGGATGCACTTTTATGATGGATAGATGCACTTTTATGATGGAGATGCACTTTTATGATGGAGATGCACTTTTATGATAAATGGATGCACTTTTATGATGGATAGATGCACTTTTATAATGGATAGATGCACTTTTATGATGGATAAATGCACTTTTATGATGGATAGATGCACTTTTATGATGGATTTGATGCACTTTTATAATGGATAGATGCACTTTTATGATGGATAGATGCACTTTTATGATGGACGGATGCACTTTTATGATAGATGGATGCACTTTTATGATGGAGATGCACTTTTATGATGGATAAATGCACTTTTATGATGGATAGATGCACTTTTATGATAGATGGATGCACTTTTATGATGGACGGATGCACTTTTATGATAAATGGATGCACTTTTATGATGGAGATGCACTTTTATGATAGATGGATGCACTTTTATGATAGATGGATGCACTTTTATGATGGATAGATGCACTTTTATGATGGATAGATGCACTTTTATGATGGATAGATGCACTTTTATGATGGATGGATGCACTTTTATAGATTTAAAAACAGAAATAGCCATTCACTGCTATCATAAAGCTTTGAAGAGTATTATTGATATAACTCTGATTGTGTTCTGAAAGCAGAATGTCACACACACCTAGGATGACTCGCGAGAGAGTAAATCAGGTGAACTATCCCTTTAAATTTGACAGGACCCCGGAAATTGCGTCATCATCGCAGCATCGCGCCTGCGTGACTCTGTCCTCTAGTTCACATCGCCTAGCTGCAGTAACGCGCGCAGTGTTTACCTTTACACGACCTGAATTCATATCACACTCGCTGTGTAATCCGCAGACTGACGATGGCTGGGACTCTGGCGCGTAAAGCCGTGGATCATCTCCGCAGTAAAGAGTTCAGGGAGTACCTCATGAGGTCAGTCGCTGTGTTTCTCATTCACACTGAGCTAAAGAGTGTCGGTGTTCGAGAGAGAGCACACAGAATGCGGGTTAATGAGTTCGCAGCCGCACATACAGGCGATAATGAACGAAATCTGCGGGTTAGCGTGTGAAGGGCACGAGCTGCAGTTCCGCTGCGGGCCTCCAGGCGGCGGCAGAACCGGTCCAGAGTTCAGCGCGCGCTCATGACAGGTCACTGTGTTTACACTCTGCACATGCACACTGCCCAGGAGTGTGTCCCTATCGACCTCTGGTGCACAATAAACACTGTTATCAACCGTGTGAAAGAACGTGTGCAAAAGGCAGTTACACTCAAGAATGTTTATTTTTTTATAATAATAATACAAGTTATAATACTAACTTTACAATTACATAATCATATTTATTGCCCAATTAATTTGAAGTATAATTATGTAAATGTTGGCTGTCATAATAACAGATTTAATTAAACATTTATTAAATATTGAAGAGGATTAAACATGATAATGAATATGTGATAGGGTGCATATATTTATCATAATGCTCTGATTACATTACATGGACATTCAATTACACACAGTTTGTGTAACTAATCATAACCGGGCGTGCATGAAATAAACAGGACTCTTATTTTGAAATGTCAGTGCTTTATTATAGCAGCAGCTCATTAATATTCAGACGAGCAGATCAAATATAAACACTCATGACTGATCCGCATTAGTGTGTGTGAACAGCGCCACCCTCAGGCTGAGATGTGAAGCGCACACATTCATTGAAGATGCTTATGTTTGTCCATCTCCACACTATAAGAGCCGGAGAATGACCATTGAGATATATTGCTGATCTGGAATCTGCTTCACTCTCTGTTGTCTTGTTTTAACCTGTGCTGTTCCCGATGGATCGCTGTTCCTGTGGGATCGTCCCCTCAGCACGGTGAGTCTCCACCTCATGGTCCCGTCCTGCTGTCCCCACCCTGAGTGTGTGTGTGCTTGTTCTAGCGGTGGTGTGTGTGTTCTTTCAGCACTTCTGGGGTCCGGTGGCCAACTGGGGCCTGCCCATCGCTGCCATCAGTGACATGAAGAAGAGCCCCGAGATCATCAGCGGGAGGATGACCTTCGGTGAGCCACGTGTGTGTGTGTGTGTGTGTGTGTGTGTGAGAGGTCAGAGGTCAACTCTCGCTGTGTTTCTCCAGCGCTCACCTGCTACTCGCTGCTCTTCATGCGCTTCGCCTACAAGGTCCAGCCCAGGAACTGGCTGCTGTTCGCCTGCCACCTGACCAATGAGACGGCTCAGCTCATCCAGGGCAGCAGACTCATCAAATACAAGTACACACCCTCCTCCTCCTCCTCCTCTAGCTCTGCTTCTGATGTGCACTCAGTAATGCTCCTCCTCCTCCTCCTCCTCCTCCTCTAGCTCTGCTTCTGATGTGCACTCAGTAATGCTCCTCCTCCTCCATCCTCCTCCTCCTACTCCTCCTCCTCCTCTAGCTCTGCTTCTGATGTGCACTCAGTAATGCTCCTCCTCCTCCTCCTCCTCTAGCTCTGCTTCTGATGTGCACTCAGTAATGCTCCTCCTCCTCATTCTCCTCCTCCTACTCCTCCTCCTCTAGCTCTGCCTCTGATGTGCACTCAGTAATGCTCTTCCTCCTCCTCCTCCTCCTCCTCTAGCTCTGCTTCTGATGTGCACTCAGTAATGCTCCTCCTCCTCCTCCTCATCCTCCTCCTCTAGCTCTGCTTCTGATGTGCACTCAGTAATGCTCCTCCTCCTCTCATCCTCCTCCTCCTCCTCCTCATCCTCCTCCTGATCTAGCTCTGCTTCTGATGCACTCAGTAATGCTCCTCCTCATCTTCCTCCTCCTCTAGCTCTGCTTCTGATGTGCACTCAGTAATGCTCCTCCTCCTCCTCCTACTCCTCATCCTCCTCCTCTAGCTCTGCTTCTGATGTGCACTCAGTAATGCTCCTCCTCCTCCTCCTCCTCCTCCTCTAGCTCTGCTTCTGATGTGCACTCAGTAATGCTCTTCCTCCTCCTCCTCCTCCTCTAGCTCTGCTTCTGATGTGCACTCAGTAATGCTCCTCCTCCTCCTCATCCTCCTCCTGATCTAGCTCTGCCTCTGATGTGCACTCAGTAATGCTCTTCCTCCTCCTCCCCCTCCTCCTCTAGCTCTGCTTCTGATGTGCACTCAGTAATGCTCTTCCTCCTCCTCATCCTCCTCCTCTAGCTCTGCTTCTGATGTGCACTCAGTAATGCTCTTCCTCCTCCTCCTCCTCCTCTAGCTCTGCTTCTGATGTGCACTCAATGCTCTTCCTCCTCCTCCTCCTCCTCTAGCTCTGCTTCTGATGTGCACTCAGTAATGCTCCTCCTCCTCCTCATCCTCCTCCTCCTCCTCATCCTCCTCCTGATCTAGCTCTGCTTCTGATGTGCACTCAGTAATGCTCCTCCTCATCCTCCTCCTCCTCATCCTCCTCCTGATCTAGCTCTGCCTCTGATGTGCACTCAGTAATGCTCTTCCTCCTCCTCCCCCTCCTCCTCTAGCTCTGCTTCTAATGTGCACTCAGTAATGCTCCTCCTCATCCTCCTCCTCATCCTCCTCCTCTAGCTCTGCTTCTGATGTGCACTCAGTAATGCTCCTCCTCCTCCTCCTCATCCTCCTCCTCCTCTTCCTCCTCCTCCTCCTCCTCCTGATCTAGCTCTGCTTCTGATGTGCACTCAGTAATGCTCTTCCTCCTCCTCCTCCTCCTCCTCCTCATCCTCCTCCACCTCCACCTCCTCCTCCTCCTCCTCCTCTAGCTCTGCTTCTGATGTGCACTCAGTAATGCTCTCCTCCTCCTCCTCCTCCTCCTCCTCCTCTAGCTCTGCTTCTGATGTGCACTCAGTAATGCTCCTCCTCCTCCATCCTCCTCCTCCTCCTCCTCCTCTAGCTCTGCTTCTGATGTGCATTCAGTAATGCTCCTCCTCCTCCTCCTCCTCCTCCTCTAGCTCTGCTTCTGATGTGCACTCAGTAATGCTCCTCCTCCTCCTCCTCCTCTAGCTCTGCTTCTGATGTGCACTCAGTAATGCTCCTCCTCCTCTCCTCCTCCTCCTCCTCCTCTAGCTCTGCTTCTGATGTGCACTCAGTAATGCTCCTCCTCCTCCTCATCCTCCTCCTGATCTAGCTCTGCCTCTGATGTGCACTCAGTAATGCTCTTCCTCCTCCTCATCCTCCTCCTCTAGCTCTGCTTCTGATGTGCACTCAGTAATGCTCTTCCTCCTCCTCCTCCTCCTCTAGCTCTGCTTCTGATGTGCACTCAGTAATGCTCCTCCTCCTCCTCCTCCTCCTCCTCTAGCTCTGCTTCTGATGTGCACTCAGTAATGCTCTTCCTCCTCCTCATCCTCCTCCTCTAGCTCTGCTTCTGATGTGCACTCAGTAATGCTCTTCCTCCTCCTCATCCTCCTCCTCTAGCTCTGCTTCTGATGTGCACTCAGTAATGCTCTTCCTCCTCCTCCTCCTCCTCTAGCTCTGCTTCTGATGTGCACTCAGTAATGCTCTTCCTCCTCCTCCTCCTCCTCTAGCTCTGCTTCTGATGTGCACTCAGTAATGCTCCTCCTCCTCCTCATCCTCCTCCTCCTCATCCTCCTCCTGATCTAGCTCTGCCTCTGATGTGCACTCAGTAATGCTCTTCCTCCTCCTCCCCCTCCTCCTCTAGCTCTGCTTCTAATGTGCACTCAGTAATGCTCCTCCTCATCCTCCTCCTCCTCATCCTCCTCCTCTAGCTCTGCTTCTAATGTGCACTCAGTAATGCTCCTCCTCCTCCTCCTCCTCCTCCTCCTCCTCCTCCTCCTGATCTAGCTCTGCTTCTGATGTGCACTCAGTAATGCTCCTCCTCCTCCTCCTCCTCCTCCTCCTCATCCTCCTCCACCTCCACCTCCTCCTCCTCCTCCTCCTCTAGCTCTGCTTCTGATGTGCACTCAGTAATGCTCCTCCTCCTCCCCATCCTCCTCCTCATCCTCCTCCTCTAGCTCTGCTTCTGATGTAATGCTCCTCCTCCTCCTCCTCCTCCTCCTCTAGCTCTGCTTCTGATGTGCACTCAGTAATGCTCCTCCTCCTCCTCCTCCTCTAGCTCTGCTTCTGATGTGCACTCAGTAATGCTCCTCCTCCTACTCCTCCTCCTCCTCCTCCAGCTCTAGCTCTGCTTCTGATGTGCACTCAGTAATGCTCGCCCTCCTTCTCCTCCTCCTCCTCTAGCTCTGCTTCTGATGTGCACTCAGTAATGCTCCTCCTCCTCCTCCTCCTCCTCCTCCTCTAGCTCTGCTTCCTGGATATGCACTCAGTGCAATGCTCCTCCTCCTCATCCTCCTGATCTGGCTCTGCTTCTGATATGCACTCATTAATGCTCCTCCTCCCTCATCCTCCTCCTGATCTAGGGCTCTGCCTCTGATGTGCACTCAGTAGTATTCTCCTCCTCACTCCTGCTCCTCCTCCTCCTCCTCCTCCCTCCTCCTCTAGCTCTGGCTTCTGATGTGCACTGCAATGCTCCTCCTCCTCCTCCTCCTGATCTAGCTCTGCTTCTGATGTGTACTCCAGTGTCTCCTCCTCCTCCTCTCCTCCTCCTCCTGATCTGATCTGCTCTGCTTCTGATGTGCACTCAGTAATGCTCCTCCTCCTCCTACTCCTCCTCAGCATGGAGAAGAAGGCGAATGCCAAATGAAGCAGGTGCGTGGGGAGACCAGCGATGTGAATCACTCATGATCAGATGATGGGTTTCTCCTCACACATGACACGCCTCACACCGGCTGAGTTTCATAGCTACAGTGTGCACTGGTAGAAATATTTCAATCTCCTCCTCCTCCTGCTCCTCCTCCTTTGATCTGGCTCTGCTTCTGATGATACAATCAGTGTGCTGTTCAAATAAATAAGAGAGAAAATAAAAATTTATAAAATCCAACAATGCTCCTCTGAAATATGGCTTCACAGTGTTACTCGTCCATCTATCCTCTTCCATCCTCCTCCTCCTCCATCCATCCACCTCTGTGAATCTGCATCTATTATTCTATCCATCCATCCACACATCTATTGTTCTATCCATCCATCCATCTATTGTCTCTATCCATCCATCCACCCATCTGGATTGTAAGAAGGCGATACATCCATGATAGGCAGGTGCGTGTTCTGGGAGACCAGCGGATGTGAATCGCGATTGTTCTATCCATCCATCCACCCAGATGATTGGGTTTCATCCATGACGCGCCACCACCGGCTATTATTCTAGGCTCCATTGTATGTCATTGTTCTATCCATCCATCCACCCATCTATTATTCTCATCCATCCACCATCTATTGTTCTTCATCCATCCATCCACCCATCTATTATTCTATCCATCCACCCATCTATTGTTCTATCCATCCATCCACCCATCTATTGTCTTCTATCCATCCATCCACCATCTATTGTTCTATCCATCCATCCATCTAATTGTTCTATCCATCCATCCACCCATCTATTGTTCTATCCATCCATCCATCCACCCATCTATTGTTCTCTATCCATCCATCCACCCATCTATTGTCCACCCATCCACACATCTATTGTTCTATCCATCCATCCACACATCTATTATTCTATCCATCCACCCTATTGTTCTATCCATCCACCCATCTATTATTCTATCCATCCATCCATCTATTGTTCTATCCATCCATCCACCCATCTATTATTCTATCCATCCACCCATATATAGTTCTATCCATCCATCCACCCATCTATTATTCTATCCATCCACCCATCTATTGTTCTATCCATCCATCCATCCATCCATCCATCCATCTATTATTCTATCCATCCACCCATCTATTGTTCTATCCATCCATCCATCCATCCACCCATCTATTGTTCTCATCCATCCATCCACCCATCTATTGTTCTATCCATCCATCCACCCATCTATTGTTCTATCCATCCATCCATCTATCCACCCATCTATTGTTCTATCCATGCATCCACGCATCTATTGTTCTATCCATCCATCCACCCATCTATTGTTCTATCCATCCATCCATCACATCTATTGTTCTATCCATTCCATCCATCCACCCATCTATTGTTCTATCCACCCATCCACCCATCTATTATTCTATCCATCCACCCATCCATCTATTGTTCTATCCATCCATCCATCTATCCACCCATCTATTGTTCTATCCATCCATCCACGCATCTATTGTTCTATCCATCCATCCACCCATCTATTGTTCTATCCATCCATCCACCACATCTATTGTTCTATCCATCCATCCATCCACCCATCTATTGTTCTATCATCCATCCACCCATCTATTATTCTATCCATCCATCCATCCACCCATCTATTGTTCTATCCATCCATCCATCCATCCACCCATCTATTCTATCCACCCATCCATCCATCTATTGTTCTATCCATCCATCCACCCATCTATTGTTCTATCCATCCACCCATCTATTGTTCTATCCATCCATCCACACATCTATTGTTCTATCCATCCATCCACCCATCTATTGTTCTATCCATCCATCCACCCATCTATTGTTCTATCCATCCATCCACCCATCTATTGTTCTATCCATCCATCCACCCATCTATTGTTCTATCCACCCACCTATTGTTCTATCCATCCACCCATCTATTATTCTATCCATCCACCCATCTATTGTTCTATCCATCCATCCACCCATCTATTATTCTATCCATCCACCCATATATAGTTCTATCCATCCATCCACCCATCTATTCTATCCTATCCACCCATCTATTGTTCTATCCATCCATCCATCCATCCACCCATCTATTGTTCTATCCATCCACCCATCTATTGTTCTATCCATCCATCCATCCACATCTATTGTTCTATCCATCCATCCACCCATCTATTGTTCTATCCATCCATCCACCCATCTATTGTTCTATCCATCCATCCATCCATCCACCCATCTATTGTTCTATCCATCATCCACATCTATTGTTCTATCCATCCATCCACCCATCTATTGTTCTATCCATCCATCCATCCACACATCTATTGTTCTATCCATCCATCCATCCACCCATCTATTGTTCTATCCATGCATCCACCCATCTATTGTTCTATCCATCCATCCATCCACCCATCTATTGTTCTATCCATCCATCCATCCACCCATCTATTGTTCTATCCATCCATCCATCCACCCATCTATTGTTCTATCCATCCATCCACCCATCTATTGTTCTATCCATCCATCCACCATCTATTGTTCTATCCATCCATCCACACATCTATTGTTCTATCCATCCATCCACCCATCTATTGTTCTATCCATCCATCCACCCATCTATTGTTCTATCCATCCATCCACCCATCTATTGTTCTATCCATCCATCCACCCATCTATTGTTCTATCCATCCATCCACATCTATTGTTCTATCCATCCATCCACCATCTATTGTTCTATCCATCCATCCACCCATCTATTGTTCTATCCATCCATCCACATCCATCTATTGTTCTATCCATCCACACATCTATTGTTCTATCCATCCATCCACACATCTATTGTTCTATCCATCCATCCACCCATCTATTGTTCTATCCATCCATCCATCCACCCATCTATTGTTCTATCCATGCATCCAACCATCTATTGTTCTATCCATCCATCCACCCATCTATTGTTCTATCCATCCATCCACCCATCTATTGTTCTATCCATCCACACATCTATTGTTCTATCCATCCATCCACCCATCTATTGTTCTATCCATCCATCCATCTATTGTTCTATCCATGCATCCACCCATCTATTGTTCTATCCATCCATCCACACATCTATTGTTCTATCCATCCATCCACCCATCTATTGTTCTATCCATCCATCCACCCATCTATTGTTCTATCCATCCATCCATCCACCCATCTATTGTTCTATCCATCCATCCACCCATCTATTGTTCTATCCATCCATCCACCCATCTATTGTTCTATCCATCCATCCACCCATCTATTGTTCTATCCATCCATCCATCCACCCATCTATTGTTCTATCCATCCATCCACCATCTATTGTTCTATCCATCCATCCACACATCTATTGTTCTATCCATCCACCCATCTATTGTTCTATCCATCCATCCACCCATCTATTGTTCTATCCATCCATCCATCCATCCACCCATCTATTGTTCTATCCATCCATCCATCCACCCATCTATTGTTCTATCCATCCATCCACCCATCTATTGTTCTATCCATCCATCCATCCACACACACATCTATTGTTCTATCCATCCATCCACACATCTATTGTTCTATCCATCCACCCATCTATTGTTCTATCCATCCATCCACCCATCTATTGTTCTATCCATCCATCCATCCATCCATCCATCCATCCACCCATCTATTGTTCTATCCATCCACACATCTATTGTTCTATCCATCCATCCATCCACCCATCTATTGTTCTATCCATCCACCCATCTATTGTTCTATCCATCCATCCACCCATCTATTGTTCTATCCATCCATTCATCCATCCACCCATCTATTGTTCTATCCATCCATCCACCCATCTATTGTTCTATCCATCCATCCACCCATCTATTGTTCTATCCATCCATCCACCCATCTATTGTTCTATCCATCCACACATCTATTGTTCTATCCATCCATCCACCCATCTATTGTTCTATCCATCCATCCACACATCTATTGTTCTATCCATCCATCCATCCATCCATCCACCCATCTATTGTTCTATCCATCCACACATCTATTGTTCTATCCATCCACACATCTATTGTTCTATCCATCCATCCACACATCTATTGTTCTATCCATCCATCCACACATCTATTGTTCTATCCATCCATCCATCCACCCATCTATTGTTCTATCCATCCATCCACACATCTATTGTTCTATCCATCCACACATCTATTGTTCTATCCATCCACACATCTATTGTTCTATCCATCCATCCACACATCTATTGTTCTATCCATCCACACATCTATTGTTCTATCCATCCACCCATCTATTGTTCTATCCATCCACACATCTATTGTTCTATCCATCCACACATCTATTGTTCTATCCATCCATCCACACATCTATTGTTCTATCCATCCACACATCTATTGTTCTATCCATCCATCCATCTATTGTTCTATCCATCCACCCATCTATTGTTCTATCCATCCACCCATCTATTGTTCTATCCATCCATCCACACATCTATTGTTCTATCCATCCACACATCTATTGTTCTATCCATTCACCCATCTATTGTTCTATCCATCCACACATCTATTGTTCTATCCATCCATCTATTGTTCTATCCATCCACCCATCTATTGTTCTATCCATCCACCCATCTATTGTTCTATCCATCCACACATCTATTGTTCTATCCATCCACATCTATTGTTCTCCATCCACACATCTATTGTTCTATCCATCCACACATCTATTGTTCTATCCATCCATCCACACATCTATTGTTCTATCCATCCACACATCTATTGTTCTATCCATCCACCCATCTATTGTTCTATCCATCCACACATCTATTGTTCTATCCATCCACCCATCTATTGTTCTATCCATCCACCCATCTATTGTTCTATCCATCCACACATCTATTGTTCTATCCATCCACACATCTATTGTTCTATCCATCCACACATCTATTGTTCTATCCATCCACACATCTATTGTTCTATCTATCCATCCACACATCTATTGTTCATCCATCCACATCTATTGTTCTATCCATCCATCCACACATCTATTGTTCTATCCATCCATCCACACATCTACAGTTCCTATCCATCCATACATCTATTGTTCTATCCATCCATCCACACACTATTGTTCCCATCCATCCATCCACACATCTATTGTTCCTATCCATCCACACATCTATTGTTCCATCCATCCATCCACATCTATTGTTCCATCCATCCACACATCTATTAATTCTATCCATCCATCCACCCATCTATTATTCTATCCATCCACCCATCTATTGGTTCTATCCATCCATCCACCCATCTATTGTTCTATCCATCCATCCACACCCATCTATTATCCTAACCATCCATCCATCCATCTATTGTTCTATCCACCCATCTATTGTTCTATCCATCCACCCATCCATCTATTGTTCTATCCATCCATCCACTCCATCTATTGTTCTTATCCATCCAATCCATCCACCCATCTATTGTTCTATCCATCCATCCACCCATCTATCTTCATCCTCCTATGAAGAGCAGAACCATTAGAAAAAGATTGTACTTAACAGTTCAAATCCATTTTAAAATACAGTCATGCTATAAAGAGCGTTTACTCACATCATCCTTTTCTTTGTAGTTTTTCTCCATTCCTCTGTACGACACCACATGGATGAGGGTGTATACTCTGTAATGGGAGACAACAGGGCTTTACATCTCAAATAATCGTTCCATATATTGGACTGGTTGTTCAGGCAGTGGTGTGACCAATGAAGTGATCTATTCATCATAAAAGTGCATCTATCCATCATAAAAGTGCATCTATCCATCATAAAAGTGCATCTATCATCATAAAAGTGCATCCATCCATCATAAAAATGCATCCATCCATCATAAAGTGCATCTATCTATAATAAAAGTGCATCTATCATCATAAAAGTGCATCCATCCATCATAAAAATGCATCCATCCATCATAAAAGTGCATCTATCCATAATAAAAGTGCATCCATTCATCATAAAAGTGCATCCATCCATCATAAAAGTGCATCCATGCATCATAAATGTGCATCCATTCATCATAAAAGTGCATCCATACATCATAAAAGTGCATCCATCCATCATAAAGTGCATCCATCCATCATAAAAGTGCATCTATCCATCATAAAAGTGCATCCATTCATCATAAATTGCATCCATCCATCATAAAAGTGCATCTATCCATCATAAAAGTGCATCCATCCATCATAAAAGTGCATCCATACATCATAAAAGTGCATCCATACATCATAAAAGTGCATCCATCCATCATAAAAGTGCATCTATCCATCATAAAAGTGCATCTATCCATCATAAAAGTGCATCCATCCATCATAAAAGTGCATCTATCCATCATAAAAGTGCATCTATCCATCATAAAAGTGCATCCATTCATCATAAAATTGCATCCATCCATCATAAAAGTGAATCTATCCATCATAAAAGTGCATCCATCCATCATAAAAGTGCATCCATACATCATAAAAGTGCGTCCATCCATCATAAAAGTGCATCCATACATCATAAAAGTGCATCCATCCATCATAAAAGTGATTCACATCTCAAATAATCCAGTTCCATATATTGGTGCCAGTGTGACCGTGTGTGATGAGTGTTGTACCTGTGGTAGAGCATTGCCAAGAACTGAACGATGAGCAGAATGGCGAAAGACAGCAGAAACATCAAACTCAACGGCTCCACCCTCATGGGATCTGGTGCCAGGGTTTTGTTTGGATAATACTTTGGAATCTCGATGCTCAGAATATCACCGCCAATGGCCTGAAGGATGAACCACAGGACGTTAATTATGAAGTACAAAAACACAGCCTGCACACACACAAAAAAGAGAGAATAGTTCAGATTTAGCATATGAAATGACGGGCCAGAAAAGATGAACTATTAATTTGCCATCCTTACCTTGTTTCGTAGAGACTTGAGCTCCCGTGTCACTTCCTCGAGATGAGCTTTGTCATCTTCAATGGGCTTGAGATAACGCTCTAACAGTTTATTCCAGAAGTCGGTTTCATCCTGGTAACACAGGGAAACGTTACGCTTTTTTCGTAAGTTGAATATGGAAAGTGGTCTATTTACTGCCATTATAAAGCTGGGAAGAGTCAGGACATTTAATAATATAACTCTGATTGTGTCCTTCTGAAAGAAGAATGTCATACACACGCCTAAGATGAGCTGAGGGGGAGGAAATCATGGGATAATTTGATTTTTTTGGGTGAACTAACCCTTTAATTTAGCCAAATGCATTACTTATCCATTGATAAGCCATTGAAGTCCAAACCAGTTCCTAACCCATAATTGCACAACAGATGCAACACAACTTCGAGACATGACAAAATCAATAAAAAAAACAGCCAATCAGAAGAGCGTGTGGGCGGAGTCCATCTGCAAGCACTTTTTACTCTTAACATATTTATCAAATTCATAAATATTACACAGTTTTTAAATTTTAAGGCTCTACAAGACAGTACTGACTGGCTTATCCAAGAACACGCCCTACTTCTGTAAATCATATTAAAGACACAGTTTCCGTGACACACCCAGTACAAGCTAAATCAAAGTCATTGAGTCATTTTCAAACAAAACCAGGAGTTTGAAACAACTTGTCCTGAAGTTCTCTCCGGCTGGTTAAACACCTCTGAGCTCCCATTGGTCAGTGTGGTGATGATGTAATAGGTGGGTGTGGCTCTTCTTTGAGATGTATCTCTTCATTGGTCAGTGTGGTGATGATGTAATAGGTGGGTGTGGCTCTTCTTCGAGGTGTAACTCTTCATTGGTCAGTGTGGTGATGATCTAATAGGTGGGTGTGGCTCTTCTTGAGGTGTAACTCTTCATTGGTCAGTGTGGTGATGATGTAATAGGTGGGTGTGGCTCTTCTTTGAGGTGTAACTCTTCATTGGTCAGTGTGGTGATGATGTAATAGGCGGGTGTGGCTCTTCTTCGAGGTGTAACTCTTCATTGGTCAGTGTGGTGATGATGTAATAGGTGGGTGTGGCTCTTCTTTGAGGTGAAACTCTTCATTGGTCAGTGTGGTGATGATCTAATAGGTGGGTGTGGCTCTTCTTCGAGTGTAACTCTTCATTGGTCAGTGTGGTGATGATGTAATAGGTGGTGTGGCTCTTCTTTGAGGTGTAACTCTTCATTGGTCAGTGTGGTGATGATGTAATAGGTGGGTGTGGCTCTTCTTTGAGGTGTAACTCTTCATTGGTCAGTGTGGTGATGATGTAATAGGTGGGTGTGGCTCTTCTTCGAGGTGTAACTGTTCATTGGTCAGTGTGGTGATGTAATAGGTGGGTGTGGCTCTTCTTCGAGGTGTAACTCTTCATTGGTCAGTGTGGTGATGATGTAATAGGTGGGTGTGGCTCTTCTTCGAGGTGTAACTCTTCATTGGTCAGTGTGGTGATGATGTAATAGGTGGGTGTGGCTCTTCTTCGAGGTGTAACTCTTCATTGGTCAGTGTGGTGATGATGTAATAGGTGGGTGTGGCTCTTCTTTGAAGGGTTAACTCTTCATTGGTCTGTGTGGTGATGATGTAATAGGTGGGTGTGGCTCTTCTTTGAAGGGTTAACTCTTCATTGGTCTGTGTGGTGATGATGTAATAGGTGGGTGTGGCTCTTCTTTGAGGTGTAACTCTTCATGTGTTCTGTTCAGTGGGTCTGTTCATGTTTAATACGGTAGCGGCTGCTTTAAACACATCTACTGTATAAAGTGTGTAGAAATAAACGTGGGACTGGAGATCTGAATCTCAGAGAGCAAACAGATCCTCATCACTATGATCAGATGCTTTCTCAACTCATGTTTTCTCACTTCTGCTGTGTGTTTATTCTGTCATTGAGAGGAAAGCGCAGCACATTTTCATCTAAACGTTACTCTCAAAAGTGTGGACGTTTGCTAACAGTATACCTCTGCAAAGCTATTTGTACTCCTAGCGAAGATTGAATAAGAACAGCGATTGGGGCTTTAAATCGAAGCCATTCACAAAGCCTCACCTCAGATAGTTTCTCAACCTGTGGAGCCACAAGCGTTCTCTCGATGCCCCTCTTGACGCGCCGCTCCAGTCTCAACGCCCGTTCTCGATGCGGTTGGACTTCACGATGCGTCTGGCGGCTTCATTCAGAGCGTACTGCAGTTCCTCCAGCTGGGTCTCGGTCAGCACGTCCTCCGACCCACTTTATCCTCAGCTCATCATTCAGGGTGTCCGTGAGAATCAGCACCAGCTCCTCGCACAGATCCTCCTGGTTCTTGTTCCTCAGCGTGTATCTGATCTGCTCCTGAAGGTTTCTCTTCAGATTTGCATAGGTCAGTTTCTTCAGGAACTCTTTCTTCACGGGCTCCACCCAATCTATTAGAATAAGAATGGTTTTATAATAATCAATGCTCAGATCACCTTTACACTCATGAAACCCTGTGTGCTATAGAAAAGGGAGATATCGGCAGGATTCTTCAACTGCTGGTTTATGATGAGATGTCATCTCTTACCACTCTCAGGCACAACTTCCTTCGGCTCCAAATTATTGTAGTCAAAATCATAATCATCATCTTCGTCATCGTCATCATAGTCTGTGTCATCATTGAATTGGTCCACTTTCTTCTCACAGCTTTTGGAACTCCCACTGTAAGATTAATGTGCAAGCAAATATGAACTTTTCTTCTGTATTGCAATTGTACGGTGACTGGGAGGGGACATGTTTGTTTAGTTAGTTTTGACTTAATGACAGTATTTCGTTAGATTACACCAGTAGCCTCTATAATGACGATAAAAGAGTGCCAAACACATTTTCATATTCTTTACCTTCTCTCAGAGTCAGTGTCTTTTTCCTTGTTGTCCTTGTTGAGATTCTCTTTGGATTCGTCCTTCTTATGGCTCATCTCCTGGTTAAGGTCCAGGATGTGTTTGTTCGTGTCTAAACGGCTCTGTTCTTCATGGGCGCTCTGAGCCGGTGGCTCGTCGGGTTTGGCGGCTGGTGTGTTTGGATTGACGGCGCTGCATTTGTTGCAGCAGCAGATTTTCGGTCTCCTGAGTGACTTGGATTTTCACATCCCAACAGCACATTTTGCAGTCTCGATTGCACACGACACCCACTTGCTTTTTCTGCTCCTTGCCCTTGTTGGTTTCTCGAGTGCCCCAAGATACAATGTGCATGTTGACTAGGAGTATATGGTGAGGAGGAGATATCCACTGGGAATGCAGATGAAGTACATCAGACCATAGATGATCAGAGTGCTCTCTTGAGGGTGGAGGATGGCTGTCACCATGTACAGGATCGCTCCGGACACCAAGAAGAGTCCAGTAGGAGTTATAAATGTTTCTTGTATAACCATGTCACCTAAAATGAGAAGTCCAATGAGATAACACCAACACAATTCAAATGCAAAAACTGTTAAAACGATAGTAAACAATAATTACCAATAATGGCAAAGAAGGACGAGTCATCAGGAATGCATATATGACACTGAGAATGGCAGCTATTGTGATTTGGAAGTTGGGTTTGGCCACAAACATATGATCATGTAAATAACCGTGTATTACCGCAATTATTATGGAAAGAGTGCCTGAAATTCCAAACACAAACTGGAAAGCTCCTAAAATGGAAACAGTGAAAATTAGCAGATTTTGTACTCTTCATACTTTTATATATCCACGGAAACATATTTTCAATATTTATATCATAGAACAGGTCCAGTCCTGCTCGTGGGGCCACTGTCCTGCAAAGTTCATCCCAAACCCCAATAAAACACACCTGAACCAGCTAATCAAGGTCTTACTAGGCAGACTAGACTGTGTTGAGGCAAGTTGGACCATAGGACACCTCGGATGATGATTCTTTGAAGTTACTTTGCTGGAAGAAAGCAGCCTAAGAAGGTCAGATGCTTAACCAGCTCAACCAAGTCTCTACCAGATTAGGTAATACGCCAACCCTTGACAGGTTGACCAAAAGGTCTACAACAGGGTTCCTCAATATTAAACCTTGATCTAACTCACCTGCAATTTTCGAGTAACTCTGAAGACCTTGATTAGCTTGTTCAGGTGTGTTTGGAAGGGTTGGAACCAAACTCTGCAGGGTCAACCCC
This sequence comes from Gobiocypris rarus, assembly GCA_023029165.1. NCBI lineage: Eukaryota > Metazoa > Chordata > Actinopteri > Cypriniformes > Gobionidae > Gobiocypris > Gobiocypris rarus. Next base: position 1,007,660 of record CM040927.1, on the reverse strand, counting down.
AACCCCATCAGAAGAGGATTTAGCTGACATTTCCAGAAGGGCAGTTGAACCACCATACCTGAAAATCCCTGAAATCCCCTTGTTTTCACCAAGTCTTTGAAAATGTACCTGCAATCATGAGGGTAACAGAAGCAGGTCCCAGGATGGAGGAAGCCACGGTGAAAATCTGATATAAGATGTAGGGCATGGATATGGAGGTGTTCCTCTTGACTGTCTGCCCGCTGTGGAGCAGATCGAGTGTTGGCCAGTGTCGAAGGACCCCATCGACGTCTCTGGTTGTAAAACTCTTTGAACTCTTGAGGAGAGTTGGTGTAAGCATCTGAGGCGGCGTTATACTCCACACGCCAGCCCTGCTGCAGGAGAAGAGTGCACAGCCAACGGTCCTCACCTAAACAGAAGAACCAAATGCAAGAATTGCTAAAAAGATACATGCCAGAGTTTTTTTTTATTTTCATAGCCCATTCATCCCCCCAAACCCCAAGGGATTTACCTTGATCGTACTGCACATACTCAGAGGCTCGGGTGGCTTTGGTAGTGTATCGTTTCAGGACGTTGTCGTCCATCAGCGCAGATCCTCTGAACAAACTGAAACAGCCTGGACTGCACAGAACCGACCCAAACACGTGCTCCGCTGTCTTCTGAAGCCAGTGACCCACTGCATACTCAAACTTCTGATACCACACCATTGGTCCTGAAACATCACATTCACAGAGCGAAGAACATGAATCATTGCATTTGAGCATGTTCGCTTCTGGGTATCTCTTTCTGATAGATGAGCAATGTTATCATATTGTAAATGCAGACTGTCATGTTTTGTTGAGATTAGCTATCTTTTCGATGGTGCGATGTTTATATAAAACTGCAATAATTTCCAAGAAGGGTTTATGTCAATGGACTTTGAATATTGATCAGAATCTGAATAGCTGGTCAATAAAAGGGCACACAATTATCTGCTATATAATCCAGTCTGCTGCTTCTTCTTTCTTCCTTTATGTCATATGCAGTCTTTTGTCAGTTCTTTTATGTAATTCAAAAGATGTGCTTTTAGCATACTACTTTCCCACTAAGCAAAGCTTTTTTCAAAAGATGACAATTAAGATGATCTATGCACCAACCCAAAACAAGAGTTCAGATGAAAAGAAACCTATCATTGGGGATTTGTTGCTTTTCCCGAACTCGTATCGAACCGTGACCCCAAAACCGAGTACGCACCAATGTACCGCTACACCCCTACCGAACACAGATGATTTTACCCATTCCGGTGGGATGGATCCGCCCACACGCCGCACTCCACGTTGTCGCATATTCTCAGACGGTCGAGGAGCAGTATCAGAGCCCCAGGCTGGAAGTCTGTGTCTCCATCCAAAGCCATGATATACGTGTTATCGTCAGATATATGCTTCCTCTTGCTGTCGTTGTCATGAGAAGGTAGTAAATAAGTCTCACTATCTAATGATATGAGACTGGCACGGCATGGGTTGTTTTGTCTCTGTAAGAACACAGTTTTAAAAACAGAGTTATCTTCAGCTGTGTGTGGATGTCTGGGGGTTGCAAAGCTGGTTTCTACACGGGTGCTCAAGTCTCTGGTCTTTAGATACAGCTTGGGTCCTTCCTTTAATGGAAGTGTGTGGGACATTTTAACGTAAATCTTATCTGCTTAAATCTGTGTGGTTTATACATGCGGCACATTCAGTTTAAGGTTAGGGGTTTGTTTGAATCACAACATATGAGCAATAGTAATAGTGAAGCTTGACTGACCATTGACTGAACGATCAATGGAAACTTACTGTTATTTTCTGAGGGTTTTTGACATTGTATCCTTTCCAACCAAGCAGGTAATACAGGTACATGATCTGAAAATGCACACGTGTTCAGGTAAGCATTCAAAGACTGAATTATTCTTCATACTAAAGAATAAGACTTTGACGTTCACCTGTGACCATCTCTTTTTATTTCGAATCAGAGCTTTGTCCTTCAGGTGGACAAAGAGCATGTTTCCCTCTGGCATGACAAACACAAGACGGCCTCCATATGGCGTTTCAATGATAGAAACCTCATCGGGCTCCTTATTTGTAAACACCCTTGAAGGCAAAAACAGTGAAATTTGGTTTACAGTTGTTGTGAAATATCATTATCATCAGTATTTCCATATCAGTCACATACCATAAGCTGATAACGGATAGGAAACCTTTGCCTTACCTGTACACCTCCATAACAACGTTTACAAGGTCGGAAACATAGTTGTTGACAAGCTTTTTCTCACTGCCCGTTTCTTTGTCTTTATCCATCATGAAGGCATCGTCGACATAAATATGGCACTCAAAGTCAAAGACATCCTTGTGTTCCTCCTTTGGATCCCCTCGGTATCTGTCCAATCTGAAACCAACAAATTTGAATAAAGAACTGCAGCAATAATATAGGACCAACGGGGGGTTTCGAGCAACTGGCTCATCCATCACAGATTAAATACCTGAACATTGAAGTCAAGATTTTCAGCATCTCGTCATATGTTTCATGCCACATCGTTGCACAAAGGTAAATTACACAGTTTTCCACTTCAATGTCACTGCTATATGACAAGGAAAGTAAACACAAACTTGATTAATGCACATGTATTGTATTGTGTGTAACATCATTATTTTGTCTGAATGTACGTACCTCTCCTTGTTCGCCGTACGAATGACTTTCATTTTTGTGTTCAGCAACATAGAGAGGTCAATGAAGGCGGACTCATACAGGCGGCGGACGAAAAGCTGAGAGGTGCGTTCAATTCTCTGCACTCTTATTCTCCACACGTAATACGTGCAAGCGATGAGCCCGAGCCACATGCAGACCTCCAGCGCCAGCATGAGAAAGGCCACATTTCAGACGGGTTGTTGAGTGAAGTTTTGCAGATACTATAAGAAATCTCCAGCATTACAACCGGGGTGGTATTGACGTCCTTGAGATATTCAAGTTCGTAGCAAAATGGCCAGAAAGGAGTGGAAATAACTTGTGTAGCATTCTCACTTCCAGTAATTATGATTTGGCTTGGAGTTTCCAGTAGAGACTAGATGTTCAGCTTGTGTAAAGAAAAGTGTAATGCCCAGGAGTAGTGTTACTGGACCAATTAAAGACACAGGCAGGGCAAAACTGAATCTCACAGCGTGGATCTTGCAGGCCACGACTCCAAACCAGTGGCACGCAGCGGAGCAGAACGCCTGAAGGAAGAACAGCCCCAGGGCTATCTCCACCGTGCCTCTGCTGGCTTTGGTGTACGCATCCCAGTCGATGGGATTTTCAGCAATCAGGCAGAAATACAGAAAGTACACCCCCAGAGTCACGGCTATTCGAAGGAGGCTGGTGAACAGATAAACAGAGTCTCTGAAAGAGTCCAGATCCTTGAGCATGTCCTGAATGTTAGTGCTGGCCTGAAAAGGGTTCTCCCACCAGTTCAGAGAAACCAGCACTGATGCCAAAATCGCAATGCCCACATACACGTAACAATATTCTACTTGTCCTGGGATGTGTGTGGATTCTCTAACGTAGTAGTCAACCCCAGTAGCGTGTACCCGCTGAGCACTAGGATGAGGGAGCATATGGGGTAGATGATCATCCAGTTCCTTGTCTGCAAGCGGAAGACGATCTGGAACACGGATGAAAGGATGCAGATCCCTCCGGGGATGCAGAGGTTTGTGAGGATATCAAGCTTAGGCATCACAATGAGCACCAGCACTGCCGTCCCGACCGCCACCAGACTCTCAATCCCACACATCTGCAGAAGCATCAACAGCGATCATTACATTAGTGCATTTCAAGTTCCATTTCACATCAGTTTAAGCATGTTTGAGACTCTTCTGCCATCAACTCATCATTGCTATCTAAAAGTCCTTTGCTAAACAATCGTCTAGTATGGCTAACCTGCAGGAAAATCCAAATAAAATCAGCTTTTGATGCCCAGCAAGCAATAGCCGTCTCGGTTAACTATAGACCCGATATAGTCCGGCTATGACAAACCCACTTCAAGCCAAAATAACTTGCGAGATGAAAGATATTCCATCATGTAAGGAAAGTCCGCAGTGATTACAAGATGTTTGGTTTAATGTTCATGTTCTAGATGATTAGTTTATTCTTGGGCTATAGTTAGACATCTATTACATTTTCACTGACAGCCCAAATGTTGCCTTGTTTTAGCCTAGACTTCAGGGGTGGCTACGTTCTAAACGCAGAATTGCTCCCTGGGTGGCAGCTGGTTTTGCATAGCTGGTCTTTTATGGCTTGTAGTTGGTCCAAGGTGGTCTATGTGGTGATTAGCTGGGGCTACGGAGGTCTTGGTGAATAAACTTTGTCAACTGGGTTAGCGCAGGAAGACCACCTTGGTGATTGGATAGATTAGGATTGTCCACTAGTTGGCCAGCTCTCATTTTAGCTTTAATATGTTTGTGGTGCTGCTTTAAAGAAGGGGTCGCCAATCCTACTCCTAGACAGGTGGATTAAACACACCTGGACCAGTGAAGTCCTTTAGGGTTACAGCAAGCTCAAGTCTACAGGAAAGTCCCCTACACTATGTTGCTGTCTGGGGTAGATCTCCAGGAGCAGGGTTGGACACCCTTACATAACAAATGTCAGAGGTCGATTAATACTTGATCATTTTGCTAGTGCTTGGTTTTATGATGGTCTCGGGCATGGGATGTGCATTATACTCACATCCACGTTCACACACAAGTTGTTTCCCGTTTGGTTTGTATATAACAGAAAGTATCGATACCTGAATGAGCTGTTTACCTTGTCATTTTTCCATCCATGTATGTTAAATAGTTTCATTCATGCATACCAGTTTGAGGGTTCATGATCACATAAACTTTCCTTGAAAGGGACTTTTGCGCTGTCTGTTAATTTGGCCATATTTGCAACGCTATTTCAGGCACACACGATTCTCATGTCACTTTGCCCTTTTCATCCCTAATTACCCACATCCAAACCTATGTATTGTTCTGTGCTCTAGACGTGTAGACATTTTTAACTCAAGAAGCCCCTTAAGAAACGCATCATGAACCATAATTATACAGCACTTTCTTAAGGTGTGCTAGCGATTAGTGAACCATTGGACATATTCTTTACTTTTTTCTACAAAATTTGCCATAAAAGTATCTAATAGTCACATGACATCAACTCACGATTCCCAGTATCCTCGGCTTAGGGACCACATAGCTCTTGAAGACACACTTCCACATGGACTTCAGGAACATCAGGAGGTTTGGCATCACTAGGACACACATCAACAGGAGCGAGTAGAACTGCTGATCCACTTTGTTTCAAAGACACCGGACTGGACAGAGTGGTCAGAACCAGCAGAGAGCCCTACAATACAGAAGATGAGGCTTGGCATTAACGCACTGGACCACAACACACAGGATCATCGTCTGTGTGCCTGACACATGCTGCTATTACAGCCCGGATCAATCCCCAACACTTTACATTGGGAGGCCTTAACTGTAGTGTGCTAACATTAAATATCTATGTATTCACTGTTTAAAATTATCACATTTACTGATAATGAGTTTGAGGTGGGTTAGGGATTACAGGGGTTAGGGTTTGGGTTAGGGGTTAAGATAAAAGTGTAATTAAATTGGTAAATAAATACAAGTACTTTAAATGTAATGCACCAACATGTATGCACACAATAAGTAAACTGTATCAAATGATTAAGTAAAGGACACCCAATATAAAGTGTGACAGTCATTCAAATTGTGTACACATTGTTTGAGATCTGGCCCTTGATTTCCTTTTTATTGTATTTGGAGACACATTATATTGTTTTTGATCAGGTCGTTGATCATTTAAGAATGTTTCACACCATCCCAGAACTATAAATATGATCTCAATAACTCAAGAAAATAGAAAATCATAATCATAAGCATGAAGGGTGCAGATGTTCGTGCCAGCGTGAATCCCGGTGAGTGTACACGTCACCATGGTAAGGGTGATCAGTAAACAGGGATGGGTGGGGATGCTATTATCCTCTATAAATATTTATGGTCATAATGTAACAGTCATGATTCACCTTGCTCACGGCGCTGACCAGCACCAGCAGGCCCACAATAAAGGCCACCAGGTTCTGCAGAATCCGGAAGCATATTCTCTTCTTCTCTTCTCGGCTCCGATCGGGTTCAGCTGGAACGGGTCCCAGGTGTCTCTGTACACATGGCAAAAATCAGACAGATGAACTTGTGAGAGGATGGCAACAGTGCAAAAACAATGCGTTGCTTCAGTCACCGGAGTTGTGCTCTATAGCAGTAAAAATATTTTTTTTCCAACACTCATTCAAAAATTGTAGCTTTAGGGGAACAAGAAGTCAAGTCCTCGTCGTCAGTGAGGAACCTGGGTGTGCTCTTTGATACCAATCTCTCGTTTGAAAGCCACGTTTCTAGCATCTGTAAAACTGCATTCTACCATCTTAAAAATATATCTAAATTACGGCACATGCTCTCAATGCAAAATGCTGAACAGTTAATACATGCGTTCATGAGCTCAAGGCTAGATTATTGTAATGCTCTACTGGGTGGTTGCCCTGCTCGCAATAAACAAACTCCAGCTGGTCCAAAACGCAGCAGCTCGAGTTCTTACTAGAACCAGGAAGTGTGATCACATTAGCCCGGTTCTGTCAACACTGCACTGGCTCCTATTAAACATCACATACATTTTAAAATCTTGCTTATTACTTACAAAGCTCTAAATGGTTTATCTCCCAGTACTTGAGTGAGCTCTTAACACATTATACTCCATCACGTCTACTGCGCTCTCTAAACTCTGACCAGCTGATAATACCTAGAATATCAAAATCAACTGCAAGCCGATCCTTTTCCATTACTTCAGTCACCGGAATTGTGCTTTATAGCAGTAAAAATGTTTTTTTTCATATATATTCATAATATGACATGACCTCTCACAACTAACTTTCTGCTGCACCCACCAATGGCCGTGGCGTAAGAACATTTACCAGACATGAAAAACAGATTAAACCCTATATTCAGTCAATATATATAAGCAAAATGATCTACCAATGGGATCAGAAAAATAATCTGATTCTGTTTGGGACAGAAACAAGACACAAGATTTCAAGCAGAATCAGATCCCATTGGCAGATCATTTTGCTTGTTTTAAGCAAAAGCTGATTTTATTGTGATTTTATTTTTTCCAGAAAACAATCAAAAATATCTTATGTCACTTTACTCTTCTAGTAAAAGCATCTTGACTCCATAATCCAGCCATATGGTTCATCTCAAGACTAAAGTATTTTTTGGTTATGCATGTATAAAGTATTTTAAATATGAAATAAAATCAGTCAGTAAAATAAAAAACATCATACTTCGGTTGTCTGAGTGTGAATTGAGTTTCTATTTCAAATAAAAGCACATCTCTTTTATAATGATTTGTAATTATGAAGAATTCGCTATTTCAACTTTATTTATATAGCGCTTTTACCAATGCAGATTGTTTCAAAGCAGCTTCACAGTGTTAAACAGAAAAATAATGCAACAGAATATATTTCGATTATCATACAGTAACAATTTGGGCTTTAGATCAGTAATTTAGTTTATATGGTTAATTTAGTTTAATAATTAGATTTATTTGGAAATTTAGTTGAAAAATGTAGTGTCCCCAACTGAGCAAGCCAAGCCAGAGGAAGCGTGTGAGTGTGTGGACGGGTTACCTGTGTCGCCCTTCTCTCTTCTGTCTCCTCTGCTTCAGTTCCTCCATCTCTCCACCGCTGTCTCTCACTCCATTCACCAGAGAGTTCTGTGCACTCCTCAGAGGACAGGGGACTTAAATCTCACCGAGAGCAATAGAGCAATCTCAGCCAGCGCAGGCTGTAAACGAGTCCAAAGATCTGCTTCATCCAACCTCCTCATTACATCGCTGATCGGAAAACATTTATGACATGACCAAAGTTCAGTCATACGCTTAACACGATCATGATATTCCATGTGACCTAAAGTGAGACTCTTGATGATGCTGTGAGTTATGTATAAATATTGAAGGGAAAACACACACACACACACACACACACACACACACACACACACACACACACACACTCTCTCACTCACACACACACACACACACACACACACACACACACACACACACACACACACATGTTTGTTTTTGTGAAATGTGGGGACATTCCATAGGCGTAATGCATTTTATACCATACAAACCGTATTTTCTATCCCCCTACACTGCCCCTAAACCTACCCATCACACACACACACACACACACACACACACACACACACACACACACACACACACACACACACACACACACACACACACACACACACACACTGCTTCTTCTTCTAGTCACACACTGCTCGCCACATTACACACACACATTACACGTCACACACACACACACACACACACACAGTGCTGCCACACACACACACACACATGTCTGCTCTTGCCCACACACACACACACACACACACACACTGCTCCTGCCCCTAACTACTAGCTAATCATATTAGCAAACATGCTAGCATTATGCTAATCATGTTAGCATCATGCTAAGCATTATGCTAATCTAATCTAAATGTTAATCGTGTAAGCTAATAATGTTAACTACTACTAGCTAATCATGTTAGCATTTTGTTAGCTAACATGCTAATCGTGTTAACATTATGCTAACAAAATGTTAACATTGTGTAGGATAGCAACCGGGCCCCAAATTTTGCCACGGCAAGCACCACTCACATTTTCTTCAGGAAATGTACATTCTAGTGTAGGGGGATAGAATATACAGTTTGTACAGTATAATCCATTACGCCTATGGAATGTCCCCATAAAACATGAAAACACAACACACTCTCTCTCTCACACACACACACACACTGAATCCTCAATGAAGACACTGTTTTGAGTTTATACATGCACTAAGTCGAATCCAAGGGTGGAGAAGATGAGCTGAGTTTTATAACTAATATGATAAAAAGGACGCACACACTTTATCACTCAGAGAACACTGCAGGCGGACAGATAAAGATGAGCTCTCATAAACAGATCTGTTATACAATGAGCAGGATATCTCAGCTGTTCACTACAATAGATGATCACAGATCAAGCATCACTTCACTGTTCACAGAGCCGGTGTGTTGCAGGGAATGCTTGTGCCTCTCGTCCCTGAATCCTGTGTTCAAGGCTTCATGCTCAGAGATGGAAGAAGACCAGTCACAGATCTGCTGATCACCTGTGTGATGACCAGTGATTTGGTCCCATGAATAACCTTTCAATGATCCAATCTTAAAAGAACCATTCTTTAGCATATTTGGCCTAAACTTGTACTCAATATAGATATACTTAAAAGTATAATTATGTATTAAGTATACTTGGCTTGTGTTTAATCGTTTGATTGAGTCCGCTATTAAATATGTTTATCACATAGTTTTACATGCGGTCTTATTAAACTTGCATTGTTTGAAAATATTGATTTATAAAGAAAAAATAGTTGTTTTTAACTCCGAGTATCTGTGTGTTGTGTAGGCACTGGTAGTGTACAGAAGAATTTACTTCACTCTTTCCCGCCTCTAACTGAATATTCTGGTGATCTGTGTTTTCCCTGTTATACGGTACGGGAAGCAGAATTGTATGTGTCAGGTCTGCCCTTATACAATAGACAGCACATTTTATTGATCATAGATTGTGTGTCTTTTGAAGACTCTCTACATGTTTTGTTAGATTTAGTAAGCATGTATTTTATTTCTTTTGCAATTCAATACAGAAACTGAATGACCCATCTCAGAGTAGCTTTATAGAATGCCCTTCAGTTTTAATTCATTATCAGTTCCTGTTCTTCATTTAGTAGCTTTCCTCTGCCCCCAAAGAAGCCCAAATAGAAGAAGCCTTTTACTGTATAGCATATGGTCATGTGCTTGAAAGAATATCAACATCTGAACAATTCCTAGATGGGAATCAGCTGTGATTTATATATCTGCATAACTTCGATCAGCTGTTTCTCAGTACCAATGGAATAAAATACAGGGGATATATTTCTGTTTGAATTCCCGATATGAGCAGCTGTTCATCTTGACTTTAGTCTATAAGGTTAGGTTTAGAACAAGGTGTTATCTGTTCTGACATCAGTGTTAAAGCATTGGTAAATCTGGCAGTAAAAAGCCATTGTTCTGGTCTTGGTTGAGCTTGTGTGTAAAAGAAGTTCAAGCATTTTAAATTTGTGTTAACTGTATGCATTTTCTGCAAAAGCAACAATAAATGTGTTAATTGTATAGCCTACACAGACAGATGTTGTGCTAACTACGTTAAGAGTTTAGGAAATTTGTTAAAAGTATTGAAAAAATTGTCATAACGATTGTAAAAAACTGTAACCTTTTTTTAAAGGGTGTATTTGTACTTGTAGTTACCTTATGTTCACAGTCAAAGTTTATACAACTGATATTTTTTAGTCTGCTCAACCAAAACAATGGATTTTCACTGCCAAACGTACCAATGATTTAACACTGTATGTCAGAACAGATAACACCATACTCTAAACATAACCGTATAGCCTAAAGTCAAAGTGAACAGCTGTTTATATTGTGAATTGAAACACAAATATATCACCTGTATTTTATTCCATTGCTACTGAGAAACAGCTGATTGAAGTTATGCAGAAATCACAGCTGAGCTTCCCATCTAGGACTTGTTCAGGTGTTGATGTTCTTTCAATCACATGACCTAATGTTATACAGTAAAATAGGGCCTCTTTGGGCTGATCTTGTGTGAAAAGGGAACAATATAGAGCAACACAAAGAAAGTAAGAAAAATGCCTGCTCGTGGGAGAGGAAGATGAGTACCAGGAGATTTAGAGGAGTGGGACAAGGGTGAGGGAGAGGGAGAGGAAGATGAGTACCAGGACAAGGAAGAGGAGTGGGACCAGCGTGACGAAGAGGAAGATGAGTACCAGGATAAGGGAGAGGAATGGGACAAGCGGGAGGGAGAGGAAGATGAGTACCAGGATAAGGGAGAGGAATGGGACAAGGGTGAGGGAGAGGAAGATGAGTACCAGGACAAGGGAGAGGAGTGGGACAAGGGCATGGGAGAGGAAGATGAGTACCAGGATAAGGGAGAGGAATGGGACAAGGGTGAGGGAGAGGAAGATGAGTACCAGGACAAGGGAGAGGAGTGGGACCAGTGCGTGAGAGGAAGATGAGTACCAGGATAAGGGAGAGGAATGGGACAAGGGTGAGGAGAGGAAGATGAGTACCAGGATAAGGAGAGGAGTGGGACAAGCGTGAGGAGAGGAAGATGAGTACCAGGACGAGGGAGAGGAGTGGGACAAGCGTGAGGGAGAGGAAGATGAGTACCAGGACAAGGGAGAGGAGTGGGACAAGCGTGAGGGAGAGGAAGATGAGTACCAGGACAAGGGAGAGGAGTGTGACAAGGGTGAGGGAGAGGAAGATGAGTACCAGGACAAGGAAGAGGAGTGGGACAAGGGCAAGGGAGAGGAAGATGAGTACCAGGATAAGGGAGAGGAATGGGACAAGGGCGAGGGAGAGGAAGATGAGTACCAGGACAAGGGAGAGGAGTGGGTCAAGGGCAAGGGAGAGGAAGATGAGTACCAGGATAAGGGAGAGGAATGGGACAAGGGTGAAAGAGAGGAAGATGAGTACCAGGATAAGGGAGAGGAATGGGACAAGGGTGAGGGAGAGGAAGATGAGTACCAGGACAAGGGAGAGGAGTGGGACAAGGGCATGGGAGAGGAAGATGAGTACCAGGATAAGGGATAGGAATGAGACCAGCGTGACGAAGAGGAAGATGAGTACCAGGATAAGGGAGAGGAATGGGACAAGCGCGAGGGAGATGAGTACCAGGATAAGGGAGAGGAATGGGACAAGGGTGAGGGAGAGGAAGATTAGTACCAGGACAAGGGAGAGGAGTGGGACAAGGGCATGGGAGAGGAAGATGAGTACCAGGATAAGGGACAGGAATGAGACAAGGGTGAGGGAGAGGAAGATGAGTACCAGGACAAGGGAGAGGAGTGGGACCAGTGCGACGGAGAGGAAGATGAGTACCAGGATAAGGGAGAGGAATGGGACAAGGGTGAGGGAGAGGAAGATGAGTACCAGGACAAGGGAGAGGAGTGGGACAAGCGTGAGGGAGAGGAAGATGAGTACCAGGACAAGGGAGAGGAGTGGGACAAGCGTGAGGGAGAGGAAGATGAGTACCAGGACAAGGGAGAGGAGTGTGACAAGGGTGAGGGAGAGGAAGATGAGTACCAGGACAAGGAAGAGGAGTGGGACAAGGGCAAGGGAGAGGAAGATGAGTACCAGGATAAGGGAGAGGAATGGGACAAGGGTGAGGAGAGGAAGATGAGTACCAGGACAAGGGAGAGGAGTGGGTCAAGGGCAAGGGAGAGGAAGATGAGTACCAGGATAAGGGAGAGGAATGGGACAAGGGTGAGGGAGAGGAAGATGAGTACCAGGACAAGGGAGAGGAGTGGGTCAAGGGCAAGGGAGAGGAAGATGAGTACCAGGATAAGGGAGAGGAAGATGAGTACCAGGACAAGGGAGAGGAAGATGAGTACCAGGATAAGGGAGAGGAATGGGACAAGGGTGAGGGAGAGGAAGATGAGTACCAGGATAAGGGAGAGGAATGAGACAAAGGTGAGGGAGAGGAAGATGAGTACCAGGACAAGGGAGAGGAATGGGACAAGGGTGAGGGAGAGGAAGATGAGTACCAGGACAAGGGAGAGGAATGGGACAAGCGAGGAGAGGAAGATGAGTACCAGGATAAGGGAGAGGAATGGGACAAGGGTGAGGGAGAGGAAGATGAGTACCAGGACAAGGGAGAGGAGTGGGTCAAGGGCAAGGGAGAGGAAGATGAGTACCAGGATAAGGGAGAGGAATGGGACAAGGGTGAGGGAGAGGAAGATGAGTACCAGGATAAGGGAGAGGAATGGGACAAGGGTGAGGTGAGAGGAAGATGAGTACCAGGATAAGGGAGAGGAATGGGACAAGGGTGAGGGAGAGGAAGATGAGTACCAGGACAAGGGAGAGGAATGGGACAAGGGTGAGGGAGAGGAAGATGAGTACCAGGACAAGGGAGAGGAGTGGGACAAGGGTGAGGGAGAGGAAGATGAGTACCAGGATAAGGGAGAGGAATGGGACAAGGGTGAGGGAGAGGAAGATGAGTACCAGGATAAGGGAGAGGAATGGGACAAGGGTGAGGGAGAGGAAGATGAGTAGCAGGACAAGGGAGAGGAGTGGGACAAGCGCGAGGGAGAGGAAGATGAGTACCAGGATAAGGGAGAGGAATGGGACAAGGGTGAGGGAGAGGAAGATGAGTACCAGGATGAGAGGAATGGGACAAGGGTGAGGGAGAGGAAGATGAGTACCAGGACAAGGGAGAGGAGTGGGACAAGGACAAGGGAGAGGAGTGGGACAAGGGCCAGGGAGAGGAAGATGAGTACCAGGATAAGGGAGAGGAATGGGACAAGGGTGAGGGAGAGGAAGATGAGTACCAGGATAAGGGAGAGGATTGGGACAAGGGCGAGGGAGAGGAAGATGAGTACCAGGATAAGGGAGAGGAATGGGACAAGGGTGAGGGAGAGGAAGATGAGTACCAGGACAAGGGAGAGGAGTGGGACAAGGACAAGGGAGAGGAGTGGGACAAGGGCCAGGGAGAGGAAGATGAGTACCAGGATAAGGGAGAGGAATGGGACAAGGGTGAGGGAGAGGAAGATGAGTACCAGGATAAGGGAGAGGAATAGGACAAGGGTGAGGGAGAGGAAGATGAGTACCAGGACAAGGGAGAGGAATGGGACAAGGGTGAGGGAGAGGAAGATGAGTACCAGGACAAGGAAGAGGAGTGGGACAAGGGCGAGGGAGAGGAGTGGGACAAGGGCGAGGGAGAGGAGTGGGACAAGGACAAGAGAGAGGATTGGGACAAGGGCCAGGGAGTGAAAGATGAGTACCAGGACAAGGGAGAGGAGTGGGACAAGGGCCAGGGAGAGGAGTGGGACAAGGGCCAGGGAGAGGAGTGGGACAAGGACAAGGGAGAGGAGTGGGACAAGGGCAAGGGAGTGAAAGATGAGTACCAGGACAAGGGAGAGGAGTGGGACAAGGGCAAATCTCAGCCGGGACACAGTGGCATCAATTATCCAGATTTTGGATAATGGTAGGATATCCAGGTAGGATAATGTATAAGGGCTTCCTGCTGCAAAGCGTAAATACTTTTACCATATATTACAGTGACTGTATGCCTCTGGTCTCTAATATGCAACTGTATTCTGTATATCTAAGGATTCAACATCTATCTCCCTCAGGAAAGCTCCTGGATGAAGAACAGGAACTTGCTATTGTCAACACAGTGATTGCTGATAATGAAATAAAACTGAAGGGCATCCCATAAAGCTACTCTTAGATGGGTCATTCATTTTTTATTGAATTTCTGCAGCAAAAGAAAAAAAATCCATGCATTTACTAAACCCAACAAAACAAAAATGTGGAGAGGCTTCACAAAACACACTCTATGATCAATAAAATATACTGTCTATTGTATAAGGGCAGACCTGGCACATGAAATAATGCAGTTTCTCTAATTCCATCTTATGTTAGTGTTTTTATGACAGTGTGCTATAATTGACTAAACGCTCCTGTTGGAAGAGAACATGTGTTAGGGTTTTGGTAGATAAAGTGCATTGTGTTAGTGTATTATTGTATTTTGAAAATTAGTGTTGGAGTTTAGTTTACAATGTGTGATTTTGAGCATGAAATTAACCGTTTTGCCAATTGTGTGTTGTTGGTGTGTTGGTGTGTTAAGAGTTTAGAAAAACTGTTAAAAGTATTGAAAAAATTGTCATAGCGATCGTTAAAAAACTGTGATAAAACGAACTTGAAGTACACCTTTTGTTCATAAGGGAACCTTGACCTTCTGTGCAATGGAAAGATTTGGATGTTAAATGTTCCTCATTGACCCATCGATACCGAGAATTAACCTACAGAAAACAGCAGAATTTACAGTAGTAAATAGTGAAATATAGCGAGAATGTGGTGGAATACACTTCAACATAAACATTTTATTATGATAAACCTACACAGCCCTTATAAAACATTCGCATCTCTTCAGCAGTGAATCATGTAAATCATAACCTCTCTAATAGTTATGCATGCTGTAGTTATCAGTGTTTATGAACTTATGAACTCACGCTTCGACACAATGTGATTTCTCGTGCCAACTCACACGCACTGGATTATATGGCCAATAAACCTCCATGGAGACTCCTGGACTCTTTCTGTTTCTAATCTCCAAGCCCAGCTTCTGAAAGCCATAATTACAAGTAGAGATGTTTGGTTTACTCAACCAAAGGTTACTCAGAGACTTACTCATGGTGATTAACAGGTGTGTGTGTGTGTTGGGGGGGTTCAGCGTTATAAACCTTACATACGGCAGAACCTGTGAAACATCCCCTTGCTCAGTGGCACGTGCTCCTCCACACGTCTACTCCTGAAATAACCGCATATGGAGCTTTATTATATACATAACCTCATTTGCATATGATTTCATTCTGCATATTCCCATCCATGTGACACTACCGTGTTTAACGATAGAACGCACTAGGAAAGAGGGAATAACAGCTGTGGCAAGATCATTTCACTGTTCAATATCCTCGTCTTGTTTTAGAATAAAATATCAACATTTAACCTCAGACATGAACTACATGTGTGCAATGATGCATATAAAGTACATACAAACTGTTTGCAGTGCCTACATACCAGCTAACAAAAATATGTGTGTGTGTGTGTGTGTGAGAGAGAGAGAGAGAGAGAGGGAGAGAGAGAGAGAGAGAGAGAGAGAGAGAGAGAGAGAGAGAGAGAGAGGTTTAACAAAAACTTTATTATATCTCAAAACAATACTTCAACATATGACCTCAAATAAACAATAAATATAAAAAAATAAAAAAATCACTTTAAAAATGTAAAATCAGCAATTCATCATCTTCGACTTCACACAAAACATTTTCCACAGCCCACATATTTGCAAATTCTAATACATTATTAACCATATTAAAATAAGAAAAATCAATCTTAATTCGAGCAGCAACCAACCCCTTCAATACCATCTCTACATCAAGTGATCCAGTACCTAATATTTTATTCTTCCTAGTTATCCATATTGCCATCTTTGCTGATCCTAACAAATAGTTTATTAAACACACTTTTTCTTTCATGAACATTATATTTCAAACCACTAATAAAACCTTTATGAGAAAAATTCACACCAAAACCATCAAACCAACTTTTAAAAAGTCAAAAAGACCTCCTAACCTCTCACAATAAATAAACAAATGATCTATGGTTTCTTCTATTCCACAAAAGGGACAAAGTTTCAGTACTTCTGGATTCAGGTGCCACGTGTCTGTTCGTAGCTATGATGCCATGAATCAGTCTCCACTGTAAATCTGCTGCGTTTCTCTATGGGAGGCTTGTACAGAGATCTCCAGCAACCCTTAAAGTCTGGCCCAAATAAATCTGACCACCTCCACGCCCTGACTCTCTTCAAAACATGCCAATGGGACATTTTGACACACACAGAGTATATTGCTTTTTTGCTGATATCCTGAAAAGGACATTCCAATTTTGGTGTTTTAAAAGTCAATATTGAGCCACTTTCTTCTTGGTACTCCTCCTTTGCCGCAGCAGACACTGAAATCAATGGGATCTTGCAGACTCTCCCTCTCTAGTCCTTGCTGAAGTTCTAAAGCTTCTCGGCAGACTCCTGGTAAAGCTTCATTCACTTCCTTCAATAACTGAGACAAGAGGCGTAAAGAGTTTATTCCTGTATCTTTCTGTAGTGATTCTGCTGTTTTTCATCCTTTGTCATCTCTGAGATTCTCAACCTTTGTACATCAAGCTTTAATCAGACAGTTCCTCAAACCTCCTGAAGACAGACATTTCATCTGGATCAATGAATTGTAAAACAGAGGTTCCCCCATAATCCAGTCTTGTGGTTGATCAATTCCTCTGCTTACAGAAAAAGTCCTATTCCACGCTTGTAGCATGGAGCGATAGAATGGAGTCAAATTGTTCAAATCCAGTTCATTAGTTCTGATTAAAAACAACTGCTTGTCATATTCAAGACTTGATGCCCTTCTCAGCAAAACACATGCCACATTGCTCCACTCTGTCTCCTCCGCATACAGCAGCCTCTGTGCTGCTTGTAAACAAAATGTGTTGATCCGACTTTTAATGTCCACAAGACCTTGTCCTCCTTCCTGAACTGGCAAACACAAAGCCGGCCCAGGAATCCAGTGTTGCCCCGACCAGAAGAACTCCACCAACTTCCTCTGGATTTCTTTAATCAGTCCATCAGGTGGCTCTAGCACATTCAGCCTGTGCCATAACATGGAGGCAGCCAAATTATTTATAACCAAGACTCTACCCCTGTAGGATAGTTCAGGTAATAGCCATTTCCATTTAGACAACTTGGCTAACACCTTATCCAGCATACCTTCCCAATTCTTTTTCCTATAGTTATCAGAGCCCATAAAAACTCCTAAAATTTTAATCCCTTCTTTTCCCCACTTTAAACCTCCTGGAATATGAGGTATCCCACCATTCCTCCAATCACCCATAATAAACCCCTCACTCTTTCCCCAGTTTACCTTTGCAGAAGAAGCTTTTTTGAACAAGGCTAAGCTTTTACAGAGTATTTGAATATCTTCCTGCCCAGTTATAAAAACAGTTACATCATCTGCGTATGCAGATACGGAACATTTGATCTGATCTGAAAACTGAAAACCTTTCAATTTATTTCTTAAATCCCCAAAAGTGGCTCAATTACTAAGCTATATAACTGCCCTGAAGAGGACAACCCTGCCTAATGCCTCTTTCAACAAATACTGGGCTACTCAAACCACCCCCTACCTTGATCAATACAGAGGCCTTATTGTACAACAACTTTATCCAAGAAATCATTTTTCCAAAACCAAAAACTTCTAAAACCTTAAAAGATATGCATGCCCAACCGGTCAAAGGCTTTTTCTTGGTCAATTGACAGAAACCCGATATCACAGTTATTAATAGTTGAAACATCAATGACATCCCTTATTAAAAACAGATTGTCCATAATCGTACGACCAGGAATGCAATATGTTTGCTGTTTCTTCACCACTATATGTAAATAGTTCTTAAGCCTATTTGCTAAACACTTTGATATGATTTTATAATCTAAACACATTAAAGACACTGGCCTCCAATTTTCAACAAACCCAAATCTCCTTTTTGGGAAGTAGGGATAACACAGCCCTTTGACAACTAGTTGGAAGTATTCCTTTTTCAAAACACTCACAAATGACTTCATAAAAATCCCTGCCTAAAATACACCAGAAATTCTTATAAAATTCTGCTGGCAGACCATCAATTCCTGGTACTCGACCAGTCGAGAGTTGTTGAACTGCTTCAGAAAGTTCATTAAACGTAATCATCTTCTCAAGCTTTTCTTTGTCCACATGCTCCAGTTTAGGCAGTCCTTGCAACAGTTCATCCATTCCTTCAGAGTCACATTCAGATGATCCAAAAGCTCTTCATAAAAGTCAATAGTCATTTTCTCATTTCCAATGGATTTGAAGTCAATGTCCCATTCTCGCGCAAACAATGTAAAACTTTCTGTTGCGCAGCTTTACGCTCTAAATTAAAAAATAAGAAGTAGCATCAGACTCTTTAATAGACATTATCCTTGCTCTAATCAAAGCACCTTGACTCTTTCCTCCAAAAGAACTTTCAGATCCATTTTCTTATCCTTTAAACCCTTAGTTATGCTTACATCATTAACATCAATCTTACGTTCCATATCATAAATGTCTTTCTCCAACTGTATTATTTTCTTTTTTATATTGACCGTGGAATTGCAAGAATACTCCTGACAAAAACCCTGATCTGTGTTTTCCCAATCTCCCACCATTGAGTCAAACTTTCAAAATTTTCCTTGTTCAATTTCCACATTTCCCAAAAAAACCTAAATCTCTCACAAAAGAATTATCTTGCAATAATTTGATATTAAAATGCCAATAATAATTTGGGCGTGACTCTTTGATAATATTAAAATCAATCGTGACAAAATGATGGTCTGAAAAACCATTCGGAAAAATATTTGCATTCATGATTCTGTTGTTTTCTTTCTTACTAACATATATTCTGTCTAGCCTTGCACCATTAATAGAAGAATCCAACATCTTAATCCATGTGTACTGTTTAATCATCTGGTTTCTATCCTCCACACATCCATTAATTCAAACTCTTTAGTTAAATTGAGAAGTGCATGACTTGACTGTGGGTGAGACTCTTCTCCATTTCTATCTAATAAAGAATTAATGGTGCAATTCCAGTCTCCACCCATTATCACACAAAAATCATCATTTTGTTGCCTCAATGTATTTTGTAATTTTCTAAAAAGTTCTACACGATCTGGCCCTTTATTAGGAGCATAAACATTAATGAACAAAAATACAAACCCCTTAATTTCTACTTTTACTATTAAAACTCTTCCTTTTCTAGTTCCATGGTTGACAAAACTTTCACATCCAATTTTTTGAAAAAGGATAGCCACCCCAGCTTGTGTTTGATCCATGACTAATAAAGCATTTTCCCTCCCACCATCTATACCAATCTATTTCATTGTTACAATCAGAATGTGTTTCTTGTAGAAATGTAACATTTATATTTTTTAAATTTATAATTTCAGAAACCATTGCTCTCTTGCTCTTGTCTCTTCCCCCATTGATATTTAAAGAGCCCACTCTTATGATCTCCATAAGAAGACTAAAAGTAAGAAGAGACAGACAGAAAAGAAAGGTACTAAAGTCACCTTAAGTGAAGTGCAACTCATTTGGCCCAGCTGAATTTACGTTTTGCATGACTTTTTCCTTTTCTAAGTTTTGAAAGTATCTTTTTTAACCGGAATCTTTTCTCTGACTCAAGCCATCTTCCCCAACCCTCTTCTGCCAGTAAAGAACTGAGGTTTCAAACTTTTCAAATCAGAAAAAAAATTCTTTACATCAACAGGTTTTCCAAAAGTCTCATCCATGAACTCATTTATGTCTTCCAACGAATATACTTGATCACAGGTAATCTGCGAGACATCAGATATATCTGAAAAATCAGATTGAACACTCTCATCATCATCACCATCCTCATTACCCATTTCCTTATCAGATTCCAACACTAACTTTGGTGAAGGAAAAACAACTCCACCTTCAGCCTTGGGTTCTCCTTCCTCTCTGCTTTCAGTAACCATCTGATCTTCTCTCCTTATCTCACCCTCAACTTCAGTTAGCTCCTGACCCTGTTTCGAACACCTTCATCACTTACAACAGGATTAACATTATCAGCACTTTTCTGCTTTTGAACAATACCAGAACTGTTCACGTTCTGCTCTTCACTACTACACAATTGAGCATCAGTAACACCTCCCTCTTGTACCAAACTATCTTCAACACTCTTCTCACTATTAAGAGATGTATCTTCACTGCTCTTCGTCTTTTCTGTCACTGTATGCTCCGTTCTCCGTCAGAAATATGACTCGGACCAGCCTCACTCTCTTCGCTTCTAAAGGACATGACAATTTTACATGTCCCATTGAGCGCATTCAAAACACCGCATTTCTCCAGCGCTGGCATACACCATATCGACTTCCCGTCAAACATACATCTAAACGAAACATTCAAATTTGGTGAATTCAGAAACATATACACATGTCGTCGAAATGACAACACATGCTTCAAAGCAGCATTCTTACAACCGAGCGGGATCATTTTGATGCCGCTAGCAAACTTCCCAAAGCGAGACAGTTCTTTTTCTATATCCGCGTCTGGAATGAACGGAACATTTGAAATCGTCACTTTCGTTGTCGGAGAAACCAAAGGTTGAAGCAGGAACAAAATTTCCACTTACCGTGATTCCGCTTTCAACCAATTGATTAACAAGTTGCTCGTCTTTCAAAAACACCACTACAGCTTTGTTCATCCGAGACGCTGATATAATATTTCCATGTCCCACTCGTTCTCCGACATCCAGCAATACATCTTCCACTGAAACTCCCGCATTAAAAGTATTAAAAGTAGTAAGTAACTACAATCCAATTGCTATAGTAACTATAATCCAAAATTTTCCAAATGAGCTACACTTAAATGAAAAAAGAAAGAAATAAAGACAAGAACAGTTTTAAATTTCCCTCTCACCAACACGCTCACCCGCCCATGCACTAACTCCCACTTCCCAGCATGCACCAGAGAGAGAGAGAGAGAGAGGGAGAGAGAGAGAGACAGAGACAGAGAGGAGAGAGAGAGAGAGAGAGAGAGAGAGAGAGAGGAGAGAGAGAGAGAGAGAGAGAGAGAGAGAGAGAGAGAGAGAGAGAGAGAGAGAGAGAGAGAGAGAGAGAGAGAGAGAGAGAGAGAGAGAGAGAGAGAGAGAGAGAGAGAGAGAGAGAGAGAGAGAGAGACAGAGAGACAGAGAGGAGAGAGAGAGAGACAGAGAGACAGAGAGGGAGAGAGAGAAGAGAGAGAGAGAGAGAGAGAGAGAGAGAGAGACAGAGAGAGAGAGAGAGAGAGAGAGAGAGAGAGAGAGAGACAGAGAGAGAGAGAGAGAGAGAGACAGAGAGAGAGAGAGAGAGAGAGAGAATTTGAAAACACATTTTATTACAATCAAGAATAAAACATTATTTCATTACAACATTCTACATTTAGAAAATAAAAACTTATACATACATATTACCCACACTCTTTATACTGCCATTCATAAATCACATCATAAAAAAACCTTTACTGCAACCAAAAAGCAAATATTAATATCCCTTCATGAACAGAACATAATACTTCTCCACTACACCATTTCATTTCAAGCGATGTCAAATCGTTCATGGCTTTAAAAAAATTAAAATCTGTAATTATTCTTGACTTGATTACATTGGAAAAGACAATCAAGACATCATGTCCAGAAATGTTTTCAATCTTATTCTTCCTGCTCACATAAATTGCAATTTTTGCTTGGCCCAAGACAAAATTTATCAGCTGGCACACTGAAGCCTTTCTTTTTACATATTTAAAACCACAAATAAACACTTGCATAGAATTCTTCATTAACTTCCTTAAAAAAGGACTCTACAACAAAAAATAATGGTCTCAATCTTTCACAATACATGAAAGCATGAAAAAGCAGTCTCTCTCTGAGAGCAAAAAGGACAATCAGAACTTATCTCTGGATTTATCACAGAAATAAAAGCATTCACAGCTACAACCCCGTGTAAGATTCTCCATTGCATGTCACCCGCTCTCTTAGGTAACGGTGGCTTATATAGTGCTCTCCATTGTGGTCTAAGATCACTACTAAACCCAATGACACTACTCCATGGTGTATCACTCCTGTTATGTAAAACTTTTCTGTTAAAAACTTTCACACAATTTTATACACATCCTTCATATTACAAGTATCAGCACTGAAACATACATCTTTCTTTTCCAAAAAAGGACCTTCACAATCATCCAATTTTGGTGACAATATTAAAGAAAAGAAAAGGTCATCCTCCTTTGGTGTTATGACCCCTCTACAAAAGTCTTTGATGTTTTTCAACTCCTCTTCTCCAAGAACTGATCTCCACTTCATTATAAGTTGATGAACCAGTCTTAGAGATTTGAGTCCCAACTGTTCTGCCACCTTCTCAATATTGTCCAAGTTCGATCCAGCAATATTCACTAAATGTCCCAATGTCGTAATTCCTGCTTTAATTAATAGTCCAGTGTTTGCAGGAAAAACAGAACTGTTGACTACATTTTCAAAACGTGTTCCATAGATCAGTGGTTCTTGAAGTAACCAAAACAAACTTGAATTTTGTCCAATATTAACATCAAACAGATTCCAAACTTTGAAAATATTCTTATAAAAAATTGGTGCCTTCAGTGTATTAATCCTTGAAGGGTCCATCAAAAACAGAGGTTTATCAAGACCTAGTCCTCCCAGTGTCTTCAAAATCTCACAAGCAACAACCCTCCAGTTTGAAATGGATGAACCATATAAAAGTCTGTGTATAAACGCATTGAAAAGCAGCAACTCTACTTTGTACATTAATAAGACCCTGTCCTCCTTCATCCTTAGATAAAAAAAGTACACTTTGGGATACCCAGTGTAACTTTTCCCAAAAGAAATCAATTAAAACCTTCTGAATATCAGAGAGTAAACACAGAGGAGGGTCTACACATGCTAAGCGATGCCACAAAGTAGAAGCTACAAGGTTGTTAATAATTAAAGTCGTCCCTATCGACATCTTTGGAAGCAGCCACTTCCATTTATTTAATCTTCCTTTTACCTTTTCAAAGGCATCATCCCAGTTTTTTTTTACAGTAGAGTCATCTCCCAGGAATACACCGAGATATTTAAACCCTCCCATAGACCAACTTAAGTTGTTTGGGAGCTTTGGTGCACCCTTTAACCACTGTCCAACCAAAACTGCTTCACTTTTGGCCCAATTTACATTAGCTGAAGATATTTCTTTAAAATCATTTAAAATATCAACCACTTTATCAATGTCTGTTTGGTCACTGATTAAAACCACTACATCATCAGCATAAGCTGATATTGAAACATTTTACCAGAAAAGGTAATCTTAAACCTTTAATGTTTTCTCTAATTTTACATAAAAGAGGTTCTATTGCAATAGAGTATAACATACCAGACAAAGGACAACCTTGTCGGACTCCTCTTTCCACTTTAAAAGGAGCACATAAGCCACCGTTAACCTTAAGAATACTTTCAATATCATTATATATAACCTTAATTTTTCCAATAAAATCCTTATTAAAACCAAAAGCCTCTAATGTTTTTAAAAGATATTGGTGTTCAACCCTATCGAAGGCCTTCTCCTGATCTAAAGAGATTAGGCCAACATCCATCTCCTTCGTTTTAGTCAAGTCAAAAATATCACGAATGAACGAAATATTATCAAAAATTGACCTCTCTGGGATACAATATGTTTGGTCAGTGTGAATCACCTGCTCTAAAACCCCTGAAAGTCTATCAGCAAGGGCTTTAGAGAGTATCTTATAGTCACTACACAGCACTGACACTGGTCTCCAACATTTAATTTCTGTGAGGTCCCCTTTTTTTGGTAGGAGGGTAAGCACAGCTCTACGACAGCTCAAAGGCAATTTACCATTTGTAAAACTGTCATTTAAAACCTCGAGTAAGTCCACCCCCACTACAGACCAGAAAGCTTTAAAAAACTCGACCGGCAACCCATCAATACCTGGGGCCTTCCCAAGTGCCATACTCTGAAGTGCTTTTTCCAGCTCTTCCAAACGAAGCACACCACTAAGATCCCCATTAGACTCAACAGAAACTTGAGGTAATTTTTTACAAAAGGCTTTACATTTTGTTCTTTTAGCTCAGTTTTATATAAATCTTTATAGAAACTAGAAACTCTTTTCCGAATTTCATTGACATCAGTCAGCATTATCCCAGATTCAGATCGCAAAGAGTGAAAAAACCTTTTTTGACCATTCTTTTTCTCTAGGCCAAAAAAAAACTTAGATGGTACATCCATTTGGTCCACGTTTTGAAAACGTGACCTAATCAAACTCCTTGCTTTTGTTTCCAATAAATCATTTAGTTTGGATTTTTTCTCTGAAATACCCCTCATAATGGTCATTTGACCATTAGAATCTAACTGTTCTTGCATTTGTACAATTTCCATTTCTAAAACTTTCATTGATCTATCTATATTTGCAGTAATATTTTTGGTATATTGTTGACTTAACTGTTTAATTTGGGCTTTTCCATAGTCCCACCACTGCTGCAATGAGCTAAAAGTTGACTTTGAGTCTCTAAACTCCTTCCAAAAAAATTCAAAAATATCTTTAAATTCTTTATCATTTAAAAGTGCATTATTAAAGTGCCAGTATGCACTCTGTGGTTTTACACAACTCAAAAAAACAGAACATTGAACCATACAGTGGTCAGAGAAAGAAACTGGGAAAATGCAACAACTTCTAAAAACATTACTCTGATGACTATAACAATATAATCTGTCTAACCTTGCCGAAGACACAAACCTATCTCTGATATGTGTCCAGGTATATTGTCTACAATCCCAATGAAAAGTCCTCCATATATCACTAAGTTCATGTGTATTAATAAGTTGTATAAGCCTTTTACGTGACACCATGTGTGGTTCAAGGTGATTTCTGTCTATGTTTTTTTCGGTACAATTAAAATCACCACCAAGAATTAAAATATCATCATTAGAACACTTTTGTAAAGCCAAACATAAGGAGTCTAAAAAAACTATTCTGTCTGTAGTTGCAGTCGGAGACATATACACACACAAAAACAAAAACTTTATTCTCAACAACAGCTCTAATTTTTAAAATTCTTCCTTTTAAAATCTCATCCACCTCATAAGAAACAGGAGTAAAATTTTTGGAGAAAAGTACAGCAACTCCAGCACTTAGTGAATTATTATGACTTAAAACAGTAAGCCCATCCCATTCCATGGCCCAATTTGCTTCATTTTGTACGTCACTATGGGTCTCCTGAAGTAACACAACATCAAGATGTTTTGTTTAACCAACTCATAAATCTCTGCCCTTTTTTTGCTATCCCTTGCACCATTCACATTCAGAGATGCAATATTGATGTTAGTCATGTTGGATAATATAAACAACAAAAAATGCCCCATAATAGCATTACAGCAGGGACCATAGAAAAAACATTTTAAACCCCATCATTGTTGCCTACTTCCACGCTAGCTTTTCTCACAAATTTCTTCAGTCGGTACACCTCTTTATCAGTGAAACACCCCTCACTCATTAGCCTCCGGGATCTTTCTACAAATAATTGAGCATTCGGGAAATGATTTTCAACAATTACATTCCGCTTATTTTTTGTAATTCTCAGAAAATGTTTAATGTTTTGAACATCATAACCCTGAATCCGATAATCCGACTGAGAATAAACACTACCAGAATCAGATGAATCTTCCTCACTTTCATCTTCCTCTCTATTTGATAACTCAATTAAACCTACTTTTTTCACTGTCTTTACGTTGTCATCACCTTTCATCCTTCTTTTCAAAGGCACCTTGAATGACTGTAAATCCACTTTTTCTGTGATAGAAACATCAGAAACCACTTCAGATAATTTCATATCACATTCAGTAGGCCTACTAAAGGAAACAACATGCTTCAAGAGTGGATTAACATTTCCAAGTGGAATCTTTTTAATTGGTGAAACCAACTTTCCATAACGTGACAGCATGTTTACTAAAAATTCATCCTTCACAAAAGGAGGCACGTTAGACAAGGTCACTCTTTTTGATGGCATTGAAAGCGGAAGCACAACCGTGAAAGTTTCATTTATCACTAAACCATGCTCCACTAATTGATTGGCTTTTTCCACAGAGCTCATGAACATTACTATGGCGTTATTCATTCTGGAAGCCGACAACACAGAATCATAACCTACCGCTTCTCCAGCCGCTAAACAACACTCTTCTATACTCGACGCGGACGCAACTTTCACTCCATTGCGCCGCGTGAGCGACTCTAAAACGCCTGAAACGGCGCCCGCCATAATTCCGAACCCCGGAAAAACGGCGCGCCGCTCAAGAAACAACAATCCTTTGCTAACAACTAGACTATATCAACTATTTTAATAAAGAGAAAAAGATAGAAAAGTTTGAAAAACACACCTGCACACTCGCTCTCACAGCCACGCTCACCCCACTCAGCCACACCCGCACATGCGCAACGAGAGAGAGAGAGAGAGAGAGAGAGAGAGAGAGACAGAGAGAGAGAGAGAGACAGAGAGAGAGAGAGAGAGAGAGAGAGAGACAGAGAGAGAGACAGAGAGAGAGAGAGAGAGAGAGAGACAGAGGGAGAGAGAGAGAGAGACAGAGAGAGAGAGAGAGAGAGAGAGACAGAGAGGGAGAGAGAGAGAGAGAGAGAGAGAGAGAGAGAGAGAGAGAGAGAGAGAGAGAGAGAGAGAGAGAGAGAGAGAGAGAGAGAGAGAGAGAGAGAGAGAGAGAGAGAGAGAGAGAGACAGAGAGGAGAGAGAGAGAGAGAGAGAGAGAGAGAGAGAGAGAGAGAGAGAGAGAGAGAGAGAGAGAGAGAGAGAGAGAGAGAGAGAGAGAGAGAGAGAGAGAGAGAGAGAGAGAGAGAGAGAGAGAGAGAGAGAGAGAGAGAGAGAGAGAGAGACAGAGAGAGAGAGAGAGAGAGAGAGAGAGAGAGAGAGAGAGAGAGAGAGAGACAGAGAGAGAGAGAGAGAGAGAGAGAGAGAGAGAGAGAGAGAGAGAGAGAGAGAGAGAGAGAGAGAGAGAGAGAGAGAGAGAGAGAGAGAGAGAGAGAGAGATCCACTGAGGGCCTCTGGTGGCCGACAGATGAACAACACCAGCTCACAGGGAAGTTTCTCACAAAAAACAACATCATTCATGCAATATTGTTTTCTGACATATTTGAGTTTTTGATGTTTTTTAAATGTAACTCCTTGTTTCGGAACATCCAGAGAACTTTCAAAAGTAATGTTACCGTAAAGTCTGAAGAATGATAACAATGGAACGCTCACTTAACGTTCATATAAGCCCACAATTCTTTTTAAATGTTTAAAAAAACTGGACGTTTTGAACATTCAGAGTATATTCTGTAATAACATTTTCTTAAACTTTAATGGCAACGTTAGCAAAACATTATCATTCTGTTAAGAAGATGAGCCACAAAAAGAACATCACAGGGCTAGGAAGGTTACGCTATTTCACTACAGATTACATGCTTTAAAAGTAATTTGTAATATATTACACAAGTTATATAACTTAAATATTGTAGAATACTTTGACACACTAATACGGTGAAACACAAACAAAGGACGGGGTTCCTCTATGATTTTAAACTGTAGTAGTTATGATCTTCTGAAGGGTAGCGCTAAATGAGCGAATATGATCTGTGAACAACATCAGAGATGTGCACATCATCCTGTGCAGAAGTGTTCACCCCCCCGCTCTTCATGGATGCTTTTACAACACTCAATATATCAATAAAACTGGGAATTATGACTTTTCTCTCAGAATTGTAATCATGTACTTTTAATCCCTCAGATGTACCTGTATTTGATTACCACTCATTTAAAATGTAAGTCATATAATTAAAATGTTGTATTTTAAATAGGTAACTGAGTCCCATGTATTTTGTTACTCCCCAACCCTGAAAATCACATCCAGTATACATATCCATAATTCTGTACAGATCTGTGTCTCTGCCTCATCAGAACCCTGAGCTGGCTCTCAAACACACACAACTACAGCCATCAATGCAAATTATACAACAGATAATATTAAAAGGTCTTAGTGGGACTGCAGTTTTTGGTAAGTTTTGGTGCTGTAGTGTGAAGTGAAATCACTGAGGCTCATGTGCCAAGAAATAATCATTTAATAAATCAATCAATCAACTGATCAGTCGTCTATAAACAGAAGATAAACAGATAAAAGTAATAAACGAAGCTGTGTTCTGGGACTTATAGTTTGTATTTGTATTTACTGTGATTATTTATCACAATTTAAAATTCAACATTAGAATATTAAATAATGTGTTGTTTAACTTAAAAAAAAAATATGTGTTTGTGCTTAAGTTTTATTGACTTCAGTTTGGTTAAGGTGCATATTTAAGTTATTTTAACCCTTTAGGCGCCAGAGGTTTTTTCCTTAAACGTTCGATTCTGACATCTTAATTTCAAAAGGCTATATCTTAAAAGTGATAAAAGATAGAGACTTCCTGTAAATTAGAGAAATATTAAGGATGACCCAAAGTTAATGTAGGGTTTACATTTTCCCATCTAATTTGCATATTATGACATCATATGGGGGTGTCCATCATAGATTATAGAATTTTCATGAAAAGTCACGTTTAAATGATAAAATGCAGCACTTCTTTCCCCCAAAAAATGTTCCCCAACTTCTGTATGCTATATTACACAATACTGAATGCACAGGTAAATAGTAAACAAACTGTGTAAATCATTACTAATAAATGGTAGAAACAAACCGAATGCATGTTGCGGTTGGCCTTTTGCTGTAGGGATTTTCCATTTACTACATACAGTAGGCACTCTGATTCCATTTATGTGGCACATATATATTATATATTATGCATAATAGCCTCACTGCCCGCCTCAGCTCCTGCTTTGAGCAGCGCGCCAGATCTGTGTGTATAATAATAATAATAATCTAATGCAAATACTCGGTGGCGTTGACAATATTGCTCTGATAAAATGGCTCGAACACGAGCTCCGTTTTCCGCACTGATTCCAATGCGCTCTTGCTTGAAGATTTTGTATAGAAGCATGACATTTTTTGAGTCAGGGATGTAGTATGACATGTTTGCCATCTAGTGGAGGAGGTCGAGCGCAATTCGATACCCTATTTGACAAAATCGGCCGTTTTATTCAGTGCCGCATCTCGTCCAGTAAACTCGACCATGGCGCCTAGAGGGCTAACAAATGTTAAGCTATAACTCTTTGCAGTGTACAGTGTTGGTTTCCCATTAGTCTGAGCTGTGTCTGGTGTCGCTTGTTTGTCCTCTTGTGTGTATTTATAATCTGTGATTGTCTTTGGTGTTTCCCTATTGATTACTCATTTATACCTTGTGTTTAATGTTGGTGCTTTCGGCGGGGTCAGGGGTCAGCATGGGCGCCCTGACTGGTCAGCGGCTATGCCGCCCCATACGCAACAAACTGCGATGCTCTGTGTATTCTGACCCCTTTCTATCAGAACCAGCATTAACTTCTTGAGCAGTTTGAGCTCCAGTAGCTCGTCTGTTTGATCGGACCACACGGGCCAGCCTTCGCTCCACACGTGCATCAATGAGCCTGGGCCGCCCATGACCCTGTGGCCGGTTCTCCACTGTTCCTTCCTTGGAGCACTTTTGATAGATCCTGACCACTGCAGACCGGGAACACCCCACAAGAGCTGCAGTTTTGGAGATGCTCTGACCCAGTCGTCTAGCCATCACAATCTGGCCCTTGTCAAACTCGCTCAAATCCTTACGCTTGCCCATTTTTCCTGCTTCTAACACATTAACTCTGAGGATGAAATGTTCACTTGCTGCCTAATATATCCCACCCACTAACAGGAGCCGTGAGGAAGAGATCATCAGTGTTACTCACTTCATCTGGTCATAATGTTATGCCTGATGGGTGTACATTCAGAAGTTAGCTTGAGCCACTAGAAGAGTATACACACTCACAGCCCTTTATGAGGCCATCAGAAAGTTTGAATTTGAGTTGCTAGCCGTTTTGGAAGGAGAGGCGTGCGTGTTATCAAGCATTAATGATAAGGAAAGCACCTTACAGTTGGGAGCCACAGATGAGGTGTGTGTGTGTGTGTATGTGTGTGTGTGTGTGTATGTGTGTGTGTATGTGTGTGTGTGTGTGTGTGTATGTGTGTGTGTGTGTGTGTATGTGTGTGTGTGTGTGTGTGTGTGTGTGTGTATGTGTGTGTGTGTGTGTGTGTTTGTGTGTGTGTGTGTGTGTGTGTGTGTGTCTGTGTGTGTGTGTGTATGTGTGTGTGTGTGTGTGTGTATGTGTGTGTGTGTGTGTGTGTGTGTGTGTGTGTATGTGTGTGTGTGTGTGTGTCTGTGTGTGTGTGTGTATGTGTGTGTGTGTTTGTTTTGTGGTTTATGAGGACTTTTGACCTGAATACGCACCAGCATTACGGGGACATTTGGGTTTATGAGGACAGGGACCATGTCCTTGTAATTCCGACAGTGTAGATGTCATCTACTAAGTCCTAGAAGCACTCTCTCCAATTTTGGCGCAATGTCCTAATATACCACAAAAACCTGAAATTATACTATACACAGTGTATTCCTGATTTGAGTGTGCCCCTGGAGCCAGGTCCAGGTATAACACCTGCATCATCAAAAATGTGCATAATACACACAAGTGTAAGTTTCCAGGCTTCTGATTGGACAGATCGCTACCGGTAGGCGGGAGATCGCGAAAACAAGATGGCGCCGGTGGGAGCTTCATTCAGCCACAGCATGAGCATAAGTCTGTATAATAAGCAACTTAATGCAAAATACTCATTATTTAAGTATTTTTGCAGATAATTTATTATTTGTGAATTAAAAATATGATAAAATCGCATTTATATTATGATAAGTGAGGTGAGGTGTAGTAAGTGAGGTGTAGTCATTTGTCAAGTTATTTCCTGTTTGGACCGGAGAAGACACCTGTGGACCTAATGAAGGCAACTGTTATTTGAAAGGTAAGTTATAATGCTGTTTATTCATGTTATAATGCTTCTCTAATAGCTGGTGGGTCTGTTTGGCTTGTTTGTGCATGTCCTGTAAGCTCATCGCTCGTTTACAGTTAGAAAGCAGCTAGCGCGATGCTAACGGCGCTAGCTCAGTAGCTCGATCTGTTTACAGAGAATCAGCGAGGCTCGTCATTTAAACTCGTTTAAGATCGCGCTATAGTTGTTACTGCTACCATTTCTGATCAGATACAACAGTCATTATCATAATAATGCGTTATCATGGCTCCATAACGCCAGTACAGTATATCCTGACATGCTACTGGTAAATATTACTACAGTTCTGCTTGCTTTAAAGACATTAAGAAACAAAGATGTGCTCTTATTACTCCTGGCTATAATAAAATACACTCTGAATACCAATACAACTGTCAGCCTTAATCAGCATTTTAATACTGTCACTATTGTCTATAATTCATCAATTGTGAATTAAATGTGTGAATGAATAGTTATCCTTAACATATTCCTAATATCAATAAATCTGTTAATAAAGCTGTGTCTGGTACATTGTTATTTACGTGATGATTTTTCTTATTGTATTATTATTAAAGGTAATATTAAAGGTTAAATGTTACCCAGATTATTAGAGCTGCACAATAAAACTGATATTGCAATATATATATATATATATATATATATATATATATATTACAAGCAAATCATTCTAGAATGATTCATTTAATTATAAAGTAATTATTCTAGAATGATTCATTCTTTCAATACAATATCTGGTTAATGAGCTATATAAGATTATATATTGAGAAAGAAAAGAAGATGTAATATTAAAGGTTAAATACACCAGATTAGAGCTGCAACCCAACAATATATATATAGTATATATATATATATATATATATATATATATATATATATATATATATATATATATATATATATATATATATATATATATATATATATTATTTGTTTTATCTTCTTTTCTTTTTCTCAATATATAATGCACTATGAAAAACAATTTAACCAGATGACTTAAATAGCTATATTTGGAAGAATGAATCATTCTAGAATGATTGCTGTAATTTTGTTTATTAATAATAATAATAATAATAATAATAATACATTGCGAGCATAGATATAAAAATTAACAAAAATATTAAATAAACACTGCCTCATGTTTTCCAAGTAAGTTTAACAGCATTTAGGACCAGAAATTGAGTAATCAACTGTAAAATAACACTGCATAGTCTTTACTGTATACATCAAATATAATTAATCCTGTTTAAAGCTACAAAACTTTAATGCTTCACATCACATTGCATGTGTGTTGTATGTCAGCCAGGCTGTGTGTAGCTTTACACCGGCTCTATGAGGACATCATAAGCACATGTTCCTGATGTTGGACTGATGAATCTCAGTGTGTTGTGTTAGTTTGGCAGAAGTCTGGTCTATGAGAACACTGGTTTTACAGAGACACTGTGGTGCTCATATATGGAATATTAGGATCTAAACTGATAACCCATAATTCACAGCTCATTTCGGCTAATACCAAAGTCTAAAAAAAATTTATGCTTGTTAGTATAAATATAATCATTGAATAAGTTGGTCAAAAAAAATGTCAGTCTTGGTTGAAATTGGCTTTTAATAAGTAATACTAAAATGAGTATTTATTTGTCTTTATTTTGTTTTGATTTTTATTCGCTCTTCTTCTTTTCAGATTTTAACTGAGAATAATCAGATTAAACCAACAAGAAACAGCAACTCTAAAGGTATCCAAGAAGTTCATGTAATAATTGAGTTCTTCCTTAAAGTATAGATTTAAGTGTTCCTCAGAAACAGATCGCCACAGTTATCAGTAGGGTGTAACAATACACTCGTGTCACGATTCGATATCTCAATATTTTAAGCCAAAATAAAGTTGTTGTGTTTTTTGCTAATATATATATATATATATATATTATTTTGTATTATGATTAAAATAATAATTTTATTATTTGTGCATTATTCTGTCAATGATTAACACAACACACTTAGTCAAAGTCAAACATCAGGAGCAAATATTCTCCTATGCATTTTTATAAACCAGTGTCCTCATATAGATCATGACTTCTATGTAATAAATTAACACAACACACTTAGTCAGGTCAAACATCAGGAGCATGTGCTTATGATGTCCTTATAAACCGGTGTCCTCATAGATCAGACTTCTGTCAAATTAACACAACACACTTAGTCAAGGTACAAACAACTCAGGAGCCATGTGCCTATGGATCTAGTTACCAGTGTATAAACCAGTGTCCTCATAGATCAGACTTCTGTCAAATTAACACAACACACTTAGTCAAAGTCAAACATCAGGAGCATGTGCTTATGATGTCCTTATAAACCGGTGTCCTCATAGACCAGACTTCTGTCAAACTAATACAACACACTGAGATTCTTCAGTCCAGTTAAACATCATGAACGTGTTCTTATGATGTCCTCATAAACCAGTGTCCTCATAAAACCGATTGTAAAACACACAACATGACATACTATAATGAACACGCATGTAATGTGATGCATAAAATCCATTAACATTACCTTGAAATTATTATGAAACTATTTTGTAATCTTGTATATTATGTGCAAATATTTATTGATGGGTAGTTTTGCATGATTATCCTGTCCATGTTTATTCTGTATTACTGGCTGACTGTACACTATCCCTCTTATATATTCCATACATTATGTTTTTAGGTGAAGTGTTTCTGTATGTAATGCTTTATTTTAAATGTTCAGAGAAGCCGTCTGACCCAGCTGGCATCAGGCAGGGATGATTGAGCGGCTCTTACTGTAAGTTAGGTAAGTGAGAGTCGTGCTGTAAGAGAAGGAACACACGCAGCAAACACGCGTGTGAGACCTAGGCTGTTAACATGTTTAGACCAGTGTTTCATGTCTGATTTGATGTTTTGTAGACTCTCCGTGAGGTCAATCCTTCCACTCGTGAAATGAACACTGTCCCAGTCAGAAGTCAGAGATGGACAGAAGGTATTGTTTTGTTTTTTTCTTTTTGGAAATCAAATTATGGATGCACCAATATGAAAATGTGGGCAGAGTTTGATAACTGATTGTTCTTTATATTTGAAAGACAATAACTGATATACTGGCTGATATATATAAATCCAAATATTGATATACTTTGAGCTTGTTTACAAAAACAAAAGGCTCATCATTAAAAGCCATGACTCAAACACTTGAGCATAAATCAAACATATACTGTACAGTATACATTCATTCCAATGGCTGCCTTATGACTGTGACATTTGAATTAGCTTTCTTTATAATAAATGGCAACACTTTACAATAAGGTTTGATGTTGTTAGTGTTAGTTAACATGATGAACAATACTTATATAGAAGATATTCATCTCAGTTTAGGTTAATCTCAGCATGTTTAGGATCCAGTGCTGTATCTGTTGATTTAGTGCACTGTGAACGAACATGAACTCATATTTTATTACTCACATTAACACAAGTTTGGCTCTCTGTTAGTTCATGTTAGTTAATGCAATAACAAATGAATTGTAAGGTTTTACCCAAAACATCTACTGCCTTACAAATGTATAATTATAAATCAAATAAAAATGCAAACAAGTCATGGGCAACATTACTGAGGCTACATATAAAGAATCATAATGCATGTAGCATGGGTAAATCAAATGAAATGGACAATAAGAGAATTATATTACTCAAACCATATTGTTGATGAAAATAATACAAGAACAATAAAAGTACTAGTTCTGATAAATAATGCATCAATGTTTTTGAAAACATATCAACATTTTTATATGATAGTAATATTAAGCATCTTTAATATGAGGGTTTCAGATAACATGGTGTTTGAGCTGCATGCGCTAAAGAGCTGAATGAACACACATAAACCCAAGCGCTTTGTTAAAGAGCTTTAGCTCAATGGAACTCAACCTATATATGATAAATTACATATTTATAGAAAATAAACACAAAATTTCAACTAATACTTGCACAAAATCATGCATAGATGAACTTGAACTAAGTTCCAAAGAGAAACTGTTGTGGATGCAATGAAGTGCTTTGCTTGAATGTTATTTAACGAAACGAAATGCATCCTATTTGAGAGAAATCTAATGTTTATACTATTTAACTTTACTATCACGTCGTATATCAGCACAAACTGATGCAAATGCACTAGTGAACTTGACTGTGTTTGTCGAAATGTGGAACTCCTGTTGTGCACGTGCTTGTCATGTGTCAGGTTCCTTCTCTATTGCTTCGTACTCTCCTTCCTGATTGTTTCACACACACACGCACACGCACGCACACACGCACACACACACACACTCTCACTCATTCACTCTCTCGCTCGTTACGCTCATCCCTCTCTATCCACCTGCACCTGTTAGTCATCGCAATCAGCGGTCGCTGGCTTGCGATGACACCTGTTCCACTTTTGTT
This sequence comes from Gobiocypris rarus, assembly GCA_023029165.1. Classification (NCBI taxonomy): domain Eukaryota; kingdom Metazoa; phylum Chordata; class Actinopteri; order Cypriniformes; family Gobionidae; genus Gobiocypris; species Gobiocypris rarus. The sequence goes on along the minus strand of CM040927.1, from coordinate 971,901 downwards.
TGACTGCTTACCCTTTATCTAGTGTTTGTTCATGCTGCCTCTTGTTGGATCATTGTCTCTTGTCATGCGTTATGGTTGCTGCTCTATCCTTGGAAGTTCTCACATTGTCTTGTTTTGTCTGATACAGCCTTGCGCCTAAGTTTTGTCTGGTTTCTACGTTTGCTACAAGAGTATCTTTTCGACCTCTTTGCCTGGCTGTTATTATCTCTCAAGAACGGCCTCTACCTCGACGGGTGTCCCGAGCCTTCACCTTTTCAAGACAGGATCAGCTCAGCTGCTTTTCTGAGTTTGCTTTTCTCAGTTCTATGTGCCTTAATGACAGACTGCCTTATTTATTTTCTCATTAAAGACTGTTGATATCCTGTCCATCTCTGCTCTTGGATCCATTCTTTATACACCTGACAGAATGATCCAACCACCAACCATGGATCCAGCAGAGGAGGAGCCCGTCCGATCGGCTGTCGAGTTCCAAGGGGCTATGCTCGGTAGACACGAGGAGGAGTTGGCTGCCGCCCATCAAGCAGTTAGAGTCTTTCTGCTCAAGTTTCAGATCTGTCAGCCCGTTTTCTCCACTTTCACCAGGAACCAGCGGTGACGCTCAACCGACAGCTGCCCTCTGAACGCGAGTCAACAATCCGTCCTGTTATGCCGGTGAGCCCACTGAGTGCAGAGCCTTTCTCATACAATGTGAGGTTGTCTTTTCTCTGCAGCCTCAGACGTATGCGGAGGATCAGGCTCGCATTGCGTTCGTTCTCTCGCTTCTCACGGGCGTGCGAGTGGGGAAGCGTCTGTTTGGGAGGCTAAATCGGCGTGCTGCAGCCGTGCGGGCTCTTTAAGGACGAGATGATCAAGGTCTTTGATAGATCTGTCTTCGGCTGTGAGGCTTCACGCGTCTTCTTGCTGTTCTCGTCAGGGCAGAAGGTCCGTGGCCGATTTCGCTATAGAGTTCAGGACTCTGGCAACAACTAGCGAATGGAACGAGCCTGCACTTATCGCTCGCTTTCTGGAGGGGTTGAACATGGACCTTAAGGAGGAGATTTACGCGCGGGGGTCGCCGACTCAGCTGGATCAGCTCATCGATCTGGCCATTCGCTTGGACAGATGTTTCGAGCAGAGGCGACGGGTTCGTTCTTCTTATTCGAAGCCATGCAATGTTTCATCCCCCGCTGCATTTCCCATTCGTGACCAGTCTGAGGCTGAACCCATGCAGCTCGGGGGCATGCACATCTCCTCAGAGGAACGACAACGGCGGATACTCAATCGTCTCTGTTTTTACTGTGAGGGCTGGTCATGCCGTGGCATCATGCACGCGTTAAAGCCAGAGCTCACCAGTAGACAGAGGATTACTGGTGAGCGCTTCTGCGAATTCCTCTTCTCCCAGATCTCGCACTACGATCTCTGCTGTTCTCCGTTGGGCAGGTTCTTCAGCGACCGGAACTGCCCTCATCGACTCGGGGGCCGAGGGCAACTTTATAGACGAAGGATGGGCTTGTGAGCACAAGATTCCTTTGGTCAACTTAACTGACTCTACTACTGTATTTGCTCTGGGACGGCAGAGAGCTCTCTTTAGTTCGCCGCGTCACCGTCCCGGTGAGTCTCACCGTCTCCGGCAACCACCAAGAGACTGTTTCTTTTTATGTTTTTCAGTCTCCCTATACTCCCATTGTTTTAGGGCATCCCTTATCCAGCATAATCCTCAGATTGACTGGGTTAAGGGTCTATTCATAGTTGGAATTTGTCTTGTCATGTGAATTGTCTGGTCTCTGCTGTTTCTGCCGTTTCTTCTGTTTCTGTCTTCCAGGAGGAGCCTGATGACTTGTCTGGAGTCCCGGAGGAGTACCATGATCTGCGGGCGGTTTTCAGTCGTTCCCGGGCGCTTTCCTTGCCCCCTCACCGCCCTTATGACTGTGGGATCGAGCTTCTCCCCGGCACTGCGCCTCCTCGTGGTAGGTGTACTCTCTTTGGCGCCCGAGCGAGAGGCTCTGGAGAAGTATCTCTCAGAGTCCTCGGCGCGGGATTATTGTTCCTTCTTCGTCGCCCGCCCGGTCGGGTTTTTCTTTGTAAAGAAGAAGGATGGTTCTTTGCGTCCCTGTATCGACTATCGAGGCTGAAACGACATAACAGTCAAGAACCGATATCCCTTGCCTCTTATGTCGTCGGCTTTTGAGATCCTACAGGGCGCAAAGATATTCACCAAGTTGGACTTGCGTAACGCCTACCATTTGGTGCGTATCAAGGAGAGGGCGAGTGGAAGACCGCGTTCAACACTCCTGTTGGGCACTTTGAATATCGCGTCCTTCCTTCCGGGCTAGTCAACGCTCCGCGGTTTTCAAGCCTTGGTTAATGATGTCTTGCGAGACATGCTAAACGTTTTTGTATTTGTGTACTTAGATGACATTTTGATTTTCTCGCCATCCCTCCAGGTTCACGTTCAGCACGCGTTAAATGCGTGTCCTGCAGCGTCTGTTGGAGAACCGGCTATTCGTTAAAGGCGGAGAAATCGTCTTTCACGCCCAATCGGTTCACGTTCCTCGGTTCAGTGATCTCTACGGAGGATCAGCATGGATCCTAGCAAGGTCCAGGCAGTTCTCGATTGGCCTGTCCCAGATTCTCGTGTCGCCCTGCAACGGTTTTTGGGTTTTGCCAATTTTTATAGGCGCTTTATACGAGGGTTTAGCCAGGTTGCCGCCCCGCTGACCGCTCTCACCTCCTCCAAGGCCAGGTTAAGCTTGGTGGAGGCTGCTGAGCGTCGTTTAACCGACTTAAGAACCTTTTTACCTCGCGCCTGTTTTGATTACTCCTGACCCTAGGCGTCAGTTCATCGTCGAGGTCGATGCCTCAGACATTGGGGTGGGAGCTATCTTGTCGCAACTCTCTTCCAAGGATGACAAGGTACATCCGTGCGCGTTCTACTCTCATCGCCTCTCACCTCCGGAGCGGAATTACGACGTTGGCAACCGAGAACTCTTGGCGATCCGTCTGGCGCTGGGTGAGTGGCGACACTGGCTGGAAGGAGCCAGTGTGCCATTCATAGTCTGGACGGATCATCGCAATCTAGAGTATATCCGCTCTGCGAAACGTCTTAACGCCCGTCAAGCCCGCTGGGCTTTGTTTTTCGATCGCTTTGATTTTTCTATTTCGTTTAGACCTGGTTCTAAGAACCTCAAGCCTGACGCACTTTCTCGGCAGTTCGACTCGTCAGAAGTTGCCACGACCATAGAGGAGATTTTGCCTCCGCGATGCGTGGTCGGGGCAGCTGTCTGGGGAGTGGAACAGATGGTTAAGCGTTCTCTCTCAGATTCCTAGACCACCTCGCGCTCCAGAGGAACATTATTTGTACCTGAGGTCGCTCGTCCTGCGGTTCTTCGCTGGGGGCACTCGTCTAAGTTGGTTGCGCATCCGGGGTTAGAGGAAGCGTTAGCGGCCATCCGGCAGAGATTTTGGTGGCCTACTGCGTGGCGCGATATCCGGCAGTTTGTTGCTGCGTGTTCTATCTGCGCCCAGACTAAGTCTAGCAATAGTCCTCCGGCGGGTCTTCTTAGACCTCTTCCTATTCCTTCACGTCCCTGGTCTCACATCGCGTTGGATTTTGTGACCGGGTTGCCTTCTTCGGCTGGTAATACGGTCATTCTCACCGTCGTGGATCGTTTTCTAAGGCTGCGACTTTATCCCGCTCCCTAAACTACCGTCTGCGTTTGAGACCGCCCAGATTATGGTTAATCACGTGTTCAAGATACATGGTCTTCCTTCGGACCTAGTGTCTGACAGGGGCCCCCAATTTACCTCCCAGTTCTGGAGGGAATTCTGTCGTCAGATAGGGGCTTCCCCCAGTCTGTCATCAGGATTCCATCCGCAGACTAATGGGCAGGCCGAAAGGACCAATCAGATTCTTGGTCGCATGCTGCGTAGTCTTACGTCACAGAACCCTGCTTCATGGAGCGACCAGCTGCCGTGGGCCGAGTATGCTCACAATTCCCTTCCGTCGTCCGCTACTGGGTTGTCTCCGTTTGAGAGTTGTCTCGGTTACCAACCTCCCGTTTTTTCAGCGCAGGAGTCTCGGGCCTCGGTTCCGTCCGTCGAAGCTTTCATTCAGAGATGTAAGCAAACCTGGAGAGAGTGAGATCTGCATTATGTCATTCCAGGGCACGCGTGCTCGTCGAGCCGCTAATCGTCACCGTGTTAGATCTCCAAGATATGTCTGTGGTCAGAAGGTGTGGCTTTCCACCCGCAACTTGCCCATTCAAGAGGCGTCTCGTAAGCTCATGCCTCGGTTTATTGGCCCCTTTCCTGTGGTAAAGGTTATCAGCCCCGTCGCTGTTAAACTCAAGCTGTCCCGTCAGATGCGTCGTGTTCATCCGATTTTCATGTGTCTTGTATTAAGCCTGTTATTCGCGCGCCCACCGTCCCTCCCTTCCTCCCCTCCGATCGACGAGGAGGCCTCTATCTATAGAGTTCGCAAGCTCCTTGACGTCCGTCCTCGGGGGCGTGGCCACCAGTTTTTGGTGGATTGGGAGGGGTACGGTCCTGAGGAGAGGCGTTGGATTCCGGCCCGGGACGTCCTGGATCGCTCGTTGATTGATGACTTCTACCGGTCTCGTCAGGCTCCCCTCTCGGGAGCGCCTGGGGCGCTTCGTTGAGTGAGGGTACTGTCATGTGTCAGGTTCCTTCTCTATTGCTTACTCTCCTTCCTGATTGTTTCACACACACGCACACACACACGCACACTCACACACACACACACACTCTCACTCATTCACTCTCTCGCTCGTTACGCTCATCCCTCTCTATCCACCTGCACCTGTTAGTCATCGCAATCAGCGGTCGCTGGCTTGCGATGACACCTGTTTCCACTTTTGTTTGACTGCTTACCCTTTATCTAGTGTTTGTTCATGCTGCCTCTTGTTGGATCATTGTCTCTTGTCATGCGTTATGGTTGCTGCTCTATCCTTGGAAGTTCTCACATTGTCTTGTTTTGTCTGATACAGCCTTGCGCCTAAGTTTTGTCTGGTTTCTACGTTTGCTACAAGAGTATCTTTTGGACCTCTTTGCCTGGCTGTTATTATCTCTCAAGAACGGCCTCTACCTCGGCGGGTGTCCCGAGCCTTCACCTTTTCAAGACAGGATCAGCTCAGCTGCTTTTCTGAGTTTGCTTTTCTCAGTTCTATGTGCCTTAATGACAGACTGCCTTATTTATTTTCTCATTAAAGACTGTTGATATCCTGTCCATCTCTGCTCTTGGATCCATTCTTTATACACCTGACAGTGCTCTTCCCACAACAGCGCTGAAACACGGCAACCAAAGAATTCACAACGTCATATTACAATAGTTTCCTCATTATAATGTTATGTACATTATAGTCATATGGCGCGTGTGCGGAAGAGATGATCACCGGTTGGCCTACAGTGAAGAACTTTACTGCAGCGTTCAGAAACTCATACTATCTCAGATAAATCAGATATACACACGCAATTCAAAAATATTACAACTTACAATTCCACAAAATGCTGCGACTACCCAAGCAAACTCTCCCTGTAACACCGCACTGATTTCACAGATGAACATCGCACATCTGAAGCTGAAGGAAATAATCCATTATTATTATACGGTCTCATGTTCATTATCAGATGGGCAACGGTAAAATTAAAAATGAGCTATTATTTTTCAATTCCGATATGGTGTCCGATATTATGCATACCTGATTGGTTATGACCATACATTTATTACTATATACGGGACTTATGTCACCCTGTTTTAAATCTTAAATCACTATTAATCTCATTAATTTGATCAAAATGAATACTGAGTGGTTTGAAATGTACCACCATACCTGAATGTGTCTTGGCATCATCAGTCTTCTTTTGCTCAAGTATTTGATGTTCAGTTGAGAGTTGACAGTGGTTAATCTGTGTTAATGGAGTCTAGTATCTGTGCTGCTTCATTTGGATCATCTCTGAATCCTTTGTCTGTATGTTTATCTCTTCTTTCTTTACCTTTTTTCCAGGTGAGCCCTGAGGAGGACCAATCATCATTGGATGATCAAGACTGTGTTGAGATGGTAATACAAAGAGCATTGCATCATTTTAGAAAATGCTAGTCTAGGAAGAACTCATCATCTTTAGGCCTGTTTACACCTGGTCATTGTCTTCTGATTTATCAGAACGATTCCATTTTCACTTGGCCACATAAATGAGTCTTTGCAAAATGGATATAAAGCCGATCTTTAATTCACGCTATACGCTGATTTAACAGTGTTCACATCATCCAAAGCTACTGCTATGAGCAGCATTTGATTTATCATCAGCTAATTTCAGATCAACAGAGAGAGTAGCATCAGCACTGGTAAAATCATTTATTTTCACTACATTTAAAGATGACTGTGTTGACGCTGTCATATCTGACTTTAACATGACATATTAGCCTAAAACATGCTCTCACTTATTTCTTATTTGACATTTTTGTGAGGAATAAAGTTTACATATGTGGTTTCATCAACCGTATGCATTTACACATGTCCAGTTTGATCTGGAAGTCCCCTTAGACCACCTCCTGAAGTGGTTTGAGTGACTTGAGTCAAATCCGTCTCCAGCTGCGTTGTGTAATAACATAAATTGTCTTTGTATTTTGTATACGCTTCTCTGAAACAAACTAAATTCAAAAGCACGATATGGCTTAGTGCCCTTATCAAATCACAAAACGATAATGAAGTACTGTAATTCCTCAAATAAAAGCCTGTATTCAATTAAACACGGGGCCTCTGATAGTGGCTGGAGGCGTGGTCAGCACGAACAAATAAAGGCCGGTCTCAAATTGAGGCCAGGGAAAAATGTGTGGATAATCTCTAAATGCCTTTAATTTAATGTGCATTGAAGTATATGGTAACATACAGTAGGGCTGTGCCGTGACGGCTGACCGACATCATGATAGAGCGCAACCATCCTGATGCCTCGCGCCCCGTTGTGAGTCTAGCGAGTGCGACACACTCCTGGTCTCTTCTATAGTTAACATAAAGACTTTGCAGGGATTGCTCTGTAAGTTAAATTGATAATATAACTGATGCATATATGCCATTTTAAATAGGCTACTGTAGTCCATGAGAGATGTGACGTCTGTGAAAATACTGTGTCAGGCAGGCTACACAGATATTGATCTTCACAATATTAGCCTCTCGTCTCTTTTATGTCTTACTCTGCATTTAACTTAAAATATTTTATTTTGTACAAGAAAACAGCATAGGCTTCAAAATAAATGTTGTTGAAATATTGTAACTTGGTCATTATGAACTACACCTAATATCTCCTTATTGAGAGAAGTGCGTGCAACCTAGAAGCACAGATGCCTAATTAGTTGGGTCAGAAAAATAACAAAATTATAGTTTTTAAGTATAAAAAAAATATGTCAAGAGACATAGGCTATTAAAATAAAAAGTGCTTAAAAGTACACAATTCTTCTCAAGTGGAAGGAAGCTTTTCCCCTCACGTTACCGATATAGAAAGCGCGGATCATTAGTTGGCTTAGTAAATTAACGAAATTATAAATTTTTAAAGTAGAAAATAATATTTATGTAAAGAGATATATTAAAATAAAAAGTGCTTAAAAGTACACAACTCTACTTAAGTGGAAGGAAGCTTATTAGAAGAGTTATAAGCTGGGTTAGCAAGCTAAAATAACCTCACATGCAACCTATATAGAAATTAAGCGGAATAAACATTTAATATTTTTCAAATGGACAATGGTGGCTACCGTAATTCTGACCCAAATTGCTTCGTCGCCATTCTGGCTGTTGTTGTAAATGGGGATATATTTGCAAATGTAAAAAAAATACGATGTATCTGTCGACTGGGCAGCTGTCGCTTTTAATTTAAAACAGTTTATTTAAAGCAATTATTTTCAAACAGATGGAATTAGAAATACAGGCCTGCGCCTAATAAAGCCTTCTTCAAATAAATGCCTGGTCCCTTCTGCAGTTCAGGTAAATAAAGGCAAATTTATTTGAAGAAGGCTTTATTTGAAGAAGTACGGTAAGTCTACAGTCTGTTGTGCTGCTGTTTCAAACTGAACCGCACACTCTTCTCACTCGATCGGCTCATGATCTGGCATCTTCCACAGGGAGTGAATGCATGGACTCCATCTCTGCATGTGCCTTGAGTTTAACGCAACCAGCACCAGTTACACTCTATTTTCACTTTTGCATTAAAAATAAATTTTGCAACAATTCTTATAATATTGATATAAAAGTATTACACCCATAATGGCAACACTTTACAATAAGGTTGTATTAGTTCACATTAGTTAACATAAACTAACCATGAACAACACCTCTGATCAGCATTAATCTTAACTCACATTTATTAATGCATCATTTCAGTGCAATTAGTTAATATTGTTAATGCATTAGTTAACATGAACATATCTTTACTGTTTTGTGAGGTTATCTTACTGTACATATTAGTTTGCGTAGCAGTTGACACACACACACTAAACATTTCTAACTCACCATCTCACTAAAAATGCTGCTGTGTACCTTATCAACATTATTACACAAAGTATGTTTTAATGGTTTTGAGAACCTTATCACATGTACACTATTTCAACATTAACTGATGTGTTAACATTTGTAGGTTCATTACAAAGCAGTAAATAATAATAAATGCTTCGTTAATGGTAAGTCATGTTGATAAAGAGTTCAAATAACACATCAGGTAATGTTGAAATAGTGTACACTTAACAATAAGAGTCATACAATCCATGAATAAATGATCTGTTGAATGTCAGTAATGATAGTAAAGTGCATATAAACATGAACAGCCTATCCGCTGATGTTCAGATGCTTTCCACTGTAGAATTATGTTTACCAACAGCTCAAATCAAGGACTTATTAAATAATGTTGATAAGGTACACAACAGCACTTTTACCTTTAGAGTATGTTCATCCTTAGTTTGTGTCACCTGCTGCGTAAACTAATGTAAATATGTACAGTAAGATAACCTTATTAAAAACAGTAAAGCTACAGGCACTGTTGACTAATGCATTAACTATATTAACTCACTGTTAACGTGGATAAATGCATTAATATATGTGAATTCAACAGAGGTGCTGTTCATGGTTTGTTCATGTTAACTAATGTTAACTAATACAAGCTTATTGTAAAGTGTTAGCGTTATTATTATACAGTGTAATTTGCCATGTTTGATAAGTGCCATCTGAATACAGGTTCTTGTTTTAAAGGTGTCTCTTTCTTTAAGATGAGATCAGTCTGACGGATCTGAAGGGGATGTTCCTGCTGGAGCTGCAGTAATGATGTGTTTATGGACATGTTTATCATTATTTTAGCCCATTATTATATTAAATAATTTATACTATATTAGATAATTTCCATAAAATATTGTAGTGCAATTTTACTTTAGTATTTTCACCAAAGAAAAATGGGTTTAAGCCTTTTATATATAATGCTGTAGTGTGTAATTATGTATATAATGTGTATCAGTTTACATTTCTAAACATTCATTTTGCCATTAATTGTAATGATCAGTTATCAATAATCATATTTTTGCACTTATAGTGAAGCTTTTCTAGAAGAGCATTAATGGAATCAGTGTTGCACCAACATTGCATTTCTGGCAGATAGCAATAAGCTGATCATGTTCAGTTGGTCAAACACTTAAAAAGGAGGTGTTTAATATAACATTTCATCTCCAGAATAATATTTTGAATGTCATTTGAAATGTATTTTTTTAGATATCAGGCACATAACCAGTTGTATGTTGTAGATAGAGGTTTGAGTTATGTCTGATCTCTGATTTCTTCCAGGTGTTCAGAAGATGCCCACTGAAGTTTCTCAAGGTACCTGAGGTTTAAATCAGAGCACCACCATCACTGTGGGCACGTGAGCGGTCATATAGTTAGAGCTTACTAAAGCATGTGTTCTTCTGTACAGACAATGCCAGCGAGGCAGAGATTGAAATCCTTACGGAAAGGACAAAAGTGTGCTTGTCAAATGCTTTAAAACTTCTGTAGGGCAGCAGCACATCTGAAGACCTCACTCTACATCTAGTTGTTTAACTGTTCTTTAAAGAACTAGTTTGTCTTAATTTGTCTTAACTTAATATTCAAAGTTATTATTGATCTGACTGCATTGACACTGTTATATGAGAAGTGAACTGAGCTGGGCGATGCCATGAGCGTTTGCCCCAGAGCTGCTGTAGAGATGATCTGATGATCTTTACACCGTAACTGAACCAACACTATACTCTTATCTGCTCTACAGCCCAAACTCACTTCATAATAAAATATCATTTTAATAAATATAATAAACAATTTCCTGTTATCACTGTAAAGCTGCTTTGAAACTTGACTTTGTATTTTTTTGGTTAAAGTGTCCCTTATATGTCGGTATCTCTACATTTATTGCATATTGAGGGAGTTCATTTTATACATCTCAAAGCCTGTTTAATGCCTTATTTAAACTGGGCCTGTTTCCAAACGGGCTGTTTTGTCAATTTCTTGAAGCTGTGAATGTTTCATCCGCTTGACAAACAGTAATGATGCTTTCTGAAACATATTTTTAAGTTTGTGGATGTCACTTTCCTCTTAAAATGGCATGACATGAGGCTTCTTATGTTCATATTTTAAGTCATAATTAAAGCACTGCTAAAACACTTTGGTCCCATGTAATCTTCTAAGTTTTTTTTG